>OY804577.1:66788107-67222882 GCA_963680875.1 Bathymodiolus brooksi | reverse complement strand
CCAGTGTCTGTTAATAAGAAAGAATTTTAATATAGGACTTTATGTAAAATTGAATAAAAGGTTTTTCTTAGATCAGTGTCAGTGGTGTAACCTTGTTGTCAGACGAGTATCCCAGGTCTTTAATAAGAAAGAATTTTAATATAGGACTTTATGGTAAAATGAATAAAAGGTTTTTCTTAGATCAGTGTCAGTGGTGTAACCTTGTTGTTAGAAATCATCCACCTGAACCATTCAGCCACCCAGGTCTTTAATAAGAAAGAATTTTAATATAGGACTTTATGGTAAAATGAATAAAAGGTTTTTCTTAGATCAGTGTCAGTGGTGTAACCTTGTTGTTAGAAATCATCCACCTGAACCATTCAGCCACCCAGGTCTTTAATAAGAAAGAATTTTAATATAGGACTTTATGGTAAAATGAATAAAAGGTTTTTCTTAGATCAGTGTCAGTGGTGTAACCTTGTTGTTAGAAATCATCCACCTGAACCATTCAGCCACCCAGGTCTTTAATAAGAAAGAATTTTAATATAGGACTTTATGGTAAAATGAATAAAAGGTTTTTCTTAGATCAGTGTCAGTGGTGTAACCTTGTTGTTAGAAATCATCCACCTGAACCATTCAGCCACCCAGGTCTTTAATAAGAAAGAATTTTAATATAGGACTTTATGGTAAAATGAATAAAAGGTTTTTCTTAGATCAGTGTCAGTGGTGTAACCTTGTTGTTAGAAATCATCCACCTGAACCATTCAGCCACCCAGGTCTTTAATAAGAAAGAATTTTAATATAGGACTTTATGGTAAAATGAATAAAAGCTTTTTCTTAGATCAGTGTCAGTGGTGTAACCTTGTTGTTAGAAATCATCCACCTGAACCATTCAGCCACCCAGGTCTTTAATAAGAAAGAATTTTAATATAGGACTTTATGGTAAAATGAATAAAAGGTTTTTCTTAGATCAGTGTCAGTGGTGTAACCTTGTTGTTAGAAATCATCCACCTGAACCATTCAGCCACCCAGGTCTTTAATAAGAAAGAATTTTAATATAGGACTTTATGGTAAAATGAATAAAAGGTTTTTCTTAGATCAGTGTCAGTGGTGTAACCTTGTTGTTAGAAATCATCCACCTGAACCATTCAGCCACCCAGGTCTTTAATAAGAAAGAATTTTAATATAGGACTTTATGGTAAAATGAATAAAAGGTTTTTCTTAGATCAGTGTCAGTGGTGTAACCTTGTTGTTAGAAATCATCCACCTGAACCATTCAGCCACCCAGGTCTTTAATAAGAAAGAATTTTAATATAGGACTTTATGGTAAAATGAATAAAAGGTTTTTCTTAGATCAGTGTCAGTGGTGTAACCTTGTTGTTAGAAATCATCCACCTGAACCATTCAGCCACCCAGGTCTTTAATAAGAAAGAATTTTAATATAGGACTTTATGGTAAAATGAATAAAAGGTTTTTCTTAGATCAGTGTCAGTGGTGTAACCTTGTTGTTAGAAATCATCCACCTGAACCATTCAGCCACCCAGGTCTTTAATAAGAAAGAATTTTAATATAGGACTTTATGGTAAAATGAATAAAAGGTTTTTCTTAGATCAGTGTCAGTGGTGTAACCTTGTTGTTAGAAATCATCCACCTGAACCATTCAGCCACCCAGGTCTTTAATAAGAAAGAATTTTAATATAGGACTTTATGGTAAAATGAATAAAAGGTTTTTCTTAGATCAGTGTCAGTGGTGTAACCTTGTTGTTAGAAATCATCCACCTGAACCATTCAGCCACCCAGGTCTTTAATAAGAAAGAATTTTAATATAGGACTTTATGGTAAAATGAATAAAAGGTTTTTCTTAGATCAGTGTCAGTGGTGTAACCTTGTTGTTAGAAATCATCCACCTGAACCATTCAGCCACCCAGGTCTTTAATAAGAAAGAATTTTAATATAGGACTTTATGGTAAAATGAATAAAAGGTTTTTCTTAGATCAGTGTCAGTGGTGTAACCTTGTTGTTAGAAATCATCCACCTGAACCATTCAGCCACCCAGGTCTTTAATAAGAAAGAATTTTAATATAGGACTTTATGGTAAAATGAATAAAAGGTTTTTCTTAGATCAGTGTCAGTGGTGTAACCTTGTTGTTAGAAATCATCCACCTGAACCATTCAGCCACCCAGGTCTTTAATAAGAAAGAATTTTAATATAGGACTTTATGGTAAAATGAATAAAAGGTTTTTCTTAGATCAGTGTCAGTGGTGTAACCTTGTTGTTAGAAATCATCCACCTGAACCATTCAGCCACCCAGGTCTTTAATAAGAAAGAATTTTAATATAGGACTTTATGGTAAAATGAATAAAAGGTTTTTCTTAGATCAGTGTCAGTGGTGTAACCTTGTTGTTAGAAATCATCCACCTGAACCATTCAGCCACCCAGGTCTTTAATAAGAAAGAATTTTAATATAGGACTTTATGGTAAAATGAATAAAAGGTTTTTCTTAGATCAGTGTCAGTGGTGTAACCTTGTTGTTAGAAATCATCCACCTGAACCATTCAGCCACCCAGGTCTTTAATAAGAAAGAATTTTAATATAGGACTTTATGGTAAAATGAATAAAAGGTTTTTCTTAGATCAGTGTCAGTGGTGTAACCTTGTTGTTAGAAATCATCCACCTGAACCATTCAGCCACCCAGGTCTTTAATAAGAAAGAATTTTAATATAGGACTTTATGGTAAAATGAATAAAAGGTTTTTCTTAGATCAGTGTCAGTGGTGTAACCTTGTTGTTAGAAATCATCCACCTGAACCATTCAGCCACCCAGGTCTTTAATAAGAAAGAATTTTAATATAGGACTTTATGGTAAAATGAATAAAAGGTTTTTCTTAGATCAGTGTCAGTGGTGTAACCTTGTTGTTAGAAATCATCCACCTGAACCATTCAGCCACCCAGGTCTTTAATAAGAAAGAATTTTAATATAGGACTTTATGGTAAAATGAATAAAAGGTTTTTCTTAGATCAGTGTCAGTGGTGTAACCTTGTTGTTAGAAATCATCCACCTGAACCATTCAGCCACCCAGGTCTTTAATAAGAAAGAATTTTAATATAGGACTTTATGGTAAAATGAATAAAAGGTTTTTCTTAGATCAGTGTCAGTGGTGTAACCTTGTTGTTAGAAATCATCCACCTGAACCATTCAGCCACCCAGGTCTTTAATAAGAAAGAATTTTAATATAGGACTTTATGGTAAAATGAATAAAAGGTTTTTCTTAGATCAGTGTCAGTGGTGTAACCTTGTTGTTAGAAATCATCCACCTGAACCATTCAGCCACCCAGGTCTTTAATAAGAAAGAATTTTAATATAGGACTTTATGGTAAAATGAATAAAAGGTTTTTCTTAGATCAGTGTCAGTGGTGTAACCTTGTTGTTAGAAATCATCCACCTGAACCATTCAGCCACCCAGGTCTTTAATAAGAAAGAATTTTAATATAGGACTTTATGGTAAAATGAATAAAAGGTTTTTCTTAGATCAGTGTCAGTGGTGTAACCTTGTTGTTAGAAATCATCCACCTGAACCATTCAGCCACCCAGGTCTTTAATAAGAAAGAATTTTAATATAGGACTTTATGGTAAAATGAATAAAAGGTTTTTCTTAGATCAGTGTCAGTGGTGTAACCTTGTTGTTAGAAATCATCCACCTGAACCATTCAGCCACCCAGGTCTTTAATAAGAAAGAATTTTAATATAGGACTTTATGGTAAAATGAATAAAAGGTTTTTCTTAGATCAGTGTCAGTGGTGTAACCTTGTTGTTAGAAATCATCCACCTGAACCATTCAGCCACCCAGGTCTTTAATAAGAAAGAATTTTAATATAGGACTTTATGGTAAAATGAATAAAAGGTTTTTCTTAGATCAGTGTCAGTGGTGTAACCTTGTTGTTAGAAATCATCCACCTGAACCATTCAGCCACCCAGGTCTTTAATAAGAAAGAATTTTAATATAGGACTTTATGGTAAAATGAATAAAAGGTTTTTCTTAGATCAGTGTCAGTGGTGTAACCTTGTTGTTAGAAATCATCCACCTGAACCATTCAGCCACCCAGGTCTTTAATAAGAAAGAATTTTAATATAGGACTTTATGGTAAAATGAATAAAAGGTTTTTCTTAGATCAGTGTCAGTGGTGTAACCTTGTTGTTAGAAATCATCCACCTGAACCATTCAGCCACCCAGGTCTTTAATAAGAAAGAATTTTAATATAGGACTTTATGGTAAAATGAATAAAAGGTTTTTCTTAGATCAGTGTCAGTGGTGTAACCTTGTTGTTAGAAATCATTCACCTGAACCATTCAGCCACCCAGGTCTTTAATAAGAAAGAATTTTAATATAGGACTTTATGGTAAAATGAATAAAAGGTTTTTCTTAGATCAGTGTCAGTGGTGTAACCTTGTTGTTAGAAATCATCCACCTGAACCATTCAGCCACCCAGGTCTTTAATAAGAAAGAATTTTAATATAGGACTTTATGGTAAAATGAATAAAAGGTTTTTCTTAGATCAGTGTCAGTGGTGTAACCTTGTTGTTAGAAATCATCCACCTGAACCATTCAGCCACCCAGGTCTTTAATAAGAAAGAATTTTAATATAGGACTTTATGGTAAAATGAATAAAAGGTTTTTCTTAGATCAGTGTCAGTGGTGTAACCTTGTTGTTAGAAATCATCCACCTGAACCATTCAGCCACCCAGGTCTTTAATAAGAAAGAATTTTAATATAGGACTTTATGGTAAAATGAATAAAAGGTTTTTCTTAGATCAGTGTCAGTGGTGTAACCTTGTTGTTAGAAATCATCCACCTGAACCATTCAGCCACCCAGGTCTTTAATAAGAAAGAATTTTAATATAGGACTTTATGGTAAAATGAATAAAAGGTTTTTCTTAGATCAGTGTCAGTGGTGTAACCTTGTTGTTAGAAATCATCCACCTGAACCATTCAGCCACCCAGGTCTTTAATAAGAAAGAATTTTAATATAGGACTTTATGGTAAAATGAATAAAAGGTTTTTCTTAGATCAGTGTCAGTGGTGTAACCTTGTTGTTAGAAATCATCCACCTGAACCATTCAGCCACCCAGGTCTTTAATAAGAAAGAATTTTAATATAGGACTTTATGGTAAAATGAATAAAAGGTTTTTCTTAGATCAGTGTCAGTGGTGTAACCTTGTTGTTAGAAATCATCCACCTGAACCATTCAGCCACCCAGGTCTTTAATAAGAAAGAATTTTAATATAGGACTTTATGGTAAAATGAATAAAAGGTTTTTCTTAGATCAGTGTCAGTGGTGTAACCTTGTTGTTAGAAATCATCCACCTGAACCATTCAGCCACCCAGGTCTTTAATAAGAAAGAATTTTAATATAGGACTTTATGGTAAAATGAATAAAAGGTTTTTCTTAGATCAGTGTCAGTGGTGTAACCTTGTTGTTAGAAATCATCCACCTGAACCATTCAGCCACCCAGGTCTTTAATAAGAAAGAATTTTAATATAGGACTTTATGGTAAAATGAATAAAAGGTTTTTCTTAGATCAGTGTCAGTGGTGTAACCTTGTTGTCAGAAATCATCCACCTGAACCATTCAGCCACCCAGGTCTTTAATAAGAAAGAATTTTAATATAGGACTTTATGGTAAAATGAATAAAAGGTTTTTCTTAGATCAGTGTCAGTGGTGTAACCTTGTTGTTAGAAATCATCCACCTGAACCATTCAGCCACCCAGGTCTTTAATAAGAAAGAATTTTAATATAGGACTTTATGGTAAAATGAATAAAAGGTTTTTCTTAGATCAGTGTCAGTGGTGTAACCTTGTTGTTAGAAATCATCCACCTGAACCATTCAGCCACCCAGGTCTTTAATAAGAAAGAATTTTAATATAGGACTTTATGGTAAAATGAATAAAAGGTTTTTCTTAGATCAGTGTCAGTGGTGTAACCTTGTTGTTAGAAATCATCCACCTGAACCATTCAGCCACCCAGGTCTTTAATAAGAAAGAATTTTAATATAGGACTTTATGGTAAAATGAATAAAAGGTTTTTCTTAGATCAGTGTCAGTGGTGTAACCTTGTTGTTAGAAATCATCCACCTGAACCATTCAGCCACCCAGGTCTTTAATAAGAAAGAATTTTAATATAGGACTTTATGGTAAAATGAATAAAAGGTTTTTCTTAGATCAGTGTCAGTGGTGTAACCTTGTTGTTAGAAATCATCCACCTGAACCATTCAGCCACCCAGGTCTTTAATAAGAAAGAATTTTAATATAGGACTTTATGGTAAAATGAATAAAAGGTTTTTCTTAGATCAGTGTCAGTGGTGTAACCTTGTTGTTAGAAATCATCCACCTGAACCATTCAGCCACCCAGGTCTTTAATAAGAAAGAATTTTAATATAGGACTTTATGGTAAAATGAATAAAAGGTTTTTCTTAGATCAGTGTCAGTGGTGTAACCTTGTTGTTAGAAATCATCCACCTGAACCATTCAGCCACCCAGGTCTTTAATAAGAAAGAATTTTAATATAGGACTTTATGGTAAAATGAATAAAAGGTTTTTCTTAGATCAGTGTCAGTGGTGTAACCTTGTTGTTAGAAATCATCCACCTGAACCATTCAGCCACCCAGGTCTTTAATAAGAAAGAATTTTAATATAGGACTTTATGGTAAAATGAATAAAAGGTTTTTCTTAGATCAGTGTCAGTGGTGTAACCTTGTTGTTAGAAATCATCCACCTGAACCATTCAGCCACCCAGGTCTTTAATAAGAAAGAATTTTAATATAGGACTTTATGGTAAAATGAATAAAAGGTTTTTCTTAGATCAGTGTCAGTGGTGTAACCTTGTTGTTAGAAATCATCCACCTGAACCATTCAGCCACCCAGGTCTTTAATAAGAAAGAATTTTAATATAGGACTTTATGGTAAAATGAATAAAAGGTTTTTCTTAGATCAGTGTCAGTGGTGTAACCTTGTTGTTAGAAATCATCCACCTGAACCATTCAGCCACCCAGGTCTTTAATAAGAAAGAATTTTAATATAGGACTTTATGGTAAAATGAATAAAAGGTTTTTCTTAGATCAGTGTCAGTGGTGTAACCTTGTTGTTAGAAATCATCCACCTGAACCATTCAGCCACCCAGGTCTTTAATAAGAAAGAATTTTAATATAGGACTTTATGGTAAAATGAATAAAAGGTTTTTCTTAGATCAGTGTCAGTGGTGTAACCTTGTTGTTAGAAATCATCCACCTGAACCATTCAGCCACCCAGGTCTTTAATAAGAAAGAATTTTAATATAGGACTTTATGGTAAAATGAATAAAAGGTTTTTCTTAGATCAGTGTCAGTGGTGTAACCTTGTTGTCAGAAATCATCCACCTGAACCATTCAGCCACCCAGGTCTTTAATAAGAAAGAATTTTAATATAGGACTTTATGGTAAAATGAATAAAAGGTTTTTCTTAGATCAGTGTCAGTGGTGTAACCTTGTTGTTAGAAATCATCCACCTGAACCATTCAGCCACCCAGGTCTTTAATAAGAAAGAATTTTAATATAGGACTTTATGGTAAAATGAATAAAAGGTTTTTCTTAGATCAGTGTCAGTGGTGTAACCTTGTTGTTAGAAATCATCCACCTGAACCATTCAGCCACCCAGGTCTTTAATAAGAAAGAATTTTAATATAGGACTTTATGGTAAAATGAGTAAAGGTTTTTCTTAGATCAGTGTCAGTGGTGTAACCTTGTTGTTAGAAATCATCCACCTGAACCATTCAGCCACCCAGGTCTTTAATAAGAAAGAATTTTAATATAGGACTTTATGGTAAAATGAATAAAAGGTTTTTCTTAGATCAGTGTCAGTGGTGTAACCTTGTTGTTAGAAATCATTCACCTGAACCATTCAGCCACCCAGGTCTTTAATAAGAAAGAATTTTAATATAGGACTTTATGGTAAAATGAATAAAAGGTTTTTCTTAGATCAGTGTCAGTGGTGTAACCTTGTTGTTAGAAATCATCCACCTGAACCATTCAGCCACCCAGGTCTTTAATAAGAAAGAATTTTAATATAGGACTTTATGGTAAAATGAATAAAAGGTTTTTCTTAGATCAGTGTCAGTGGTGTAACCTTGTTGTTAGAAATCATTCACCTGAACCATTCAGCCACCCAGGTCTTTAATAAGAAAGAATTTTAATATAGGACTTTATGGTAAAATGAATAAAAGGTTTTTCTTAGATCAGTGTCAGTGGTGTAACCTTGTTGTTAGAAATCATCCACCTGAACCATTCAGCCACCCAGGTCTTTAATAAGAAAGAATTTTAATATAGGACTTTATGGTAAAATGAATAAAAGGTTTTTCTTAGATCAGTGTCAGTGGTGTAACCTTGTTGTTAGAAATCATCCACCTGAACCATTCAGCCACCCAGGTCTTTAATAAGAAAGAATTTTAATATAGGACTTTATGGTAAAATGAATAAAAGGTTTTTCTTAGATCAGTGTCAGTGGTGTAACCTTGTTGTTAGAAATCATCCACCTGAACCATTCAGCCACCCAGGTCTTTAATAAGAAAGAATTTTAATATAGGACTTTATGGTAAAATGAATAAAAGGTTTTTCTTAGATCAGTGTCAGTGGTGTAACCTTGTTGTTAGAAATCATCCACCTGAACCATTCAGCCACCCAGGTCTTTAATAAGAAAGAATTTTAATATAGGACATTATGGTAAAATGAATAAAAGGTTTTTCTTAGATCAGTGTCAGTGGTGTAACCTTGTTGTTAGAAATCATCCACCTGAACCATTCAGCCACCCAGGTCTTTAATAAGAAAGAATTTTAATATAGGACTTTATGGTAAAATGAATAAAAGGTTTTTCTTAGATCAGTGTCAGTGGTGTAACCTTGTTGTTAGAAATCATCCACCTGAACCATTCAGCCACCCAGGTCTTTAATAAGAAAGAATTTTAATATAGGACTTTATGGTAAAATGAATAAAAGGTTTTTCTTAGATCAGTGTCAGTGGTGTAACCTTGTTGTTAGAAATCATCCACCTGAACCATTCAGCCACCCAGGTCTTTAATAAGAAAGAATTTTAATATAGGACTTTATGGTAAAATGAATAAAAGGTTTTTCTTAGATCAGTGTCAGTGGTGTAACCTTGTTGTTAGAAATCATCCACCTGAACCATTCAGCCACCCAGGTCTTTAATAAGAAAGAATTTTAATATAGGACTTTATGGTAAAATGAATAAAAGGTTTTTCTTAGATCAGTGTCAGTGGTGTAACCTTGTTGTTAGAAATCATCCACCTGAACCATTCAGCCACCCAGGTCTTTAATAAGAAAGAATTTTAATATAGGACTTTATGGTAAAATGAATAAAAGGTTTTTCTTAGATCAGTGTCAGTGGTGTAACCTTGTTGTTAGAAATCATCCACCTGAACCATTCAGCCACCCAGGTCTTTAATAAGAAAGAATTTTAATATAGGACTTTATGGTAAAATGAATAAAAGGTTTTTCTTAGATCAGTGTCAGTGGTGTAACCTTGTTGTTAGAAATCATCCACCTGAACCATTCAGCCACCCAGGTCTTTAATAAGAAAGAATTTTAATATAGGACTTTATGGTAAAATGAATAAAAGGTTTTTCTTAGATCAGTGTCAGTGGTGTAACCTTGTTGTTAGAAATCATCCACCTGAACCATTCAGCCACCCAGGTCTTTAATAAGAAAGAATTTTAATATAGGACTTTATGGTAAAATGAATAAAAGGTTTTTCTTAGATCAGTGTCAGTGGTGTAACCTTGTTGTTAGAAATCATCCACCTGAACCATTCAGCCACCCAGGTCTTTAATAAGAAAGAATTTTAATATAGGACTTTATGGTAAAATGAATAAAAGGTTTTTCTTAGATCAGTGTCAGTGGTGTAACCTTGTTGTTAGAAATCATCCACCTGAACCATTCAGCCACCCAGGTCTTTAATAAGAAAGAATTTTAATATAGGACTTTATGGTAAAATGAATAAAAGGTTTTTCTTAGATCAGTGTCAGTGGTGTAACCTTGTTGTTAGAAATCATTCCACCTGAACCATTCAGCCACCCAGGTCTTTAATAAGAAAGAATTTTAATATAGGACTTTATGGTAAAATGAATAAAAGGTTTTTCTTAGATCAGTGTCAGTGGTGTAACCTTGTTGTTAGAAATCATCCACCTGAACCACTCAGCCACCCAGGTCTTTAATAAGAAAGAATTTTAATATAGGACTTTATGGTAAAATGAATAAAAGGTTTTTCTTAGATCAGTGTCAGTGGTGTAACCTTGTTGTTAGAAATCATCCACCTGAACCATTCAGCCACCCAGGTCTTTAATAAGAAAGAATTTTAATATAGGACTTTATGGTAAAATGAATAAAAGGTTTTTCTTAGATCAGTGTCAGTGGTGTAACCTTGTTGTTAGAAATCATCCACCTGAACCATTCAGCCACCCAGGTCTTTAATAAGAAAGAATTTTAATATAGGACTTTATGGTAAAATGAATAAAAGGTTTTTCTTAGATCAGTGTCAGTGGTGTAACCTTGTTAGAAATCATCCAGCTGAACCATTCAGCCACCCAGGTCTTTAATAAGAAAGAATTTTAATATAGGACTTTATGGTAAAATGAATAAAAGGTTTTTCTTAGATCAGTGTCAGTGGTGTAACCTTGTTGTTAGAAATCATCCACCTGAACCATTCAGCCACCCAGGTCTTTAATAAGAAAGAATTTTAATATAGGACTTTATGGTAAAATGAATAAAAGGTTTTTCTTAGATCAGTGTCAGTGGTGTAACCTTGTTGTTAGAAATCATTCACCTGAACCATTCAGCCACCCAGGTCTTTAATAAGAAAGAATTTTAATATAGGACTTTATGGTAAAATGAATAAAAGGTTTTTCTTAGATCAGTGTCAGTGGTGTAACCTTGTTGTTAGAAATCATCCACCTGAACCATTCAGCCACCCAGGTCTTTAATAAGAAAGAATTTTAATATAGGACTTTATGGTAAAATGAATAAAAGGTTTTTCTTAGATCAGTGTCAGTGGTGTAACCTTGTTGTTAGAAATCATCCACCTGAACCATTCAGCCACCCAGGTCTTTAATAAGAAAGAATTTTAATATAGGACTTTATGGTAAAATGAATAAAAGGTTTTTCTTAGATCAGTGTCAGTGGTGTAACCTTGTTGTTAGAAATCATCCACCTGAACCATTCAGCCACCCAGCTCTTTAATAAGAAAGAATTTTAATATAGGACTTTATGGTAAAATGAATAAAAGGTTTTTCTTAGATCAGTGTCAGTGGTGTAACCTTGTTGTTAGAAATCATCCACCTGAACCATTCAGCCACCCAGCTCTTTAATAAGAAAGAATTTTAATATAGGACTTTATGGTAAAATGAATAAAAGGTTTTTCTTAGATCAGTGTCAGTGGTGTAACCTTGTTGTTAGAAATCATTCACCTGAACCATTCAGCCACCCAGGTCTTTAATAAGAAAGAATTTTAATATAGGACTTTATGGTAAAATGAATAAAAGGTTTTTCTTAGATCTGTGTCAGTGGTGTAACCTTGTTGTTAGAAATCATCCACCTGAACCATTCAGCCACCCAGGTCTTTAATAAGAAAGAATTTTAATATAGGACTTTATGGTAAAATGAATAAAAGGTTTTTCTTAGATCAGTGTCAGTGGTGTAACCTTGTTGTTAGAAATCATCCACCTGAACCATTCAGCCACCCAGGTCTTTAATAAGAAAGAATTTTAATATAGGACTTTATGGTAAAATGAATAAAAGGTTTTTCTTAGATCAGTGTCAGTGGTGTAACCTTGTTGTTAGAAATCATCCACCTGAACCATTCAGCCACCCAGGTCTTTAATAAGAAAGAATTTTAATATAGGACTTTATGGTAAAATGAATAAAAGGTTTTTCTTAGATCAGTGTCAGTGGTGTAACCTTGTTAGAAATCATCCACCTGAACCATTCAGCCACCCAGGTCTTTAATAAGAAAGAATTTTAATATAGGACTTTATGGTAAAATGAATAAAAGCTTTTTCTTAGATCAGTGTCAGTGGTGTAACCTTGTTGTTAGAAATCATCCACCTGAACCATTCAGCCACCCAGGTCTTTAATAAGAAAGAATTTTAATATAGGACTTTATGGTAAAATGAATAACAGGTTTTTCTTAGATCAGTGTCAGTGGTGTAACCTTGTTGTTAGAAATCATTCACCTGAACCATTCAGCCACCCAGGTCTTTAATAAGAAAGAATTTTAATATAGGACTTTATGGTAAAATGAATAAAAGGTTTTTCTTAGATCAGTGTCAGTGGTGTAACCTTGTTGTTAGAAATCATCCACCTGAACCATTCAGCCACCCAGGTCTTTAATAAGAAAGAATTTTAATATAGGACTTTATGGTAAAATGAATAAAAGGTTTTTCTTAGATCAGTGTCAGTGGTGTAACCTTGTTGTTAGAAATCATCCACCTGAACCATTCAGCCACCCAGGTCTTTAATAAGAAAGAATTTTAATATAGGACTTTATGGTAAAATGAATAAAAGGTTTTTCTTAGATCAGTGTCAGTGGTGTAACCTTGTTGTTAGAAATCATCCACCTGAACCATTCAGCCACCCAGGTCTTTAATAAGAAAGAATTTTAATATAGGACTTAATGGTAAAATGAATAAAAGGTTTTTCTTAGATCAGTGTCAGTGGTGTAACCTTGTTGTTAGAAATCATTCACCTGAACCATTCAGCCACCCAGGTCTTTAATAAGAAAGAATTTTAATATAGGACTTTATGGTAAAATGAATAAAAGGTTTTTCTTAGATCTGTGTCAGTGGTGTAACCTTGTTGTTAGAAATCATCCACCTGAACCATTCAGCCACCCAGGTCTTTAATAAGAAAGAATTTTAATATAGGACTTTATGGTAAAATGAATAAAAGGTTTTTCTTAGATCAGTGTCAGTGGTGTAACCTTGTTGTTAGAAATCATCCACCTGAACCATTCAGCCACCCAGGTCTTTAATAAGAAAGAATTTTAATATAGGACTTTATGGTAAAATGAATAAAAGGTTTTTCTTAGATCAGTGTCAGTGGTGTAACCTTGTTGTTAGAAATCATCCACCTGAACCATTCAGCCACCCAGGTCTTTAATAAGAAAGAATTTTAATATAGGACTTTATGGTAAAATGAATAAAAGGTTTTTCTTAGATCAGTGTCAGTGGTGTAACCTTGTTGTTAGAAATCATCCACCTGAACCGTTCAGCCACCCAGGTCTTTAATAAGAAAGAATTTTAATATAGGACTTTATGGTAAAATGAATTAAAGCTTTTTCTTAGATCAGTGGTGTAACCTTGTTGTTAGAAATCATCCACCTTAACCATTCAGCCACCCAGGTCTTTAATAAGAAAGAATTTTAATATAGGAAAATATCGAAGAAAAATCCAGCTAAAATACAATACATGTAAAAATGTAAATCTTAAATAAGGAACTTTAGTTGTATTGCAGTATACATACTGAGTTATACTAAAACTATTGATTGTTATTACAGATAGAGTATAACTTGGCCAGGCCATTGTTACAGACAGCCTTAGACATGTCACAACAATCTCCATATTGGAACTGTAGACTTTTATTCCAGCTTTCAGTGAGTATGAATTGTGTGTTGCCAGTATTGTAGAGTTTGGAATATACTGGATGCCCTCATTTGTTTGTTCATATAATGTTATCTTATGTACATGATTAGTCATCGATCTTGTGATGGATTACTTTTTTCTTTGCTTCAATGGTGTCGTGTATGAAGAAGATCTTGGTATACTGTAGAACTTTGGTTGGGGTTATGGTGTTAAATACTACTATCAACAATATTTCAGTTATATCATGGCAGTCAGTTTTATTGGTGGAGGAAACAGGAGTATCCACTAATATAAGATAAGTACTTTTCCTATAGCTGTGCTATTTGAGCAACCAAAATGCATTTGTAAATTTTTGCTTTATACAGTCGCTGGCAGTTAATCACTTTTTGCTTTGAAATCACTATAAGAATCCTTGGAATATCTCATATACATGTAACATAAAATCATGCTATGATTTTTGCGGGTTTTTGACGTCACTTGTTTTCTATTGAAATGTCACTGTTCTTGATTTTTGATGAATTTAGTGCTACAGGATAAACAGTACATATACCTTGTTTTGAGATATAATATTTATTTATAATTGGCACGAAACAGGTTAGAAATACTCAACAAGCCTTGCATTTCTACCGGTTTGTAAGCCTCATACATATGCTATATTTATAAATAACTTGTACACAATGTTCATGTATCAAAGTGATTGTGTGATGACCCATACCTTTAACTTATATCTGAGAAGTTCTACATACTCTTATATGGCTGAGAAGTTCTACATACACTTATATGGCTGAGAAGTTCTACATACACTTATATGGCTGAGAAGTTCTACATACACTTATATGGCTGAGAAGTTCTACATACACTTATATGACTGAGAAGTTCTACATACACTTATATGGCTGAGAAGTTCTACATACACTTATATGGCTGAGAAGTTCTACATACACTTATATGGATGCTCATAGATTTGGTGGGATATCAGTAATGTTATTTAATACAGGTAAAGTGATATTACTGTCCCTCACATGATGCTAAATATATATAAAAAAAAATACATACGAGAAACAACCAAGGTGTTTTCATCATGAAGTTTCTAAAACTAATTGAGTGAGTGAGTGATTGTTGTTGTATCCAAAATTTGTTCAGCTATGTCATGGCGAGAACAAGTTACATTCGATGAGATGATAATGAGATGTCCACTTTGTACTAGATCAACTTGCTTAGGTGGATCTTTATAGTGCTAGTTCACTGCAACAATAGTCCATGGGTAGACATGTCGTTCCACTACAACACATTATCCTGATTCTGATCCTTGCTCTTACTCCTTAATGCTGCATGCTTAGAGGAGAAAGTTAATTGAGAGAAACCTGAAATGATATTTAAAACAAATATTGCATGTGTTAATAAATTTTCTCAATTTAGATTCTTCAAAAATGTTTGCAGTTGTGATCATGCATTTACACATTTTCTTTACAGCAAATACATGCGAGAGAAAGAAACTATGCTGCAGCAGCACAGCTACTGACAACAGGAAGTGAGGTGGCTGGGAGATCTAGATCTGAGTACACAAAACTCTTGTTTCTTCTCAGCAGAGGAATGGTAATGAACTAGTAATGATATATTACATATTAAAATGTTTTTAATTGAATAAAAGTTTTAACAGTGATGGTACACTAACAACTCCACTGGTTTAATGTGAAGGCAATAACAACAAAAACAGGTATAAATCTTGGTACAGGCACATTAAGGTGGCAGGCTTCGAGATCACTTGGATAATGACATCCAAACTCTAAAGAAAGTAGATTTTCATGCAACATATTGATTTTGAATGAATAGCTCAATAGCAACCTGTTTTGTAAAGGGATTTTTTTTGTTAAACCTTATTTATCCACTTGTTGGTACATATTTTAAGGATTTAGATATATTTAGTTTAAACTAAGCTCATTTAAATTTATGTTGTCACTAAATTAGAATCTGTGGTTGCTGACATAATAAACAAAAATCTAATTTTTATATGAAATGATATGGATGAAAAATAATCCATTTTAAACTTGGTAAAAAATCAAAAGTTCAAAAATAGTCGTTTTTATTTTTGATCTCAATCTATATGAATTGTTGTATTATTGTGACATTTATCATTTATTTTGTCAAATACTGTTGATAGGTAAGAAGACTGGTGATGTCCATGACACACTGACAACTGTCAGTAATCTTATTTATCTTTTGTTTGTCAGTTACTGTTGATAGATAAGAAGACTGGTGATGTCCATGACACACTGACAACTGTCAATAATCTTATTTATCATTTATTTTGTCAGTTACTGTTGATAGATAAGAAGACTGGTGATGTCCATGACACACTGACAACTGTCAATAATCTTATTTATCTTTTATTTTGTCAGTTACTGTTGATAGATAAGAAGACTGGTGATGTCCATGACACACTGACAACTGTCAGTAATCTTATTTATCTTTTGTTTTATCAGTTACTGTTGATAGGTAAGAAGACTGGTGATGTCCATGACACACTGACAACTGTCAATAATCTTATTTATCATTTATTTTGTCAGTTACTGTTGATAGGTAAGAAGACTGGTGATGTCCATGACACACTGACAACTGTCAATAATCTTATTTATCATTTATTTTATCAGTTACTGTTGATAGATAAGAAGACTGGTGATGTCCATGACACACTGACAACTGTCAGTAATCTTATTTATCTTTTGTTTTATCAGTTACTGTTGATAGATAAGAAGACTGGTGATGTCCATGACACTGACAACTGTCAATAATCTTATTTATCTTTTGTTTTATCGGTTACTGTTGATAGGTAAGAAGACTGGTGATGTCCATGACACACTGACAACTGTCAGTAATCTTATTTATCTTTTGTTTTATCGGTTACTGTTGATAGGTAAGAAGACTGGTGATGTCCATGACACACTGACAACTGTCAGTAATCTTATTTATCGTTTGTTTTATCGGTTACTGTTGATAGGTAAGAAGACTGGTGATGTCCATGACACACTGACAACTGTCAGTAATCTTATTTATCTTTTATATTGTCAGTTACTGTTGATAGATAAGAAGACTGGTGATGTCCACGACACATTGACAACTGTCAGTAATCTTTTAGACGTTTATAATGGATCAGCCATACAGAAGGAATCTCTTAAAGTCTTCTTCCTAATTTTACAAGTCTGTCATTATCTAATGGCTGGCCAGGTAAGTTATAGATGGATTGTTTACCTTAGAACACATTCTTTAATTAAGAATGTTGGAAGACTTAAAGGGAAACTTCGTGATTTTTTACATGTTAGCTAAATATGTTCCTGGTGATATAAAATACATATTCACAAAGTTTTATCGACATATTTCCACAAATAACGAAGCAAATCGCAAATTTGTAATTTTAATTTCTTATTTTTCAACTAGTTTGTGACGTTTCAAACTAAAAATGCATTGTGGGATTGAAATTTAAAGTCTGGGTCGCTGATGTTAAATTCGCTTCATTTAAAGCGCTCAGAGGACTGTAATTTAAATCTAATAACCGTTGGAAAATTAAATACTGAAGTGAACAGCTACGTACCTTTTTGACAAACAACTATTTTAAATGAACAAAATGTTTCATTTCCTTTATATTTACAACGAAAAGAATGTTTTATAACAGACACCTATATTCGCTATATATCGGATCCCTTTTACAATTATGTTCATTTTGTTTTACTGCTAATGTGCTGAAAAATGTAATGGATAATTTTGACAACGCGTAACTTGTGTATTGATTTCTAGATTCTGTTTTAATCCCTTTTTTATAATCATTATTCGGCATGCTGTTTACTGTTATTTTGATCTCCGCATGTAGATGTCCGCTTGTGTGTTTTCTAGCCGGAGGGTAAAATTTTACAGGTGTAAAATTCAAGGTGACCGGATTAATAAAATGGGAATTTGAATACACACTATTTGCTTTCCAAGACGAGTTGGTAGATCGTTTATTATCTATTAAAGATAAAATATTCTTAAAACATTAGAATAAATATAATGTTGAAATAACAGGAACAATTTATGTTTTAGATGATAAAAGTGTATACACCATCCTTGAAATTATAAGTTTTCATTATGAGAGGCGCCAAATTGGCCTAACTATATATTGCTGTCTCATCATAATAATTTAAAGATCGATGTTCATAAAAGATGTTTTAATTTTAATATTAAATAAAATGATTTAGGCCTAAACGTTTAGAAATGAATTTTTCTTTTTAACAATGAAAAAAAATGATTATGATTTTTTACTCAATCATTATTTTAACAGTCGGTGTTCATAAAAGATGTTTTAATTAATTTAATTTTAATCAAAGGATTATGATTTTACTCAATCATTATTTTAACAGTCGGTGTTCATAAAAGATGTTTTAATTAATTTAATTTAATCAAATGATTATGATTTTACTCAATCAATATTTCTTTACTTTTCTTTTGTTCAACGCTTGTTGTTTATGTGGGAACATTTCTATATAAAGCCCCAAAATTAACGTTTTAGTTATAGCTTAAATATGTCGAGCTCAGGTACGGAAAGTGACTAGCGCGTCAAATGATGTAGATTTCGACGACTATGGGCTGTTTGGTTACCAACTTGAACCAGAATATACGGAAGAAGAACTCAGACAAATGGAAGAGGCAGCGAGTGCCCAACGTCGGGAAATAGAGAACAACCCACGTCAGAACGACACAAATTTGATATCCACTGATACATTTATTCATTTAGACAAAGTTCGGAAGAGATCATGATCATGAGCGGTATAAACAGATGAAGGGCAGTCAAAAATTAAAAAGAGATTAGGCCACACCAGATTTACTTCTTGTTCTTCGGATTTTGTGCTAAAAACGTTGTCCAGAGCGAGCAAGTGATTTAAAAATGTTAATTTATTTTCCTTTTTTTGCTTGTCATTTTTGATGAGTGAAGCATAAAATATTATGCGAAAAATATATTTCTTATATTTTTCATGTATTTTCAGAAGCGAGAGACCATATTTTAATTTTAAATATTTTATTCTTCAATAAATTAAGGCAAATAATTCCTGAAGTAAGAAGTGAAATGCGGGATTTTCTTATTTTTATCTTCATTCTGAAAACGACAGGTACATTCACACCGGTTCACTCAGCAGGGTACCTAATATTGCGTAATGAGTTTAGGTCCACACAGGAAATCGCCAGGCAGAATATACAAGTGTCATTTTACATCCGGTCGACGGGCCTCTGACCGAATACCTGAATACATGTGTCACAATATTTGGCAATAATCAGAAACGCAATGCACATTTTGTGACCCGTTAACTAACTAAAATGTTACCCCTATAAACGGTTGAAGGCATGTACAAGGAATATATACAAACAACGTACACAAGTCAAATAGACAAAAACATAATAAGAACAGAAAATAAAATGAAAACAAATTACGCTACCCGTGACTAGAATAGCAGATGCAATACACATTTTAAAGGTTATAATAGGTGATCAAAATACACGACCCTGATCACGTTGAAGTATACATTAGGAATGGGTGCATTTTAATGCACACTGCCGGATCAAGGGGGTGTTCGACAATTTAGTAAAATTCGTGTATAAATTGGGTAAAAATTGGCAAACAAGAGCCTGGCACCCCGTTTTCAAAATTGCTGGATCCGCACCTAATGCAGCATTGATTCATGGGCTATTTTCACCAAAAAATCTTAAGATTACCATTAATCGTAAGCTATATTGAATTGTTTATTTTTATCTTGATTTTTTTGTGCCCCATCAGAATGATGTAGCAACAACCAAAATTATGAAATAAAGCAGGGTGAACAGGGCAGGGTAGAAATTCTTCTTGCAAAATAGACAAAAAACCATTCGTATGCAATTTTTCCTTATAGAAATAGAAATTAAAATAAGTTTATTAACCAAATCAGGGCCCCAGGAGGGCATATACAAATAACAATTATGATTGATACACAACAACAATACATCAAACTAAATATTTGCGGTGAAATATCAATAATTGTGATGAACAAATTTTTTATGACTATTCTGAGATTAATCAGAAGGGTCCACCAGTTCGAAAGACGTGATTAAAATAAACAAAATATGTTACGCAGAGACATATTATATGTTACGCTTTGTTTTTGTATAATAAACTTATTTATAATACTCATCGTTTGTAATTGTCAAATGAAATCTATTACAAATTATATGTTTACATAATCCTCTCAATTGTATGGCTTCCTACCCTGTAACTTTCTGTGCTTTTAGCTTATGTGTATCTTTATTGTAGTGCATGCACGATCGATTACAAAGTGCGATCTTACTGAATAATGTCATTAAAACAATTTTGCCCCGTAGTATAGGCCTTTTTGGATTTTTTTTAGCGAATTCAGGGCATTGTTCCGATGTCCGTTCTTTTTAGCTCACCTGGCCTTTAGGCCAAGTGAGCTATTGTCATCACTTTTCGTCCGTCGTCGTCCGTCCGTCAACATTTCACATTTTAATCTTCTCCTCAGAAACCACTGGACCAATTGCAACCAAACTTTGGTGGAATGGTCCTTGGATGGCCCCCTTTCAAAATTGTGTCCGTTGATCCCGACTTCCAACCAAGATGGCCGCCAAGCTAAAAATAGAAAACAGGGGGGATGAAATTTTAATTGTCCATTGCTGCTTTAGTGTAAGTCAAAATGAGCTGAAATTTTAACTGCAGCTACATGGCAAGGAGTAGTTTAACATATATTCCGGGTTTTTCTGTGAAATTTTTCTTTCAGTCGATATATACCGATTATGCAAATTAAGCATATTTTGATTAAAGATCACATTTAAATCTTCTCCTCTGAAACCGCTGAACCAAATTAAACCAAACCTGGCAGGGATGGTCCCTGGGTGGGTGCCTTTCAAAATTGTGTCCGACAGCCCCGCCCTTCATTCAAGATGGCCGCTGTTACTAAAAATAGAAATTTCTTCAAATGGCCAAAACTGCTCTATTTTAAGCCAGAATGTGCCCAAATTTGAACTGTGTAAGCATAATGATGAGCTTTTTAGCATATATTACAGGATTTTTTATGAACTTTGAACTTTTGCCGATTTTGACCGATTATGCAAATTAGAAAAAAGGGGGATGAAATTTTAAAAAAATCTTCTCCTCGGAAACTACAGAGCCAATATCAACCAAATTTTGCTGAAATGATTCTTGGATGGCCCCCTTCCAAAATTGTGTCCGTTGATCCCGACTTCCAACCAAGATGGCCGCCAAGCTAAAAATAGAAAAAAGGGGGGATGAAATTTTAATTGTCCATTGCTGCTTTAGTGTAAGTCAAAATGAGCTGAAATATTAACTGCAGCTACATGGCAAGAAGTAGTTTAACATTTATTCCGGGTTTTTCTGTGAAATTTTTCTTTCAGCCGATATATACCGATTATGCAAATTAGGCATATTTTGATAAAAGATCACATTTAAATCTTCTCCTCTGAAACCGCTGAACCAAATTAAACCAAACCTGGCAGGGATGGTCCCTGGGTGGGTGCCTTTCAAAATTGTGTCCGACAGCCCCGCCCTTCATTCAAGATGGCCGCTGTTACTAAAAATAGAAATTTCTTCAAATGGCCAAAACTGCTCTATTTTAAGCCAGAATGTGCCCAAATTTGAACTGTGTAAGCATAATGATGAGCTTTTTAGCATTATTACAGGATTTTTCATGAACTTTGAACTTTTGCCGATTTTGACCGATTATGCAAATTAGAAAAAAGGGGGGATGAAATTTAAAAAAAATCTTCTCCTCGGAAACTATAGAGCCAATATCAACCAAATTTTGCTGAAATGATTCTTGGATGGCCCCCTTCCAAAATTGTGTCCGTTGATCCCGACTTCCAACCAAGATGGCCGCCAAGCTCAAAATAGAAAAAAGGGGGGATGAAATTTTAATTGTCCATTGCTGCTTTAGTGTAAGTCAAAATGAGCTGAAATTTTAACTGCAGCTACATGGCAAGAAGTAGTTTAACATATATTCCGGGTTTTTCTGTGAAATTTTTCTTTCAGCCGATATATACCGATTATGCAAATTAGGCATATTTTGATAAAAGATCACATTTAAATCTTCTCCTCTGAAACCGCTGAACCAAATTAAACCAAACCTGGCAGGGATGGTCCCTGGGTGGGTGCCTTTCAAAATTGTGTCCGACAGCCCCGCCCTCCATTCAAGATGGCCGCTGTTACTAAAAATAGAAATTTCTTCAAATGGCCAAAACTGCTCTATTTTAAGCCAGAATGTGCCCAAATTTGAACTGTATAAGCATAATGATGAGCTTTTCAGCATGTATGACAGGATTTTTTATGAACTTTGAACTTTTGCCGACTGACTGATTATGCAAATTAGAAAAAAGGGGGGATGAAATTAAAAAAAAATCTTCTCCTCTGAAACTACTGAGCCAATCTCAACCAAACTTTGCTGAAATGATTCTTGGATGGCCCCCTTCCAAAATTGTGTCCGGTGATCCCGACTTCCAACCAAGATGGCCGCCAAGCTCAAAATAGAAAAAAGGGGGGATGAAATTTTAATTGTCCATTGCTGCTTTAGTGTAAGTCAAAATGAGCTGAAATTTTAACTGCAGCTACATGGCAAGAAGTAGTTTAGCATATATTCCGGGTTTTTCTGTGAAATTTTTCTTTCAGCCGATATATACCGATTATGCAAATTAGGCATATTTTGATAAAAGATCACATTTAAATCTTCTCCTCTGAAACCGCTGAACCAAATTAAACCAAACATGGCAGGGATGGTCCCTGGGTGGGTGCCTTTCAAAATTGTGTCCGACAGCCCCGCCCTCCATTCAAGATGGCCGCTGTTACTTAAAATAGAAATTTCTTCAAATGGCCAAAACTGCTCTATTTTAAGCCAGAATGTGCCCAAATTTGAACTGTATAAGCATAATGATGAGCTTTTTAACATGTATTACAGGATTTTTATGAACTTTGAACTTTTGCCGATTTTGACCGATTATGCAAATTAGAAAAAAGGGGGGATGAAATTTTAAAAAAATCTTCTCCTCTGAAACTACTGAGCCAATCTCAACCAAACTTTGCTGAAATGATTCTTGGATGGCCCCCTTCCAAAATTGTGTCCGGTGATCCCGACTTCCAACCAAGATGGCCGCCAAGCTCAAAATAGAAAAAAGGGGGGATGAAATTTTAATTGTCCATTGCTGCTTTAGTGTAAGTCAAAATGAGCTGAAATTTTAACTGCAGCTACATGGCAAGAAGTAGTTTAACATATATTCCGGGTTTTTCTGTGAAATTTTTCTTTCAGCCGATATATACCGATTATGCAAATTAGGCATATTTTGATAAAAGATCGCATTTAAATCTTCTCCTCTGAAACCGCTGAACCAAATTAAACCAAACCTGGCAGGGATGGTCCCTGGGTGGTTCCCTTTCAAAATTGTGTCCGACAGCCCCGCCCTCCATTCAAGATGGCTGCTGTTACTAAAAATAGAAATTTCTTCAATTGTCCATTGCTGCTTTAGTATAAGTCAAAATGAGCTCAAATTTGAACTGCAGCTACATGGCTAGGAGTAGTTTAGCAGATGTTCGGGGTTTTTTTTTTAAATTTTTCTTTCAGCCGATTTATACCGATTATTCAAATTAGGCATATTTTGATAAAAGATCACATTTAAATCTTCTCCTCTGAAACCGCTGAACCAAATTTGTGTCTGGTGGTCCCGCCCTCTGACCAAGATGGCTGCACAGCTGTACTTAGTTTAACATAGGACCCTATGGGAAATTCACATAAAAACCATCTTGTCTGAAACCAGTAGCTCAATTAAAACCAAACTTTGATGGAATAGTCATTGGATGGTCCTCTTCCAAAATGGTGTCCGGCAGTTGCGCTCTCCCGCCAAGATGACCGCCACAGTGCAGTTGCGTTGTTATTGAAAGCAGCTTTGATCCAGGTCGGCAGGTGAGCGATTACAGGCTCCTGGGAGCCTCTGGTTTTAACTTAATTTCGTAGTTCTTCAATTTTGGAAAAAAATATTTTGTAAATGTTTCTCATTAAAGACGAACCTTTCCCCCGATTCATTTGTTTTGCCATAATCTATAGAAGCAAAACGTAAATCTGCAAAAAGTGATTGTGTAATAAATTCATATATTTAGAATAATGAGAAAAATAAAAAGAATTACCATCAAGTTAAACAACCGTATGCCTGACAAGCCATATCGACACTGAATGAGGACCCTGGTTTGTCACGCTTGTTTTGGGGCGTGGTGGTATTTAGACGTCACGTGATACTTGGTATTGAGATGCTATCAAAATGGCGACTTCCATGTATCGTTGACAGAATTTTAAAATCGATTTCATTCCCTTATCCAACACAATAAAACGCTAATATACATATAAACATCCATATTAATACATCGGGAAAAACATAAAAAAATATTTTTTTTGCGAAGTTTCCCTTTAAGATACACATGATCAAATTTTTCTCTCAAGAACAATTCTACCTTTGCACCTATTTAAATCTCAGATGTGACCGTCTGTACATGTCAGCACACATGTTTAATGGGTCTATCTTATATTGGAAGGGAGTCTGGTGTTGAGAGAGTCAAATTTGTTTTTGAAACTACTGCACAGGTAAAGTTTGAAATTTTGACAGTGTAAATGTACCTATATTGTTTTTGTTCTGTTTCTTATCATTATTTATTATGCTTTCTTTCATACTTGAATACATAAAGCTGTCTGAAACCTTTCTGTGGAGCTTAAAGTCTGATATACTTGATGTTTAAGAGTGTTTTAGGCCTGGATATCTAGATCTTTTTGTGTTAAGGCTCCTAGAATCCTATACACTTTGAAATCTTTTATAACAGTTCACTGTTACACATAAAATTTGTCAGTGACATCAGACTTGAGGTCAATTACTTTCAAATGTAATCGATTACATTACAATTACTTTGCAATTTTCATGATTACATTACATTACGATTATATCAATTTTCAAATGTAATCAATTTAATTACAATCACTTTGTAAATGTAATCGATTACACTACTGATTACATGACAACCAATATATTAGTGTTTTATGTTATTTTGTCTTGTGTGCATCTGTCCGATATCTCTTATTTTTTTTAATGTATTTCTTAATCAGAACTATGAATTACAATTCAGTTGTAATGTGATCATTACATGCAATAACAAACAGTACATTGTAAATTATAAACAACAATTCTCATTTTTTGATATATCCTCCAGAGCTGGAAGTTAAAAAGACCACAGATACCGCTTCGTCAAATCATTTTTGGACTTATACCTCGAATTTGACGACAGTGGTCAAATCAGTACTAAAATTTATGATAAACGGGACGACTTCAATTTTAAGATCATAAATTTTCCAAATATGTGCAGCAATATACCAGCTTCTCCTGCATATGGGGTTTACATCTCGCAATTGATTCGTTATGCAAGGGTCAGTAGCAATTATTCTGATTTCCTGAAACGTCATCTTCATCTGAGAAACAGGCTACTGGACCAGGGCAGAAAAGATTATAAACGATGGATTTTCATATAGTGAAAATGTATAAAGATAAGGTTTCAACAAAAATGTCAAAAATATTTTTTTTATCAATGTGTGACGTAAAAGTGTTTTTGACATTTACTTCACTGAGTTTGGCGCTGATTTGACAACTGTTTTACCTGTTTTGTTCAAGTATTGTTGTAAAAACTGTTATAGTGACAGCCGGAAACTTTGAGCCATAATGAAAGGGGGAGGTTTGGCGCTTTAAAATCTGATTCAACCCACCATTTCTTTAGAAATGCCTGTACCAAGTCAGGGTCATTACGGTTTTCAGTTTTCCGGTTGTTGACCGATTTTCTCTGTTTATACACTTATGAGTTTTGACTTTCCCTTTGTTAGATTGTTCGGTAATTTTGTTATTACCCTTATTTCCTATTTTTCATAAAATATGTCTTCTCTTATTACTATATATAACCAATATTGATTCCATCTTATACTATTAGTAAATATTATAACATACATTTGCACATTTTAATAATATATATCAAATAATTTCAAACATCCTGTGAAAGTCTATTGGGGATAATAAACTAGCAGTTAATTACCTCATAAAATTTGTAATTAAGGTATTATTTATGACACCAAATTATGTGACAATCACCATTACTAAATTTCACACCATTTGAATGTTTGTCCTTGATATATAATTCAGAAGATAATAAAACAAAAATCATTCTGATTCTAAAAACTTGCTTAAAAATGTACATAATTTCTCAGTCTAAATATGAAAACTAAATCCTTAATTTATGTAAATAGGTTTAATAAAATATCCATTACAAGTTGCATAGTAACCCACAAGTGATGAACAAATTATCATATAATCCAGTGTTCCAGCTAGGAATTGAAAATGGAGGGGCGTGACTTTGGAAAAAGGGCACTTCAGTGCATCAAAAACCATGAAAAAGGGCAATATAGTTATTTTCAGTTACTTAATATTAAAAATGTCTGTCAGCACTACATTTTCAGCTCTTTGCATCAATGCATCTACATGACTCATTGTTTAAATATATTTTATCACATTGACATATGTACAGAAATACACGTTAAAATCTGAAGATCAATAAAAAGACATGTGCTAAAAAGAATATTAGTGTTATGAATGTTCCAGATACCATTTTAACTAAAATAAAAGTCACACTGTATTTTCAAGTCTTCTGCTTTTGTGTTTAAAAAAGGCATGTACACACTTGTCTCATACATGTATAATTTTGACAGTGTACAGATCACAGTTGTACTTAATGTTCAAAATTTTGGAAAGTGTCTCAGTTTTAATGTTAGCTCTGTAGCTGGTTTTGATTAAGGCAACTTGAGAGAAAAGTCTATTAACTTCTCCAGTGCTCAAAGGCTGTATGACAGCAATGCTGTACAATTTGGAGACAAGTGGATACATTGAAGAAAGATTGTTGTCTTGGTGATCTACTGACTGAAATAGTTCATTCAAGTGAGTTAAGGATCTGTTGTCCAAGGACAAAATCTGTATAAATTCCTGCCACTGAATGAGCAGAGACTCAAGAGTCCATGTCAAAATATGTAGCTAAGGCCTCCATTTCAGTATAACCATACATACACTCAATCAAATCAGTTCCTGTGAGATCAAATATTGCTAACTGATCAATAATATCAATAATATCAGCATCCTCAAACCAAAAGGAAATTACTCATCAAATTGGCAAAAAATATTTTATTTTGATTTGCAAAATTTTTACCATAACTTTATTAATTATAAATTATTCTCAAGTGACTGAAGTGTTTTTAGTAGGTCACTAGGTACTTCTACAGAAAGTGGATATATTTATAGGTATGTGCGAGATTTTAATTATTTATAATAAATGTTTAAATGTTGGATCACTTGAACTTAGGAGCATCATATTATGTAGGAGTATTGTACCAGTATTATTAGTATGGGGTTGGATCTAATTAGTATTGCAAGCATATATCAATAAAGAATGGTACAAATGGAGAACATAAAGTTTGATAAAAAAAAGTCTTTTTTTTTAATTGTACAGGTATATGATTATTTGAATGTTTAAATAATATACAAAAGTGATTTTATTCATTGATTTTTTTTAATTGAAAGCAATTAGAAAAATTTAAACTATATTACTGAAATACGGAGATATGGCAGGGGAGATAATAATTTTATTGACTTAATTTTTTTTATCAATCCTCTTGTGATTTTTGCAACAACAATTTAGACTCTTTTTGAAATATTTTGGTAGCCCTTAAAAGGGCTGTTTAGATGTTTAGATGAAATTGGTGTACATGTTTTGGCAATTTTTTACAATGACCTTAGGTAAGGTGGTCAAGCCAAAAATTGAAATGCTAATAAATCATCCAATTATAGATTAATATGACAGTACATACAAAATGGGAAATTTTGGTACAAAAATTATTAAAATCGGTTGAGCTGTTCAAAAGTTATGGCCTTTTCGGTGAGCCAAAAGTGGTCGATTTTCCGTTTTTTTTTTTGGAAAAATGTAAAAAAAATGACATTTTTGGACCAAAATATATTATTTTCACTACCTAATAGGTTATCATGCTTTCTTCTATAGTAATGTATCCTCCTTATGCTTCAAAAGGAGGTATTATACACACCTGTAGGTGTTATATGAAAAAAATGTCACAGAATTTAAAACATTGAAAATAGCCTTTGGACTTAGTTTTTTTAATTTATGTGTCAGCCGTCTGCTTGTTCAAACTACCAGGTTTGTGGTCAAATATCTTCAAAAACCTTTAACTTGCAAGGCTGAAACTTGCAGCACTGTCCACAAAGTGCCCAGTCTCTAGGTAAAAATATCAAGAATATCATTTATTCAATTAATATATATATTTTTTTAATATTATTTCCTTTGCGCAGGCCTCCATAATTTTAACGTCAAATTTTATTCGAAAAATCAAGTTTTTGGTCATAAAAAATCTGAAAAAAGTACTAGAATTTTTCTGAATACTGATTTTGGTAGGGAAAAGAACCCTCTAACAGGGAACACCTATATTTATCAGCAAAACAAATTCTCAAAGTCTGTAGCGCCAGAATTATGAACTCCGCAGATTAATATTTTGAGCTCCGTAAAGTGTAAAAATAAGTTATTTTAGGGAATTAATTATATTTTGTATGTTCAAATTGATATTTTTATGGTAAACAACCTCAATATCCATACATCAATGAAGTTATTATTACAGTTTGTGTAAAAACTGCCATTTTTTCCATTGAAAAGGTCAATTTTCTTTGTTCAATAAAAATTTCAGATAATTCCCAAAACTGATACAATTTCAATAATTGTCGAATATTATAATATTAAATGTTCAAGTGTTTGGTATTATTTTGATCCTATAACTGTATACTACAAGGAGAAAACTATCAGCAACCCCAATTCTGACACTGGTATGAACTATGTCCTGGTTCATTAGCCCTCTACCTGGAAATTTAGTAAAAATAATATTTCAATTATGGCCCCATATTCCATGAAAAATCTTATTTGGATTATCAGATATGTTCTCTGTACAATTTATAAGCCAGCCTTGAAGTTATTTTATCTTTTAAACATTTAATTAGCACATTTTATACATGATTTTCATTTTTTTGTCTGGGAAAAACCTCAAATTTGACAATTTTAGCTGATTTAACAGTTCATGCAATTAGAAAGTCCCAAATTTTCAAAGTTATCATTTTTATTGTCACAAATCAATAAATTGTTATCTTCTACTATTATTTATAATCTTAATTCATAACAGTCCTCAATGTCACTCTCTTTTCCTTTATATACTATAATTTTACATTTGACGACTACAAATAGTGCTGTGTCCCAGTTCATGACCAACTTATTCCAAATGAAATCTTTGTGATTTCTTTAAATTGTGTGTTTTGTGATCCTATGCATATCCTATGCATATTTGATTAACTGAATCATAATCAACAGCATCAACTTTCAGAAGTGTCATTTTAATGATTTAAAACTCTTAATGATCTACTGAGATGCCACGATCACACCTGTAAAATAAAAATAAACATTTAAAATATGTTATACAGAATAAAAATAAAGAGCTAAAAATAATTGATCTTTTCCAGAAATAGTTTATCATATATGTACAAATGAAAAAAGCTTTAACCCAGTCCGCAAAGTGACGTTGGTCCAACGTCGGTTAACGGTCGTCTCTGACGTTGGTTTGACGTCGAATGCCAACGTTGGCCCGTCGTCATTTTGCTCATCGGGTCGACGTTGGCGCGACTAATTGGCTCGACGTTGGCCCGACGTTGCAATGTCTTATTTCCAATGGTTTCCCGACCAATATCCAACGTTCAAATACTGTGCATTGGTCGGCAACACGTCTGCCCCGACGGTATGTTTGATCGTTGGGCCGACGTCAAATCAGTATAATCCAACATCTTTCTTGTATAACCACAAAGCAAACCATCACCTTATTTGTAACATTTAGTGTACACACAAACGTTAGGGTGTATTAGTCTTGTATGCCTTTCTTATTCGTGTAGTACTTAGCTTGTTCAATACTTATTGAATAACGGTACACTGCCGTCACTTTACTCCAAAAATTAGAACAATTTTGATGTCGTTTGTCTTACTTAATCTTTTTAGGAGGTTAATACTCCTTTTACTCATTTATAAACGTTAAGTTATTACTAGGGGGCCCGGGTGGCTCAATGAGTTAGGTCGTTGGATCTAACAACTCATACAAACCTATCACCAATACGGAGTAGGTTCGCGCCCGGCTTTGTAAATTACAAAAAGGGTGCACTCGACTCGCAGCCGCAAGTGATAAAGTTTACCAGTTGCTTGCCCATGGTCGGTGGTTCTCTCTGGGTACTCCGGAAAAATGTTCAATGACATTGCATGTTCAAATAAAATGAAAGAGGCATTAGCTACGATTTTGACCCAAAAAAAATAAATGTTTTGGAAATTGGTAAATAGCTTTACAATGATGAAATAAAGGTAACTATTTCACATTAAGCAGCTTATCGTATCACTTTTCGCCTTTTGAGAACGAAAATTACCATCGATTTATTCCTTGAAAGCAAATAATTTGAAGTCGCTTTCTCTGTATGCAACTGACCTTATTAGTGACAGGTCAAAACGAATAATTTGTATTTTGTCGCTTATTATAAATTATAAGACATTCATCTACGAGAATAAAAATAAATTTGAGTTAAAATATCATAACTATTATGTGTGCAGCCTCACTACATGGCCAATACTTTTAAACCGTTTACCACGAATTACGTTTACATCAGTAATCATTAATCACTTTAAAATATTCCCACAAGTATATTTTATATTTGATACACAACATCTGGGGATTTCGTGTAAAGCAAGATCAACATATGTTCGGTTTGGGATAAAGTAATAAGTTGTAATGTAATACCGCATCTACTATTTCACTTTAGTGCTGCATTTGTCTTATAGTTGTCACAGGTGCTCACAAACACCTGTCATAGTTTATGTCTTATTTACATAGTTACACATACAAATATATACACGACATACACATTGACTATAATATAAATGCTTAGACAGCATCCAATTGACCTCTTAAATATTAAATTGCATTAATTCCCCGAGATTCCTTCATAAATATGGTTGCTATGACAACCTTTTATGTATCTGACCTCTTCTTCCCTTAGTATTAAACAATATATTCTATCAGCTAAACTGTCTTGATCATTACACACACGCAATAAAACTAGCATTAAATTTCATGTTTGACCTTTGAGACGGTTACATTTATATAGCAATAAACTTTGAAGAATGTGACCCACCAGATTTATATTTTAGTAAATTGTAACTGCATAATCGCTCTCTGAATAATTTCAATTTCATAAACAAATTTGAAAAATAACGTATCAAATTCAAAATATCCCTAAAAGTTTTATAAAAACTCTCGATTTAAACGTCTATTTAAAGTTATATTCAGAAGGGGGAAGTGTTGCAAATTAACTTCGCCTTTCTTAATATATTACTTAAATTTTGACAAAATTAGGCTATAATTAACCCATTTTTTTCAGTCACTACTTGCAGGATCTATCATCACTCCTATATTTAAAATAGCTGGATCACCACAAGCTAAATAAATCAAAATCCATTTTGGTTATATAAAAATCTTACTCAGCCTTTTGTTTAAAAAAAAAGTAGTCTTAATAAATCGTTGCTAACAAAATTCCATATAAATCAGTTACACGTATGACTTAAAGCATAAATAAAATTAAGAGATAACTTACACGAGTTTCTGCTAGCCGCGAGTCTCAAAATGAAAATGGCGTATGCGGTTTAATTGGTCGCGCGGGAAAACCACAGGAATCAGTATCGATGTTGTTAATGATGATAAATGAAATCCCCACGTACTAGATTTCATTTCATGGCCGTAACGCAATGGAGGCAAATGAGGCAAATGCCTCACTTTTGAAACGGCAAGTGTAACCTTTTGAAAGCAAATAAAATCTTTTGTTTTCTTCAAAATTTGTCTAAATTCACCCCTTTTTCCTCACTTTATTCAGACCCGGCCTACGGCCGTGCATTTACAATCATTGTTTTGTGTGTGTGTGTTTTCAATAGGGTTTTAAATCTAGAATTAAGATATAAACAATCATACGTCAAATATTCAAACCAAGCGTCGGCAAATAACCTAATGCCGACCGTCGTTTTGTCAAAGTTAACCCAACGTTGGTGAAAAGACGAGAACCCAACCGTTGGTCTGTCAAATCTAACTCGACGTTGGCGAGGAACCGAGAACCCGACCGTCGTTATGCCATATCTAGCCCAACGTCGGCTGAAGAACGGAAACTCGACTGTCGCTTTGCCTACACTAATCCTACGTTGGTTCAACGTCGTCAAGCCGACGCCGACCATTACGACCTTTTACCGACGTTGGTTCGACGTCACCCTGCAGACTGGGAATACAATGCACTCTTCGACTAAACATTATCTTTATGTATATATGCTAGGTGGCAAATAGATTCTATATGAAAAATAGCATTATTCAAGAAATGTTTGCTGCATGCATCATAAATGTTCTGTCATACCAAACAAGTTTGCACACAGTAATGGTGTAATGAAAAAAATGTAATTAATTAAACTTAGCATATCACATGCACTGCCACTGATTACATTGTATATAGCCAGAATGTTAATACATTCACATACTGTAATGTATGCATTAAGCATATATTTCATAAAGCTTCCCTAATAGCACTGAAACATAATAATTATGTTTTATAACAATTTAAATAGATTGTTTCAAAAATGTTGCATGGAAATTCATGTTACTATTTAAAAACAATTGTCCTATGTATTGCTACAATATACACTAGGAACTTAATGAGAAATGCATAAAAAGTTTTCATGTAGACAAATTTCATTTAAAACCAAAAAATATAAAAAATCTTGAACATTTCACAAAAGATCCCCCCTTTTCTAAAAATATCAAAGAATACCGGAACAACTCCTTTATATAGATGTATTAATAAATCCCGATAATTTCCGAACAGGCATGATTACGTCACCAAAGCTCTGCTTGGATAAAGTTATTTATAGATTGGGAGAATTTGACAACTTTATATTGATGCTTGCCGTTTTCGCCATTTTTCGAGTAAAATAATAAAAGCTTGAATTAAATCCCATCTCTTTTTCATTTATCGAAGCAAAGATATATATTTATTCAGTTCGTGTAAAGTTTCTGTGCATCTTTTGTTTTCAAAATTAACCCCCATTTGATCCGGTTGAAAACGATATTTCTTTTGAGAATAAAACTATATTTTAGAAGAAGTTTTGTTACTTACCGTGCATGATTGACCTCCGTGGTCTGAATACATCAATGCTAGATAATTATTGTATCAATTGGTAGAACAATACGTCGGTAAATTCCATTTTTCTTTGGTACAACTCTGAAATTGTCCTGGCCAAGATGGCGGAAGACATACATCCCGGTCATGCGCCACACAACGTCCGATAACTCTTCCCGCTCAACTCTGATTGCAAGGTCAGAAAATATGGACCGAACATCCAATGATTTCCGGGAGCTATTACTGCTTATCCATTGAAACCTTGGCGACATATCTTTAGAGGAAGGTCCAGATTATTGATATCTGACTGTTAACTTTTTGCGGAAAAGCGGTAAGCGAGTTTAAAACACTGTTTTGTAAACTTTTATATTTTACGTTACGATTTTGACTTTTAAAAAATTCTTAACAGTCGGATTGGTAAAATTGAAGACTTTCTGCAAATTTTAAGCCATGCATGAAGAATATTGGTCCAGGGATAGCTCCCGGAATTATTTTTGAAAATGGGCTGTTCGTTGACACATAAATCAAGATGGCGTCCGATTTTCTCGAAACGACTTCACTTTGGACGTTCAGTAGTAGTACCCAATCTAGTCCGAGATTCCTCTGTCGTTTAACGGCATTGATAATCTTGCTGTAGCCGTTCAACGACAGAGGGTGATACATACGGAAAACAGCGGATTTGCTTCTCCAACTCTGGGTCAGCACATTTCCACGTTTCGTGGCTATCGGATTTTATTTTCTATCATAAACCTTATATAAATCGCTTCACCAATCATTTTTCTATTCATTCATAAACATCTTACCCTCAGAAAGTGGTGTTACACTCCATTACAGCACGATTTTGCCTTAGAACCTATGATTTCGACATTTGTCTTCCATTTTTCAAACATTTGTCACGTGACTACGAGAAAACTACGATTACCGCAATGTATCATGGGAGATAATTTGCATATAAACAAACAAACAAATATTTTTATTGCCAATCATAGGCGCCTGTTAAGGCAGAACAATTAACATAAAATTTAATACAGTTGATTATATTGATTGGTAATGATTTTAACAGCAAATTTAGTGAATTACAGATAACCATAAAAAAAAAAAAATGTAGTACCTTGTCCAAAAACAAAAAGGGGGAACGTAACACATGCTCTTTCCGAAGCCCGTTGGTAACACTCTGCCATTGAATCTTTTCTTTCCAACACATTCTGTATAATTTCCTTCTGCTCTTCTTTGATCTGTAGATGGACTGTTTGTCCTGCAGAATACGCTTAAATGTATCGTCTTCCATGTGATTTGAATGTTGTTTACGTATGCAAATAATGCTCCAAATAATTTGGCACGCTGCATTAATTAGCTCCCATCATGCAATGCGTTGCTGTCATCATTCAGTTAGTATCGCGAGATCACGTGTGTAGATTCGAAAATGGAAGTCAAATGGCGGAATAATAGGATCTAAGGCAAAATCGTGCTGTAATGGAGTGTAACACCACTTTCTGAGGGTAAGATGGTTATGAATGAATAGAAAAATGATTGGTGAAGCGATTTATATAAGGTTTATGATAGAAAATAAAATCCGATAGCCACGAAACGTGGAAATGTGCCGATACTATGGCTGTGAGGCAAATTTGATGGTTTCCGTATGTATCACCCTCTGTCGTTGAACGGCTACAGCAAGATTATCAATGCCGTTAAACGACAGAGGAATCTCGGACTATACCCTATCATATTTTTAATGCTTATAACTACCAAATTAATGAAGATCTAGTTTTCAAGTTTTATCTGATATGTTTTTTATCACGAAATAATAAATTTTAGGTGTTTTTCTAATGAAATGAAAAAGGTGAAAATTCGGGTTTTTCTACTCCGACAGAAAATAATAACGTTTGTCCTCCCTACCTTAGGACACATTTCACTGATCAGGATTACCGAAGTCATAAACTGATCACTTGGTGAGGGCAGGAAATTACTAATTAGCGGACAACAGGTGATTGTTGTTAAAAGCATTACACCTGCCACGCTTTAACACCTGTACACATTTAATTAGAAATTAATTGGACAAGTTTTGAGACAATGTCACGAGTGGACAACACAAGCGTACACGTTTGGGATTCATGTACGGCATGAAAAGGGCAGAGGGGCGCAAGGGAATGGGTAGAAAGGGCAGAGGGGCACAAGGGATGGCTAAAAAGGGCAGCGGGGTGCAATATTTCGGAGGCGGGGCGCAGCGCCCCTCTATTTTGGTCTAGCTGGAACACTGTAATCCAATATTAAAAGGAAAATCAGCACCAAAATAAAAAGCAGAAATATCACATCTATCTGAATATTAGATACAAGCACAGGGGCTAGGTGCGTCCGAAAAAAAAAAAAAATACTATATAATACTGTATTTTTTTATATTTTTTTTCGGACGCACCTAGCCCCTGTGGATACAAGCCCCATTAGAATATTCTTTAAACACCATCAAACAAACACATAAAAAATGATGTGAAGGGGTTAATATGCTACAGCATCCATATATCTAAAAGAATTTTGTGACCAAGATTTCTTGGTTGACTTGACCTGACAAATATTTATCATTTTATGAAACAGTTCATGACATGACTATCATATTGTAAAATGATTAAACCATGTACAATGAACACACAACAATGTTGTCTAACAAACAGTGAAATAAATCATAGAAAATTCTCAACAAGTCAAAGGTCATATTTTTGTCCATAGAATGAGATAGTGTATGTCATTTTCATTATATGTATATTTCAACAATGTTTGGTTACCATATATTGAATGATCTGTTTGGTTGTGCTAATGTATATTCATGTAAATGTATATTTCTTTCTGGTTGTACTGTTTGGTTGTGTTAATCAATATTCATGTGAATGTATATTTATTTTTGGTTGTACTGTTTGGTTGTCTTTATAATGAATATTCATGTAAATGTATATTTCTTTCTGGTTGTAGGTAAAAAGTGTGAAACCAGCTTTAAAAAATTTACAACAGATAATACAAACCATTACACAGCTTCATACAGATGAAGGTAAGATAATAGTGTATTAGGTAATTAATTGTGTGTTCACTCTAATTGGTTATTCAGAAACACTATTTTTCAATCTGGATGAATATTTTGAACACAAGAATTCTTACTTCTATGACAAACAGGGTGTTTATATATATTCATACTAGACACAAAAAATATGGTTAGGTGTTATTGTTTTAAACTCCAGGAACAAGAAATTGGTGAAATTAGTTTGTTATTTAAATAATTGCATAGTATAAATATAAGAAATGAAAATAATAACCTGCCAAGAATGGGATATGTAAACACAATCAGCAAACCTAATGTTTATGAAAATACAAGTTCCTCAACATGTACAACAATAAGGAAAATATCTTTAAAATATTTTATTAGGAACCATTTACTGAAGTACTACTAAGTATTGTAAATGGCTTGATTAATCATTGTGATAATATGATTAAAACTTCACAAATAAAGACCACCAGGGCGTCTAAGTCTAAACCCTAGTTGACCAAAGTTTTAGATATGCTGCAAAGGAGAAAATTGAAAATAAAATAGTATTGTCAAGAGGCTTTCATTAGCTTTTATAACTTTTATTTGTTGATTTTTTTTTTATTTGACAAGGGGCGTGGTTAATGTTGTGGTTTATTTTGTTTGTCTGTAACTGTTTAAATTTTTTATGATGCAATGAAAAAAGACTAAGCAAAAAATATGATTGTTAAAAAGACTTGTAATTATATATATTTATTTCAGAACCAGAATCAAACAACCCTGTAGATTTATTCCAATGGTTACCAATAGAACATATGTGTGTGTTAGTGTATCTGGTAGGTTTCAGGTTTTTTTTTTAATAAATTTAAATGAAAAACTAAACTGAGAGGAAATGCTGAACCTCTTTGATGGTGTAATTGCTATGATACTCACCTCAAATGTCAAAGATAGTGTGCTCAAAAGAAAGACTTTAAAAATATGCTGTTTTCTGCTTCTTTGCCTATCACACAGCATTAAAGACTAAGAGCAAACAAAGACTGATGTCTCTTTAGTGAGAATAATGTATCCAAAGTGCAACAACCTGTAAACTGATTCAGGTAAAAATTTACTTTGCATTTCGGTCAATAACAATGCAGGCACTGCCATCATCTGGTCAAAAGCGAAACATGTTAATGCCATGATATAGCTGGAGGGGGGAATTCTCTCTTGTCAGTTAAAAATAAATTATCACTCACTCAGAAGAAAATCCTAAAGAAGTACTACTAAGACATACCAAGTGTTTTAGTCCATATGATATTATATTTAAAAAATGAGTACAGACATAGCAGTAAATGAGTATGGGGATATAATTATGTAAAATTATCAAAATTCTGTTACATTTGTGTACCAGTATTTGCCATGCAGAAGTGTTTTTTCCTTGAATGTGAATTTCCACTGTTGTGACGCTGTAAAATAATCAGTTCTTAGGGAACATTTTCACAATGGTGGGGAAATGTATATGTTGATTTCTTATCTTTGATTTAGCGTTTATTTCTTGTAATTAAAATATTGTACTGTGAGCATACATGTTATGTATTGAAATCATATTATTAGATGTGGAAAATAATTATAATTTGTATATTTTTTTTTGCATTTAATATGACAAATATGAATATGTACTTAATAAATTTGAGATTGTAAATAAATTTTGTAGAATATAGGCAGTGTTAAATAGGAACCAAATACTTTCATGCTGTCATTATACATATTTGACTATTCACGAACGTGGTATAAATATGTATTTAATTGTCATAATTTTGGTTTTTGGTGGTGTCCGTGTTGCTCAACTTTTAGTATTCTGTGTTATGTTTGGTTTGTCTTCGTCCTGTGCTTTGTGTACCCAATGTTGCCAGTTTCTCTGGATTGTCCATTCTTGGTTGCCCCTTCAGTTTTACCTAATGTTTATTGAATGCAGCAATATTAAGTCAACATTTTCCTGTTATAAGTATGATTATTGAGGTGATGCATTATCATATTTAATATATCATTTACAAGCAAGCAGTGAATAAAATCCTTCAGATTTCCAACTTATTTCAATAATTTATGCTATTTTTATTTTTCATTCTAGGTAACAGTAATGCACTCGATGCAAGCTGGCTACATGGATAAAGTACAAAAATACACAGATAAGGCTCTCATGCAAATAGAAAAACTGAAAAGTAAGTATAAATTCAGCCCTCTTATTGGAGTACAAGGGAACAAATGAATTTACTTCAAATAATCCTAGAGGCCATCGTAGTCATGATCATATGGTAGGTGGATTTACAAATACCTGTGCAACCAGTGCCTATCACCACTAAAGTTGTGAGTTTGAATCCCGTTCATGGTGAGGTGTACTTGATACAACTTTATGTGATAAAGTTTGTCAGTGACTTGCGACAGGTCGATGGTTTTCTCTGGGTACTCTGGTTTCCTCCACCAATAAAACACCAAAATATAGCTGAAATGTTGTGGAAAGTGGCATTAAATACCATAAGCCAAGCCAACCAATCAAAAAATGTTCTTCTTAATTAGAATTTTGTATTATATTTAGAATTTATTCACTTTGCTGAAGTTATTGGCTTTAGTCAGTCTTATAAGCATTATGTGTACAAAAATATGATGGGTCGAAATAGCTTCACCTTTTAATGTTCATACTTGATATCACTGAAAAGGTTGAAACTAAAGTTTTTGTTTTATTCTGTTGATCTGATATTTTATAATAGCTGCCACTGGTGGACATAGCTTAGCATCATAGACTCGCCCTATGGGAAAATACATGTATTATAAAATTTGTCTAGGGAACTACCAAACTCATTGAAGTTGATTTATATACATAAATTATTATTTTAAAATGGTTCTTATTTTTTATCTGAATATCTGAATAAAAATTAAAAACCTTACTTCATAGATTATTGAAATGAATGAATCAATAAATATATGTAGTGCTATACTGTGCTTGTGTTTTTATGATGGGTATACATTTGAAATGGCCATAGTAGTTCTAGGGACTAACAAATTAGTTTTATATTATGCAATCATTAATTTATAAGGATTTGTCAGCCCAAGAAACAATATTTATGGACACAATAGGATTCTTCTATTAGTTAATGAGAAATTCTATTTTAACACTGAATAGGATGTAATCAGTAGAGTAATAATATATGTGTTTATTTATTTTTAGTGTTAGATGCTCATCCCATCCTGTCAGCTTTCCAGTTAATGTTGCTGGAACATATCATAATGTGTCGACTCATCATGGGCAATAAAACTATTGCTATACAAGAGGTTTGTAATAGAAATCGTCCCCCCCCCCCCCCAAAAAAAATCCTTCATACAGAAGAAACAAAGAAAAGTAAGGATTCATTCTCAAAATTTGAAGAAAGAAAAAAATACCTGCATCAAATGCAAAACTTACCTACTGAACCGTAGTTCTTATGGTTTTCTTTTCGCAAAAGTCGGGTGAAAGTTTAATAAGAGTATATTGAATGGAAGAATGCCGAAAGTACACCAAAATATTTTCTTTTTCATTTATTTTTATATTATACTATTGAAGCAATTTTGTTGTACATCCCCACCAAAAGTGCAACAGCCTTACATGTTGCCATAAATCTTTCACTATTGTATCTTTACTTAAATAAGTAATCAACTGTATGTCAAGATCAGGAATCTATTAAAATTGACATCAGTCTGTTCTATTATGTTTTTTGAAAGGGTTCATTGAGAGTTAGGGGCCGTCGTATGGTAGTTGGATTTATAAATACAACTACATTAGCAATCGGTGCCTGTCACCACTAACGTTGTGATTTCGAATCCCGCTCAGGCGAGGTGTACTCGATACAACATTATGTGATAAAGTCTGTAAGTGGCTAGCGACAGTTCTGTGGTTTTCTCCAGGTACTCCTGTTTCCTCCATCAATAAAACTGACTGCCATGACATAACTGACATATTGTTGAAAGTGACGTTAAACGCCATAACCGCTGCCCCCTCCCCTTTTTAGCTCACCTTTTGTCATCACTTGGCATCCGTCGTCCGTTAGCTTTTCACATTTTAATCTTCTCCTCTGAAACCCCTTAGCCAAATGAACTGAAACTTTTTAGGAAGCATATATGGAAGGTCCTCTATAAAGAATGCTCATTTTGTCCCGATTCATTAACAAACATGGCCACCACAGGCAATTCTTGTTTCTGATTGGACGATTTTTTTTTAATTCTTCTCTGAAACTGCATGGCCAAATTAACCGAAACTTGGTGGGAAGCATCTATGGAAGGTCCTCTATAAATTTGCTCATTTCGTCCCGATCCGTTAACAAACATGGCCACCACAGGCAATTCTTGTTTCTGATTGGTTGATTTCTAAAAAAAAATTCTCCTCTGAAACTGCATGGCCAAATGAACCGAAACATGGTATGAAGCATCTATGGAAGGTCCTCTATAGAGATTGCTCATTTTGTCCCAATCCATTAACAAACATGGCCACCACAGGCAATTCTTGTTTCTGATTGGCTGATTTTTAAGAATCGTCTCCTCTGAAACCGCTTGGCCAAATGAACCGAAAGTTGGTAGGAAGCATCTATGGAAGGTTCTCTATAAAGATTGCTCATTTTGTCCCAATCGTTTAACAAACATGGCCACCACAGGCAATTCTTGTTTCTGATTGGTTGATTTCTAAAAAATCTTCTCCTCTGTTAAAAGAAAGATAACTCTTGTCATTATCTCTCTTAGAAATTAACTCATACTGATATAGTGTAACATGTTTATTCTATACATTACAAGTAGGTATTCACATTTTAATATTCTTTTTAGCAAACCTTGCCAAAGACAATATGAGCTTTTGCCATCACTTGATGTTTGTCATCCGTTTACTTTTCACATTTTAATCTTCTCTGAAAACCCTCAGCCAAATGAACTGAAACTTGGTAGGAAGCATCTATGGAAGGTCCTCTCCAAAGAGTGCACATTTTGTTATGATCCATTAACAAACATGGCCACCACAGGCAATTCTTGTTTCTGATTGACCAATTTTTTAAATTCTTCTCCTCTGAAACTGCTAGGCCAAATGAACCGAAACTTGGTAGGAAGCATCTATGGAATATCCTCTATGAAGCTCATTTCGTCCCGATCGGTTAACAAACATAGCTACCACCGAAACTTGGTAGGAAGCATCTATGGAATGTCCTCTATGAAGATTGCTCATTTCGTCCCGATCGGTTAGCAAACATGGCCACCACATGCAATTCTTGTTTCTGATTGGTCGATTTCTGAAAAATCTTCTCCTTTGAAACTGCTTAGCCATATGAACCGAAACTTGGTAGGAAGCATATACATGTATGGAAGGTTCTGTGTTAAGTTTCCTCAAAGCAGAATGAAAGATGAGCGACACAGGCTCAGCTCACTGAGCCTCTAGTCCATTGAGAGTTATCTTTTCCTGACAATACATTTTTTTCTTTTCTCAGATGTCTTGTATTTTGTAATGGTTTGAATTATCTTGCTTTCAGATCTTTCAAGCTTGCCATGTCTGTCAACAGCAACCAAGACTATTCACTACACATGGAGCACAGATTCACACATTACTGGTAAGTTTTTGTGAGTAGAAAAGTGTAATTTATGGTACCATTATTAAGAAGTGAAGGGGAAAAAACACATTTGTAAGAAGTTAATAATAATGTAGCTGAATGGTCTAAACAAGTAGAACCAAACATGGTAGGAATGCTCATTTTATGGACATCTACAATATTTGTTTATGTCAGTCTGAACCCTCAGGGCCAAATAAATGTTCAGAATGGCTGATTTACAAAAGTCTAATTCTTAGAGACGACATGGTAAGAATTCTATTACGCAAAGTTTAATTATTTTTTTACTTTGAAATGGACACCATGGTAGGACATTGTTTAACATAGTACCCTATAAGATACGAAGGATAGATATGAGAATGGACATGTTATGATCAATTTTTAATTATTCTTGCACTAAGCTGGCATCTCTTTCATATGTTTTAGTGAAAAGTAGTCTTTCTTTCATCGAAAGTCATACTGGCTTATGTGCTATAGTATAGATTTTCTTCATACCACAGTGCATTAAATTGTTCTCAAAATAAACTTTGTGTTCTCTGTTTATTTAAGTGTTTATATGTAATGTTTGTTTATACTTTATGTGTCATGTCTCTGTTTATTTTAGGGTTTATATGCCATGTCAATGAATTGTATGGAGGCAGCAGAATCACAGTTTCATACAGCAATAAAGGTTTAGTTATATATTATTGTGCTATGTTTCTTATAGAAAAACAAATTAAAAAATAATATTTTGATAACACATTTAGAAGGCGTGAAACCTTATAAAGAAACATGGGGCAGTTGTGGTCGTGATCGTATGGTATTTGGATTTACAACTACCTATGCAATCAGTGCATATCACCACTAACGTTGTGAGTTTAATTGTGCCCATGGTGAGGTTTTCTTGATTCAACATTTTGTAATTATGTTTGTGAGTATGTTTTCTCCCGGTACTCTGTTTCCTCCATCAATAAAACTGACTGCCACGATATAACTGAAATATTGTTGGAAGTGGCGTAAAACACCATAACAATAATCATATACAGAAACAAATTTCAGTTTTAGCTTTGTAAGAAATTTTTAAGAATACTAAACGTGTATTATACTGTGAGAAATTTTTACATACCGTAAAAAAAAATTGCACATTATTCCAAATAATTATTTTTACTAAATTCTAGCAAACTATTTAACATTAAAGTGTAAGTTTTTTTTTCCTTCATATATTGGAAAGTAAAATACAGTATAGTTCGTTTATAACGAACAGGCTTGTAACGAAATCAGGCTTATAACGAAGTAAAGATAAATCCCCGTTCCAATCGCTATTTAAACAATGTATTTTTGAAGGCCTATTACATATTTTTAATAACGAAAATCAGGCTTATAACGAAGAGAATTTTAAACCCAAACAATGTTTTTATTACTCAAAATTGACCTGATATAACCAAGAAAATTGCTGAAAAAACAAATCGTTTACCTGTCTTCCGTTACGCACGGACGATCACATATTAGAATGGCACTTGACACTTCCGTTATCGGTAATTGAAAAAATCAATAATCCCACCTGTGATGTTGTTATTGATGTCAATCAAGACTTTTCTTTAAAATATTCAAACAAGAAAATGGGTATTAATGATGTGATTAACAAGTTGTCAATTAATAACACACACGCTAATTTATTGCACAAGCTAAAGAAATTAAAAACAAAGTCATGTGTGAGATTAATTCATTCGCTATTGTTTATTTTTTCTTTGATGATAGACTCTTTAATTAAACAACAAAGCGGCTTTTAAATTTTAATTCTACCGTTGTTTTTCACACTGCAAGCCGAACATTGTCATAAATATGGTAACACATCCTCGTGGTGATCATTCAGTAATCAGTATGAAGGGCAATAGATCTTGTTACATGTTTAAAATATATATAAAAAAACAATATATAATGTTGAAGTAATGTTTTATTTTAACTGCGGAATTAATAAATTTTATTCAACAATTCTTGTTTTTGTTTTTCTCTATTCAGAAAAACGATGTCATATTTTAACAGTGTATTTGATTTATTCCTCAACATAGCTTGCATTATGAATGGTGTTACAAAAAAAACAAAGACTCACAAAGCAAAATCCGCTGAAAGTATTTTATTACAGCAAAATCATCGAAGTAAAAACATTATTATCTGTCAAAAAATAACAAAACAAAGCAAACAAAACAGTTACACTTTAAATAATTTTTTTGAAATACATAATCTTTCAAAAGGGGAGATAATTCTACATTATTTCTCTTATAACGAACGATGCCTATAACGAAATAAGATCGAGAGTCCCCTGGACTTCGCTATAAACGAACTCTACTGTAGTTTATTTCAAAAATTGTAGGTCGGGTATCTTCAGAACAGTATTTTTTAAGGATGGTCTCGTCTGTATCAGAAAGAATTCACCTACGTCGTGCTAAGAATACCCCCACTCGTTCATTTGTAAGTCGCACGGTAAACAGGAAGTAGATGTGCAATCATTTCTTCCAGTAGAAGCTGAGATATCTGTTACGAAAGTGTGAACGGACGGACGTACGGACAAGGTGATTGCAATATAGCCCCCTCTCTACCGAGTGGGGGTATAATTTCATAGATTATGTACATACAAAAATAGATACCAATTTTAGGGTGCATGACACGTTTCTGGGATAATCTTCTTCAAGTAAGCTAATAGCCAATAATTAATAAGCAATTTCTATTTCAGTTATCTAAAGAAACAGAGTTAGCAGCCTTTATCAATTTAAATTTAGCAATAATTTACATGAGGTCAAACAGACAGGATGAACTGATACAAATCTTAGAAAAAGTGGACCCAGAAAAACTTCAGTCACAGTAAGTATTCTAGATGAAGAGTGTGTTGTGTTAAATGAAATAACTGATTCAGCAAAGAATATAAATTTGCTATGCTGCAAGCTAATGGTTGGTTGTATTTACAATATGAATTTTGAAAAAGGGAGATAATTCAGAAAACATGGGTGCATGTATTATATTTAGAATATGAATCTAGTACTTATGATATCACTGACATCATGAAAATGTTAGGTAGTGGTGAAAATCACAGAAATAAAACTTTAAAAAAAGAAGGGGTTGGAAGTGTGAAAAAACTGACAGATATATATGAGATTGTTTCCATTTTCAGTTCTCACGGATTAAAAGCTTCAGCTAACTATGTAAGAGGATTACAATCATTTTTCCAGGCACGATATAATGAGGCCAAGTAAGTATTACTGGGGCCAAGATTAAAATAGTTTGCTTCCCCTTTTCCGACCGACCCGATAAAATCGGCACTACCGGGGAAATTTTATTTACTTCCGCGAGGAGAAAAAAATATTATTCCGGAAATTTTTTCGGTTCCGTTCAGGAAATGAGAGAAAATTATTTGTTCAATTTCAATTTGGAATACTTCTAGAATTACGTATGACTTCATCGAAGGTCATTGAGGCAAATCCATATCGAAAAGCAATAACAACGATGGACACCACATGGTGTGTCAGTGTGTCGATGCTGTCGAAAACCGGAAAGGTTGAAAAAACTTTGATTAGCAACGCATTATAAAAGATCGGAAGTTTCTTTGAATGTTATTCATTTGCCCTTACATCTGCAAAATATGAATGTATTTAATATAGATTCAGTTTCAGACACAATGAAATAAATAAGAATGTGTTGGGTAGATCATTCTGCCAAGTGCTTATTATGAGGTTCATTTGATGAAAGAAAAAAAATATTTTACCTACCTACCTACCCACTACCTTGAGGGTAGGGTCACAAAAGGGGAAACAAACAATTTTTTAAGGTTGGCCTGGTAGTTTGGATTTCATGTGGGAATGGTATTTATCTGTAATATTCTTTTTTTTTAATTTACTTTGTCTACAATGAATATAATATTTCCTTAGAATTTTCTAAAATTTTGTTGAAATGTATAAGCTGTATTAGTGTATGCATAATTAATTTTGCAGCGATAAGGTGCATGATTTGTGCTGTACAAACCATTCCCAAAGGGGATGTTATTTTGTGGAAACGTTAACGTTTTCAGTTGAATACATATAATGAAAGCTTTTCATGTGGGAGTTATTTTTGCACATTTTAGTTGAATGCAGATTAAGTGAAAATTTCCCCACTGGAACATTTTCCACTGTACAATATACTGGCTCTCTCATTTTTCAAGAATTTAAATAAAGTGGAGATTTTTTTTGCTATAAAATGTCTGCATATTAAGGAATGAAAATCTTTGTCAATTTTCTTATTTACTGGTTTTCTCGAATATTATAAAAACTGTTTAGTTGTGAAACTTTAAAAATGAATTGAAAAGATCATTTTGTTTACTTGCAGACATTACCTGAGAGAAACCTTGAAAATGGCCAATGCAGAGGAGATAAATAGAATGACATCATGTTCACTGGTTTTATTGGGTCATATATTTTTATCCATGGGTAATAATACAGTGAGTATAACATTATGTAGGCTTGATAGTAAATTGGGTTGGTAGGTTGGTATACTTAAAATCTATGACATCATGAAAGAATGATAATACATTGAATGAATGACATGTGTAGGGGTGATAATGCAGACGATTTGTGGGCAATACATTAAATAAAAGGTATTATGTAGGGGTGATAATAAAGTTTATTAAATGATAAGGAATTTTGCTTTTCGCTGATTGGCCTAAACAGTACTTTCTTGGTTGTACTTCAGAGTGAGTTCACCTCGCGTGAGCCTCAGGGGATCTATTCGGGGTTTCAACATTGTCCTACCAGAGACGAGATTTCATTTCCAGTCGGCCAATCAAATTGCAAAAAAAGGTCAAAAGTTTCAAAAAATGTCAAAGCTTTCGGAAATTTCATAAGATTTCAAAATTTTCAAAATGATAAAATTTTCAAAAAGTTTCAAAAATTTAATATTTGAATAATAATATTGAAAAATGATAAAACAATTATAGCCTATTTTGTTGAATATACTGTTGAAAACTTTCAAAAATTCCTCATTATTTAATAAAGCAGTTATTGACTTTTAATTTCAGTCGACTCATGACTATACGACCTGGTCAATGATTGATTAACCTCGGCCGTTGGCCTCGGTCAATCAATCATCGACCAGGTCCATATAGTCATGAGTAGACCTCATTAAAAGTCAATAATTATATAAAGTTTTATATATAGAATGAATGACAAGTCACATTTATGTAGGGATGATAATGTAAAGGATATCATGTATGGTTTAATATATTAAGTGGGTGTACATTGAATGAATGACATTTGTGACATTAAAGTTTAAAAATACATGGTGTTCAAATACAATTAACATCTTGCATTTTATTATATTATTATGAAAAGTGCATAAATCTTCAAATATTTTCAGGAATCATTAAACATGGTCACACCAGCAATGAAACTAGCAGGGAAAATACCAGATGTACATGTACAGCTGTGGGCCTCATCACTCCTAAAAGGTATTAGATATTGTAATAGTACTCTGTTTTAACTAAGCGTTCAAGTGTTTCGATGAATAAGGTCTCAGATACATTTTTATTTTGGCCTCACATGCTGAGGTAATGAATATGTTTATATTCCTTGTATAGTTGTATACAACCATTGTATTGAAATGGAAGACAACAAATACAGTCGAACAGTTCCAAAATGATAAAAACTGAGGCAACATTGATACCTTAACACACACATGACATATACATGACTACACTCATGGGTCAAAATTATTTCCCCACTAAGATATTTCCCTATATATTTCATATAAAACCATTTATTTTCAAAACATTCTCATGAAATTTTCAGCATTAAATGCAGAAATAAATATAGTTTCTTCTTCGTATAATTTTAAAAATAATTTTATTTCTACTTTCCCTTAAGAATTCATTTAAAAACAAAGTTTATTTTTTTCACCAAATCTTACTATATAATCATATAAAATTGTGACCTCAAGAATTTACATTTGTGTTTAAATCATAAATGCTTGTAAATAAAAGTTCGAAAAAATTGCATGAAGATATTAAAATAAACTCTTAATAATTCTACTATTAAAGTTGAAAATTGCATGAAAATCAGCGAAGGAATGACTTCATGAGAATGTTATGAAAATAAGTGGTTTTATATGAAATATATAGGGAAATATCTTAGTGGGGAAATACTTTTGACCCGTGAGTGTACACACTTTCCTGGCTTGGTACAGGATCTTCACTAAAAATGTTTTCCACATGTGTGTAAAATGTCAACCCTCACATATAAATAGATTAGTAGCATTGTTATATGTATATGTAGTTTTGGTTTGGTTTGGTTTATTGTCATTTTAAGCAATTTATTAGCTATGCCATGACTACCAAACTTATTGAAAGAGGAAAAACCAACAGTTATTACAATTAGACTGATGATACCCCAGCCTTAATTAGGTGGCTACACTGACACCTAAGCATTTTAGATCTGTATTTAGGCACAAACTCACTTAGTGGTGTTAGGCCTGTGGTCAGACGACAACAAACTTAACAACTCTGCCACTCATTATTATGTTTGATAGTATGGGACTGATGATATAATGTCTGTGTAAAAAATGTTGAATGTTTTTTTAATGTTGTACCTGCTTACAACAACACTTAAATTTAAGCTTAGTTTGAAGCTTGTTCAAGTGTGTAATTCTTAGTTTGCTGATCTTATTTCTCTAATCATCCTTCAATGTTTACTCTTACATGAAATTGCTGTGATCCAAAATTAAATACTCAACTTTGTAGCATACCAAAATATTTTCTGAAGGAGAAGGGCATCGACTTGAGTTTTATTTAGTATTACAATAGATGTCATTATAACTGTTTTCTAACCGCATGGAGATGTAATGGTTAGCATGCTGACCTTGAGTGTAGTAGATCCTGTGTTAGAGGCACAGCTGGGTCAAACCAAAGACTATACTACAATTGGTATTTGTTTCTTCTCCATTAAGCATGCAGTATTAAAGGGAAACTTCACGATTTTTGACATGTTAGCTAAATATGTTCCTGGTGATATAAAATACATATTCACAAAGTTTTATCGACATATATCCACAAATAACGAAGCAAATCACAAATTTGTAATTTTAATTTCTAATTTTTCCATCAGGTTGTGACGTTTTAACCTGATAATGCATTGTGGGATTGAAATTTAAAGTCTGGGTCGCTGATGTTAAATTCCCTTCATTTAAAGCACTCAGAGGACTAATTTAAATCTAATAACTGTTGGAAAATTAAATACTGAAGTGAACAGATACGTACCTTTTTGACAAACAACTATTTTAAATGAACAAAAAGTGTTTCATTTCCTTTATATTTACAACGGAAAGAGTGTTTTACAACAGTCACCTATATTCACTATATGTAGGATCCCTTTTACAATTATGTTTATTTTGTTTTACTGCTAATGTGCTGAAAAATATAATGGATAATTTTGACAACGCGTAACTTGTGTATTGATCGGATTAATAAAATGGGAATTTGAATACACACTATTTGCTTTCCAAGACGAGTTGGTAGATCGTTTATTATTTATTAAAGATAAAAAAAAATTAAAACATTAAAATAAATTTAATGTTGAAATAACAGGAACAATTATAATTGTAATTATGTTTTAGATGATAAAAAAGTATACACCATCCTTGCAATTATAAGTTTTCATTATTAGAGGCGCCAAATTGGCCTAACTATATATAGCTATCTCAATTTTAACGATCGATGTTCATAAAAGATGTTTTAATTTTAATTAAAGAACTAAAAATTAAAGGTTAGGAGATCGGGTGACAACTGAGTTTACAAAGTTAGTGTTTAAAGAAAAAAAACCTTTTTGCTCAGTGACCCCCAGAAGGCACAAAACCTAAATATATGATTTTGTTCAGCTCGGAACCCTGTAAGCAAACTTGACCTATAATTTTGATATCCACTGATATTCATTCAGATAAAATTCGGAAGAGATCATGATCATGATCATGAGCGGTATAAACAGATGAAGAGCAGTCAAAATATACAGAGATTAGGCCAGACCAAATTTACTTCTTGTTCTTCGGATTTTGTGCTAAAAACGTTGGAACGAGCAAGTGATTTAAAAATGTTAATTTCTTTTCCTTTTTTTGTTTGTGTCATTTTTGATGAGCGAAACGTAAAATATTATGCGGAAAATATATTTCTTATATTTTTCATGTATTTTCAGAAGCGAGAGACCATATTTTAATTTTAAATATTTTATTCTTCAATAAATTAAGGCAAATAATTCCTGAAATAAGAAGTGAAAGGCGGGATTTACTTATTTTTATTTTCATTCTGAAAACGACAGGTACATTCACACCGGTTCACTCAGCAGGGTACCTAATATTGCGTAATGAGTTTAGGTCCACACAGGAAATCGCCAGGCAGAATATACAAGTGTCATTTTACATCCGGTCGATGGGACTCTGACCAAATACTTGAATACATGTGTCACAATAAATCAGAAACGCAATACACATTTTGTGACCCGTTAACGCTACCCGTAACTAGAATAGGAGATGCAATACACATTTTAAAGGTTCTAATAGGTGATCAAAATACACAACCCTGATCAAGTATACATTAGGAATGGGTGCATATTAATGCACACTGGCGGATCAAGGGGTTGTTCGACAATTTAGTAAAATTTGTGTATAAATTGGGTAAAAATTGGCAAACAAGAGCCTGGGACCCCGTTTTCAAAACTGCTGGATCCGCACCTGATGCAGCAATGATTTTGGGGCTATTTTCACAAAAAAAATCTTAAGATTAACATTGATCGTAAATTATATTGAATTGTTCATTTTTATCTTGATTTTTTTTGTGCCTCATCAGAATGATATAGTAACAACCAAAATTATGAAGTAAAGCAGGGTGAACAGGGCAGGATAGAAAATTCTTCTTGCAAACCCCAAAAAGCAAAATAGACAAAAACCATTCGTATGCAATTTTTCCTTATAAAAACAACAACCATATTTTTTATGACTAATCTGAGATTAACCAGAATAGTCCGCCAGTTCGAAAGACGTGATTAAAATAAACAAAAAATGTTTACTTTACGCAGAGACATATTATATGTTACGCTTTGTTCAAATCAGAAATAACCGTTGTGAAAACAGATTAATCTTTTTTACTGTTGGCGAATACGAATATTGTTTTTCCATAAACAAATTATTATATTACGTAAGAGATGTACCCTGAAGTTTTGTATAATAAACTTTAAAAGTATTTATAATACTCATCGTCTGTAATTGTCAAATGAAAACTATTACAAATTATATGTTTACATAATCCTCTCAATTTTATGGCTTCCTACCCTGTAACTTTCTGTGCTTTTAGCTAAGAAGCAGAGCTTATGTGTAGCTTTATTGTAGTGCATGAACGATCGATTACAAAGTGCGATCTTATAAATAATATCATTAAAACAATTTTGCCCCGTAGTATAGGCCTATTTTAATTTTTTTACGAATTCATGGTATTGCTCCGATGTTCGTTCTTTTTTTTCACATAAATTTCGTAGTTCTTCAATTTTCGAAAAATAATCTTTTGTAAATGTTTCTCATTAAAGACGGACTGTTTTCCCCGATTCGTATGTTTTTTCATAAGTATATAGAAACAAAACGTAAATCTGCAAAAAGTGATTGTGTAATAAATTCATATACAGTTTGTATTACGAATTTAGTTTGTTACGCATATTTTCATTGGTTATTCAACCCTGAATGTCAGCATATATTCGGAAAACAGACGGGGTATATATGTACGTTTTCGGTCTCCCTCATTTGGGTCCCAAAAAACAATAACAACGTGGTTGACAAAAACAGAAATATTTATGCTTCACTGAATCAATATCATAATACGGAATAATAAATGTATTTTTACCAAATTAAATGCTGTTTTTAAACTCAAAACGGTTGTATGAACAAAAAAGATATTCTTTTCTTCAATAAAAAATTAAAATATACCTTTCACAAATCTACACCAACCACTCAATTCATGCAACGGGTGCAACTATCCTCGGAAGAAACTGTTCAATGGCACAAATTATGGCAGTTACCGGACACAAATCTGCCTCGTCAGTTGCAGTATATCAACGTGTTTCATCGAAGGAAAAACAAGTTATGGGAGACATTATCACAAGTTCTGTTCTTGGAGAGCAACCATCTCAACTATCCTCAATAATGCCACCGCACAGTAGTTCCCGGTTGCAAATCATGCCGCCGACACAAAACAGTTCAAGTTCAACATCACTTGTTCAAATGAGAGCCAATACACATGTTTCATCGTCGGTTACGGACGTCGTTGACATTTTGGATGTAAATTATGATGATTTATTTTGTGATTATAACACTCTTACAACAGTTAATTCCGTCACAAACACCAGAACAATTCAGCAAACTCCCATGTTCCACGGCTGTACCATTACAAATTTGAACATAACAATCAACAAGTGAAAGTGTGTTAAAGTTTCCGCCTTTAAAACTTTCGAGGTCACGGGGCCACACCAAGTTTTTGCTTATTGTTAACATTTTAATTATTGAAATTGTTTCACAGACCCGTTGTTTTGTTATGTAATATATTAATGTTATAATTATAAAGTTTATTAAATTTACTGCATATGAAATTGTGTTGATTTAGAAATATTGAACAGGATTTTCCTTTATGAGACACCTCAGTACATAAAATATCACGTGACAAATATTTGACGTCATTGAACAAAGAATGTCAGAGGTACGAAAAGGGACATCTAGAAATACGGAAAATGAAAATAAAAGATGCAAAATATTTAATAAGGTTTTAAATATGAATTGGGACTATGTACGTGTTAAAAAAAAACAAAAGGAAAATAAAAATAAACAAACAAAAAGGAAACAAAAAACAAAAAAATTTAAAAAAGATTTATACGACAGTTTGGTTCTGTATTTAACAAAAAAATGGTTAAATCCGTAATATATTTGTTATTCAGCTATCAGACAGGGTATATAATGTGACATTATATACCCTGCGCCTCAGGGAATATAGATCATAAGCCGGGAATGTCACATTATATACCCTGTCTGATAGCTGAATAACATATAATATTTAGAATAATAAGAAAAATAAAAAGAATTACGTTTGACAAGCCATATCGACACTGAATGAGGACCCCGGTTTGTCATGCTTGTTTTGGGGCGTGGTGGTATTTAGACATCACGTGATAATTGGTATCGAGATGCTATCAAAATGGCAACATCCATCTATCGTTGACCGAATTTTAAAATCGATTTCATTCCCTTATCCAACATAATAAAACGCTAATATACATATAAACATCCATATTTATACATCAGAAAAAACATATAAAAAAATTTTTTTTTTGCGAAGTTTCCCTTTAAGGAGTAAGGGGATCATTTGGAATCCTTGGAGTAAAAATAGGTAACATTTTTGTCTTCATATATTCCTTTATATTAAATTAATTTAATGTCTTGGTTACCATGGTTACAGATTTATACAGATTAAGTGGAGATAAAGTTCAGGAAGAAGAAGGTTATAGGTTACATACAAGTTTTTCACAGTCCTTACTAAAAGATCATTTCCAGTCATCTCAGCTATCAGAGCATGGTCTTATACATGTAAGAAAATTTATGGTAATTTTAATCTTGCCTGCGACGAAAATTGCTGAAGGCGAGACATAGGTATTGCTTTTTCTGCTGTGGTAGCGACAATATTAAGAATGTCAAGTTTTTATGATTATATCAGTGTCTCTATAACCATAAAACATAAACTCGCCTTATTTGGTAAATACATTGATCATGTGCAGGTACATTTCAGCCAGGTATGTGTCACCTGACCTTGACCTCATTTATTGATTTACGGACCTAAAGTTATTCAAGTTTTCGTGATTCAGTCAGTATCTCCATTGTTGATATAAGGAATCATGTGACACATTACCAGCAAATCAGCATGAAGGAAATATATCAGATTAATGATATTGTTTAATAAATATTATACCCCCACTCATAGAGTGGGGGCTATATTGCAATCACCTTGTCGGTTTGTCCGTCCGTCCGTTTACACTTTCGTAACAGATATCTCAGTTTTTATTGGAAGAAATGATTTTATATTTGATAGATGGCTTTGGCATGGTGACTTGTACCGTGTCTCCCCTTTCCAGGTTTACCGCACATCTACTTCCTGTTTACAGTGCGACTTAGAATTTTTCATGTTTGCCGTAATGAAAACTTTCGTAACAGTTATCTCAGCTTCTACTGGAAGAAATGATTTTATATTTGATATATGGCTTTGGCATGGTGACTTGTACAGTGTCTCCCCTTTCCAGGTTTACCGCACATCTACTTCCTGTTTACCGTGCGACTTACAAATGAATGAGTGGGGGTATTCTTAGCACGACGTAGCGTGCAACATCTTGTTTGAAAATCAAATATTGCAAAAACAATTAATAAAAAACATGTTTTTAATCATTTCCCACTAGTATATAAAATTGGGGAAATTTTACTGACAATCAGTTGTTTATCTATTACACATATATATTTTTTTTGTAGTGGACTGAAGGGGTTTGTCCTTTTCACTTAAACACGTCAGCTGATGCAGCCAATGTCATGTGAAAGAAGTTATCAATTTCACTTAAGACATGCCAAGCCCTTTGAATTGAAGCAGCTAATGTTATATGAAGAAATTTTTCAACGAACAAAACCAGCTGTGATGTCAGCTATGCCAAAGATCAAAATAAATATAGAATGGAATAAAATCCTTTGATATGGTCAGAGACATTGTCCTGGAGATTTATACATCTGTATTTAATAACATGTGTAGAGTAGAAATGTTACGGCTTGAAAAACATTCTACAACAATATCTGTGTAAACCTTAAGTATAGGAGAATGTCCAAGTAACTCTCCATTCCTTAAAAAAAATGGAGCCGAGGCCCCGAAGGGGGTGAGACCCATTGTTTTTAAGGAATGGAGAGATACGAGGACATTCTCCAACTTAAAATCCACCAATTGTACTTTATTAATCTTATTAATTATTAATCTTGTAACAAAAAAAAGTCTGTGTATAGTATCTAAAGTACAAAGAGAACAATAACTCTGCCTCTGTCTGCATTGTTCATAACTCTCCATTCCTTGAAAATAATGGAGAGTTTAGACAATAGATTTACATCACAGGTGGATTTTAATTGGTTTTAATGGCTGAATCTGTTTATGCATGAAACCTATGATAGGTGAGGAATGTATGTTTGTTGTTGTCTAGCCTGCCATTAAAGTTGTTGAAGTTGAGACTTAAGTAGCAAACTTTCCAGTGTTGTCATCAGTTATTTTTTAAGGTGAAATGTTTTTTGTCTGATGACTATGACTACAACCAATGGTTTGATTCTGCCAGTCTTAAGACTTTTGATAAGAATCTAATGACTTTAATCTTTTGTAAAATAACTTATCAATATTTTAAAAATGTTTATTGAGTGTGGCCATTGAATATAGACCCAATCAAATATATTTTGCAATAAACATACAAACAATATTATGTCATGTATAGTGATGCTGGCTGAACATTCTTGTCATATTATGTCTTAAAACTAAACATTATGTTTGAAGAAAAGGATCACTGATATGTTTTATCCAAGGTTATTAAATTTATTTTGACTGCAAAATTAATCCCGACCAACCGACCCTAGATTTTTTTGACATGTGACAGTAAACACACATATATTTTTTTTTGGCCTAACCAGAATCTGAAATTAGACACCATTTTGAAATAATTTTAACATGTGGCTTTAATTACGGCAAATAAAACATTGAACGTGATAGTGCATCAAATGGCCTGTAATCTCCATTAAATCATCATATTTCTTCTTTTAAACCATACGACAAAATTCTCAAAACACTTCGACAATGAACCGTATTGATGGTGTAATGGTTAGTGCACTCGCCTTAAGTGCGGTGTTTTGTGGGTTGGAGCCCCTATTGGGTCAAACCAAAGACTGTAATATTGGTATTTGTTGAATCTTCACTAAGCATGAAGCATTAAGGAGAAAAGGCAAAGACTGGTTGGCTCGGAATCAGGAAAATGTGTCCGAGTGGGGCGACATGTCTATCCGTGAACTGTTGTTTCAGCAAGCCAGTACTGTAAAAATCCAACTAATCGTGTTGGTGTAGAACAAAGTGGACATCATCTCATTGAAATTAACTTGTTCTTGCCATAGCTGAAAAATTGCTGAGTTGGCATTAAACAACAATCACTCACTCACTCAGTTCGACAATGTTCTGTAGCAAGTTGTTTTTGTTGTCACTAAGCATTGTTGAAGTGTTTAGAGAGTTTAGATGTACGATTTAATATAATGGAATAGGATACATCGTTATTTAACAAAGGTCATTTGATGAGCTTTATATATTGTATTTTTAACAAATAAGGCTACAGGTAAAAACCTTGAGACAGAACAAATTATTGTCCAATTTCAGTTTCTGACATCCCACGTTATGATGTACATTCAACCCCTAAATGACACCATAGACATTTATCTGATTAGGGTTTTACTGGAATATAGGTTATTACCCTTGCCAATTCTTGGTGACTAGTACATGTTATTATGGTGACCATATTGTAATCTCCTGTTTTACCATTTTTCAGTCACAAGTGGAGTTCTTTTAATGAATGAAAATTTTGATATAAGTTTTACTGATGATTTTATATTTCTATTGTAATTAGAATGAAAACTGTTGAAATAAAATTTACTAAATTTTCTGTTTTGTGACATCAAATCAGCGATTGGTTATATCACAAATGATATATTATATATTGTCCACAGAGACATTATGATAATTCATCACCAAAAAATGTTTGTGAAAAATTAATTTTTAAGTTTACTTATTGAAACCAACATGTGATGTATGGATGGAATTTGGGTTTTAATACCAGAATTGTATAAATTCAATATTTGGTAATGAGAAGCACATGTAATATATTTCCAGAGTAGGCTATTCATTGTCTATTGAGGGGTATGGTAACACTGCTAAAACTATTATGTCTGGTTTCTCAGTCTTATTGTGATTCTAATATTAAATGGTAATTTGTGACCAATTATTTAAAATGCAGAATATTCATGAAATAAACAGCCATGTGATCTGTGTTACAATAATTTTAAACTTTACTATATATGCAAAAATTTCCAGAACACCTCCAAATTAATATCTTGATAGTACCCTTTAACCTACATTAAATAATGGCTATTACCAGTAAATTTTATGAAATGTTTTAACTTTTTTATACAAATATCTGCAATCCTATTATATGTATCTTTATAATTTAAATGTTGTTTATAAATAACATGTTTCTTAATAAAAAAAATAATAATAATACTATGTTAGACAAGCATGCCTTTGTTTCAAAATATAAATTCAAACTGTATTATTTGTTTACCTTAAATACAAATATACTGGTAATTAATAACTAAGGAACTGAGCTGTTCTTTATCTCACAGTCATGGTAACTTGTAATGGGGAGGAAAACCCATTATATCAGTCATGGTAACTTCTCATGGAGAGGAAGAACCATTCATCTCGCAGACAAACAGCATCGGTGGTGTAATGGTTAGCGTGTTCACCTCGAGTGTGGTAGATCGTGGGTTCATCGGTGGTGTAATGGTTAGCATGCTCACCTCGAGTGTGGTAGATCGTGGGTTCATTGGTGGTGTAATGGTTAGCATGCTCACTTTGAGTGTGGTAGATTGTGGGTTCATTGGTGGTGTAATGGTTAGCATGCTCACCTTGAGTGTGGTAGATCGTGGGTTCATTGGTGGTGTAATGGTTAGCATGCTCAACTTGAGTGGTAGATCGTGGGTTCATTGGTGGTGTAATGGTTAGCATGCTCACCTCGAGTGTGGTAGACCGTGGGTTCATTGGTGGTGTAATGGTTAGCATGTTCACCTCGAGTGTGGTAGATCGTGGATTCCTTGGTGGTGTAATGGTTAGCATGCTCACCTCGAGTGTGGTAGATCGTGGGTTCATTGGTGGTGTAATGGTTAGCGTTCTCACCTCGAGTGTGGTAGATAGTGGGTTCATTGGTGGTGTAATGGTTAGCATGCTCACCTCGAGTGTGGTAGATTGTGGGTTCATTGGTGGTGTAATGGTTAGCATGCTCACCTTGAGTGTGGTAGATCGTGGGTTCATTGGTGTAATGGTTAGCATGCTCACCTTGAGTGGTAGATCGTGGATTCATTGGTGGTGTAATGGTTAGCATGCTCACCTCGAATGTGGTAGATCGTGGGTTCATTGGTGTAATGGTTAGCATGCTCACCTTGAGTGGTAGATCGTGGGTTCATTGGTGGTGTAATGGTTAGCATGCTCACCTCGAGTGTGGTAGATCGTGGGTTCATTGGTGGTGTAATGGTTAGCATGCTCACCTCGAGTGTGGTAGATCGTGGGTTCATTGGTGGTGTAATGGTTAGCATGCTCACCTCGAGTGTGGTAGATCGTGGGTTCATTGGTGGTGTAATGGTTAGCGTTCTCACCTCGAGTGTGGTAGATCGTGGGTTCATTGGTGGTGTAATGGTTAGCATGCTCACCTCGAGTGTGGTAGATTGTGGGTTCATTGGTGGTGTAATGGTTAGCATGCTCACCTTGAGTGTGGTAGATCGTGGGTTCATTGGTGTAATGGTTAGCATGCTCACCTTGAGTGGTGTAATGGTTAGCATGCTCACGCCGACTGTGGTAGATCGTGGGTTCATTGGTGGTATAATGGTTAGCATGCTCACCTCGAGTGTGGTAGATCGTGGGTTCATTGGTGGTGTAATGGTTAGCATGCTCACCTCGAGTGTGGTAGATCGTGGGTTCATTGGTGGTGTAATGGTTAGCATGCTCACCTCGAGTGTGGTAGATCGTGGGTTCATTGGTGGTGTAATGGTTAGCGTTCTCACCTCGAGTGTGGTAGATCGTGGGTTCATTGGTGGTGTAATGGTTAGCATGCTCACCTCGAGTGTGGTAGATCGTGGGTTCATTGGTGGTGTAATGGTTAGCATGCTCAACTTGAGTGGTAGATCGTGGGTTCATTGGTGGTGTAATGGTTAGCATGCTCACCTCGAGTGTGGTAGACCGTGGGTTCATTGGTGGTGTAATGGTTAGCATGTTCACCTCGAGTGTGGTAGATCGTGGGTTCCTTGGTGTAATGGTTAGCATGCTCACCTCGAGTGTGGTAGATCGTGGGTCCATTGGTGGTTTAATGGTTAGCGTTCTCACCTCGAGTGTGGTAGATAGTGGGTTCATTGGTGGTGTAATGGTTAGCATGCTCACCTCGAGTGTGGTAGATCGTGGGTTCATTGGTGGTGTAATGGTTAGCGTTCTCACCTCGAGTGTGGTAGATAGTGGGTTCATTGGTGGTGTAATGGTTAGCATGCTCACCTCGAGTGTGGTAGATTGTGGGTTCATTGGTGGTGTAATGGTTAGCATGCTCACCTTGAGTGTGGTAGATCGTGGGTTCATTGGTGTAATGGTTAGCATGCTCACTTGAGTGGTAGATCGTGGGTTCATTGGTGGTGTAATGGTTAGCATGCTCACCTCGAGTGTGGTAGATCGTGGGTTCATTGGTGTAATGGTTAGCATGCTCACCTCGAGTGTGGTAGATTGTGGGTTCATTGGTGGTGTAATGGTTAGCATGCTCACCTTGAGTGTGGTAGATCGTGGGTTCATTGGTGGTGTAATGGTTAGCATGCTCAACTTGAGTGGTAGATCGTGGGTTCATTGGTGGTGTAATGGTTAGCATGCTCACCTCGAGTGTGGTAGACCGTGGGTTCATTGGTGGTGTAATGGTTAGCATGTTCACCTCGAGTGTGGTAGATCGTGGGTTCCTTGGTGTAATGGTTAGCATGCTCACCTCGAGTGTGGTAGATCGTGGGTCCATTGGTGGTTTAATGGTTAGCGTTCTCACCTCGAGTGTGGTAGATAGTGGGTTCATTGGTGGTGTAATGGTTAGCATGCTCACCTCGAGTGTGGTAGATCGTGGGTTCATTGGTGGTGTAATGGTTAGCATGCTCACCTCGAGTGTGGTAGATTGTGGGTTCATTGGTGGTGTAATGGTTAGCATGCTCACCTTGAGTGTGGTAGATCGTGGGTTCATTGGTGTAATGGTTAGCATGCTCACCTTGAGTGGTAGATCGTGGGTTCATTGGTGGTGTAATGGTTAGCATGCTCACCTCGAGTGTGGTAGATCGTGGGTTCATTGGTGTAATGGTTAGCATGCTCACCTCGAGTGTGGTAGATTGTGGGTTCATTGGTGGTGTAATGGTTAGCATGCTCACCTTGAGTGTGGTAGATCGTGGGTTCATTGGTGGTGTAATGGTTAGCATGCTCAACTTGAGTGGTAGATCGTGGGTTCATTGGTGGTGTAATGGTTAGCATGCTCACCTCGAGTGTGGTAGACCGTGGGTTCATTGGTGGTGTAATGGTTAGCATGTTCACCTCGAGTGTGGTAGATCGTGGATTCCTTGGTGGTGTAATGGTTAGCATGCTCACCTCGAGTGTGGTAGATCGTGGGTTCATTGGTGGTGTAATGGTTAGCGTTCTCACCTCGAGTGTGGTAGATAGTGGGTTCATTGGTGGTGTAATGGTTAGCATGCTCACCTCGAGTGTGGTAGATTGTGGGTTCATTGGTGGTGTAATGGTTAGCATGCTCACCTTGAGTGTGGTAGATCGTGGGTTCATTGGTGTAATGGTTAGCATGCTCACCTTGAGTGGTAGATCGTGGGTTCATTGGTGGTGTAATGGTTAGCATGCTCACCTCGAGTGTGGTAGATCGTGGGTTCATTGGTGGTGTAATGGTTAGCATGCTCACCTCGAGTGTGGTAGATCGTGGGTTCATTGGTGGTGTAATGGTTAGCATGCTCACCTCGAGTGTGGTAGATCGTGGGTTCATTGGTGGTGTAATGGTTAGCGTTCTCACCTCGAGTGTGGTAGATCGTGGGTTCATTGGTGGTGTAATGGTTAGCATGCTCACCTCGAGTGTGGTAGATTGTGGGTTCATTGGTGGTGTAATGGTTAGCATGCTCACCTTGAGTGTGGTAGATCGTGGGTTCATTGGTGTAATGGTTAGCATGCTCACCTTGAGTGGTGTAATGGTTAGCATGCTCACGCCGACTGTGGTAGATCGTGGGTTCATTGGTGGTATAATGGTTAGCATGCTCACCTCGAGTGTGGTAGATCGTGGGTTCATTGGTGGTGTAATGGTTAGCATGCTCACCTCGAGTGTGGTAGATCGTGGGTTCATTGGTGGTGTAATGGTTAGCATGCTCACCTCGAGTGTGGTAGATCGTGGGTTCATTGGTGGTGTAATGGTTAGCGTTCTCACCTCGAGTGTGGTAGATCGTGGGTTCATTGGTGGTGTAATGGTTAGCATGCTCACCTCGAGTGTGGTAGATTGTGGGTTCATTGGTAGTGTAATGGTTAGCATGCTCACCTTGAGTGTGGTAGATCGTGGGTTCATTGGTGGTGTAATGGTTAGCATGCTCAACTTGAGTGGTAGATCGTGGGTTCATTGGTGGTGTAATGGTTAACATGCTCACCTCGAGTGTGGTAGACCGTGGGTTCATTGGTGGTGTAATGGTTAGCATGTTCACCTCGAGTGTGGTAGATCGTGGGTTCCTTGGTGTAATGGTTAGCATGCTCACCTCGAGTGTGGTAGATCGTGGGTCAATTGGTGGTTTAATGGTTAGCGTTCTCACCTCGAGTGTGGTAGATAGTGGGTTCATTGGTGGTGTAATGGTTAGCATGCTCACCTCGAGTGTGGTAGATCGTGGGTTCATTGGTGGTGTAATGGTTAGCGTTCTCACCTCGAGTGTGGTAGATAGTGGGTTCATTGGTGGTGTAATGGTTAGCATGCTCACCTCGAGTGTGGTAGATTGTGGGTTCATTGGTGGTGTAATGGTTAGCATGCTCACCTTGAGTGTGGTAGATCGTGGGTTCATTGGTGTAATGGTTAGCATGCTCACCTTGAGTGGTAGATCGTGGGTTCATTGGTGGTGTAATGGTTAGCATGCTCACCTCGAGTGTGGTAGATCGTGGGTTCATTGGTGTAATGGTTAGCATGCTCACCTCGAGTGTGGTAGATTGTGGGTTCATTGGTGGTGTAATGGTTAGCATGCTCACCTTGAGTGTGGTAGATCGTGGGTTCATTGGTGTAATGGTTAGCATGCTCACCTCGAGTGTAGTAGATCGTGGGTTCATTGGTGGTGTAATGGTTAGCATGCTCACCTCGAGTGTGGTAGATCGTGGGTTCATTGGTGGTGTAATGGTTAGCATGCTCACCTCGAGTGTGGTAGATCGTGGGTTCATTGGTGGTGTAATGGTTAGCGTTCTCACCTCGAGTGTGGTAGATCGTGGGTTCATTGGTGGTGTAATGGTTAGCATGCTCACCTCGAGTGTGGTAGATTGTGGGTTCATTGGTGGTGTAATGGTTAGCATGCTCACCTTGAGTGTGGTAGATCGTGGGTTCATTGGTGTAATGGTTAGCATGCTCACCTTGAGTGGTAGATCGTGGGTTCATTGGCGGTGTAATGGTTAGCATGCTCACCCCGAGTGTGGTAGATCGTGGGTTCATTGGTGGTATAATGGTTAGCATGCTCACCTCGAGTGTGGTAGATCGTGGGTTCATTGGTGGTGTAATGGTTAGCATGCTCATCTCGAGTGTGGTAGATCGTGGGTTCATTGGTGGTGTAATGGTTAGCATGCTCACCTCGAGTGTGGTAGATCGTGGGTTCATTGGTGGTGTAATGGTTAGCATGCTCACCTTGAGTGTGGTAGATCGTGGATTCATTGGTAGCGTAATGGCTAGCATGCTCACCTCGAGTGTGGTAGATCGTGGGTTCGAGCCCTGGTTGTTAGTATGCTCATCTCGAGTGTGGTAGATCGTGGGTTCAAGCCCTGGTTGGGTAAAACCAAAGAATATAAAATTAGTATTTGTTGCTTCTCCGCTAAGCACACAGCATTAAGGAGTAAGAACAAATACTGGTTGACTCAGAATCAGGATAATGTGTTGTATAATTTGGTTTCCTGAAATCTCCCAAGTCTTAACATATAAATAAAGGTGAAAGATCTGATTTTAATCAGATTGGGGAGTGAATATAAACTAAACCACAAGAATGAATACAGGTTCCTCTTGTAATGGTATGCAAATAGTATATGTACAACATGTTACAAATTAAGCAATGCACTGTCATCCACAACAGTTTTTAAAAGAATGAATCTTAATATTCCAGCAATTAAAAAATGATTATGCTTTCGATGTTGGCTATGAGATATCCTTCCACATGGTTAAATCTTGCAGAAATATTCAACAAATTCTACAATAGAAATAGAAAACTTAAATCTGAAATCTATAAAAATTAATATTTCGTGTTATTCTGGTTAGTAAGGAAATACATGCTATTTTTGGGTCGTAGAAAGACACATCTTCGCATTTGTCCATACATGTACATTTTATGGTTAAATAAAAATTGATTTGTAGGGTTTCTGATGAAAATATTGAGACAGAAAGTACACTTATCAAAACCAATGTTCTTCTCCCTCTGGCATAATTTTGGCTACCCTGTTAAGGCTCTTTGTGTTTCTTGTTCACAAAGACTTTTAAATTACATAGCTTTCCAATCTTTTGACTTTCAGTGCACATGATGAAGGTTATTCCAGAATTTCAGTGTGCACTAAATTAAATATCTACGTTCTCATTGATAGAATGTTAGATTTTAGTCCATTGAGAGAGTCGAGAAAATTACTGGAAAAGGGAAGGCTGTAAGCGCATTTAACTTATTGGTGCGGGATATGATTGATAAACTGAATTTGACGAGCAACTAATTGTAAAAGTTATAAGCAGAATAAAAAGTTGTCAAGGCTTTGAACTGTTATTGTCAATACTGCTAAAATGTACCAGTTTGTTTTCCTGGAAAATAAATGACTGTCCTCTCACATGCCCGTTTCACCTCATATTTATCAAAGCCATATAATTAAATTGTTTTAAATATGTCTCTGTATGTATAAAGATATATTGTTGTAATATTTATTAAATTCCAAAAAGATTAAAACTAGTAATTACATTATACTAGGAAGAAATCATTTACGGTTGGGATTTGTTGAAATAGTGACTCAACTTCAATACAGACATCAGGAGACCCGTTTGTACAGCAATCAGGCGTTGCTTCTCTTGCTTTCGGGTAACAACCTCTATTATCACGAGCATCCCACAAATGTATATGTAGAATACATACAACTCGTCATATATCAAGACGCAATTGAAAGCTTCTTGGTGGTTTCCAGTCACGGATTTAATGAAATCACATGATCCATAGGTCCACCATATGACATCCTATAGGGCTATTTTCAGACATGCAAATCTATTTTTTGACAACTTGTTCATTAAAGATAACTAATATTTCAATCTAATTAATTACGTTACACTTGACATATTAATCAGACTGATTAACTATAGGGTCCACTTGATGTTAAACAAAGGTCAGTTGATCAAACTTTAACATATAACGTGTATGAAAGAAAAACAAGAAAAACATGGCCGAGCCAATGTGCGATTATTGTCTCAGAAACAAACACAAAGAGTACATGAATAAACAAGTGAGCGATTCAGGCTCAATTATAAACTTTTAATTTATCGCGTCAAATATTTTGTTACCTTCATAAGAAAGTTTTCCATCACCATCTACATCTGCCTCGTGTAACAGGACCTCTACCTCCGCTTCCGACATGGAACTCCCGTTTCCACATAATACAGATCGCAATTCATCTTTGTCAATGAAGCCATTTCCATCTTGGTCGAATTTTTTAAAAGATTTTTTATATATATCATTGTCTCTCCGAACTTTTACCAACATCTTCTGCATACAATTTCTGAATTCTTTGAAGTTTATGAATCCGTTTCCTGAAATAAAGAAATGTGTGTGGTTACTTCTGTATTGTTTATAACCAGTTTGTTTATATTTTATTTTTCAGGATGTATATCTATTACTCAATTCAATGCAATGCAATTATTTATTTATTTATTTATTTATTTATACATTCTGTAAATGATATGGCGGATTCAGTTATCATTAGTATTACTATGTAATGATATATTTTTTTTTTTATACTTAACGGTTGTGAGTTCGAATTCCGCTCATTACGTGATAAAGTTTGTCAGTAACTTGCGACAGTGGTTTTCTCCAGGTATTCCGGTTTCATCCACCAATAAAATTGACCGCCAGATAAAACTGAAATATTGTTGAAAGTGGCGTTAAACACCATAACCCTAACCCTAACTTACAATAAACTGTATTGAACATTAATGATGAATCACGCTTGATAATAACATGCAAATTTCGCTTTTATTTTAATATTTTTATCACAGGTCTGTCCCTCCGAGATATAAAAGTAGAGAAGCATTATGACCCGTAGATACCGCGACATGCGTTTGCTTGTGTAGAATATAATTTGCATTATATACTCGATTACCACTCGTGTCAAAATAACAATCTCTGACCACCATGCCAATGATGTGTAATATAAGTATATTCCCAAACAATGTGAACCAAAACCTCCCTCATACATCACTGATGGCATCTTAAAAATAATATGCACGAGTGTATTCTGAATTAAAACCGTTTTTATTGCTTACCACACGGAAGTATGGACAAATCATTCAGAGCCGATAGGACATGTTCTGGTGGTGGTATTTTAAATTATGCATCTGATCGTATTTTCGCCAACAGAGTAAATGACTTGGAATTTGAGGACGGTGAAAATATTTGGATACGAATAACATTACCAACATATATCCTGCACCTTTGTACTACATATAGACCGGAAGCATGCGTTAATCCATACTGGTCTAATTTAAGGAACTCAATCGATAGAGCCCTTGATATATCTCCTTATTTGTGTGTTTTTTAATTTAGTTAATTTTGTCTATATATTGAACATAAAGCTGTTAGTTTGATCAACTGTAGGGTTCTACCAAAGGTAGTCGAAATTTTCATATCTTTCACTTATTCTTTCAAAAAACAAAGAAAACGTCACTTTTACGTGGGCCGCCGGATTCCAAAATGTCTTATTTTTGACTATAACCGGGGATAAATTCGTTATCTACGTTCCTATCCGTAGATATGGAGATTTTAACACCCTTCAGTAGCCTGTGCACCCTTCGGCTGCGCCTCAGGATGTACTTGGCTACATCAGGGTGTTAAAATCTCCATATCTACGGATAGAAACGTAGATAACTTATAATGACAAGCCATGGTTTAGTTCAGAATTACGTCGTGAAATCAGACGTCGTTGAAAGATTACATAAAATTATGAGACGAATGAACAAAGCAGACGACACTTTAAGATTTAAAAGACAGAGAAATAAAGCTAGCAACATGAAAAAATATTCACGACTTTCTTTTTACGAAAATGTAAGTGGACTGATCGACCAATATTCAAAAACTGACTTCAAGGCATATTGGAAACTTGTGAAAAAATTAATTAATACCAACCATTCTGTTGAAATTCCGCCACTTCATATTGTTGAAAATGATTCATTATTTTACAACGACACTGGTCAAAGCAGACTTGTTAAATAATTATTTTTGTTCTATTTCCGACTTGGACGACAATAACATAAATCCACCATCATGTGCCACAAGGACAGACGAACGACTGACACATATAACCATAACATGCAATGATATCTTAGATGTTCTACAAGTTTTAAAGTTAGGAAAAACATCTGGCCTTGATCATATAAGTCATCATATGCTGAAGTATACAGCAAGCACAGTGTGCAAACCTCTACAAAAACTTTTTACATTTTCACTAAAAGATTAGCTGTATTCCCAGATAACTGGAAAATAGCATTAGTTTTACCTTTATTCAAAAATAGTGAAAAGCAATTGCCAGCCAACTACCAACCAATTGCCCTTTTAAGTACAGTTGGGAAAGTTTTTGAAAGAGTTGTATTTAAGAATATGTTTATTTTTTCTTCTCAAATAATTTGTTTTACAAATTTCAATCAGGGTTTACACCAGACCATTCAACTTTACATCAGTTAATAAAAATTTATCATATATGCATACCTCTCGAAGAGAAGAAACATATTTCTCTAGTATTCTGTGACATATCTAAGGTCTTTGATTGTGTTTGGTTAAAGGGTCTTTTAAGAAAACTCGAGTCATATGGTATTCATGGTAATCTATTGAAGTGGCCCAGAAGTTACTTAGTAAACAGAAAACAATGTGTAGTTGTTAAAAATTATTACTCATCTGCTAAATATCTTAAAGCTGGTGTTCCTCAGGGTTCAATACTTGGACCGAAACAATAGAGGTCTTATTTATATAAATGACATAGCTGATAATCTTGAATCTTTGACTCGATTATTTGCAGATGATTCTTCTCTGTCATGCAGTTCATACTCATACGAGTTACTTGAAACTAAAATTAATAGCGATTTAGTCAAAATCAATGACTTTGCTGATTAAGTTTAATCCAAATAAAACACAATTTTTATTTATTTCAAATACAATTACTGTACTAGTGATTGTATTAACTTATATTTTCAAAACTCTTTATTAGACTCTTGTGGAAATCATAGACATTTGGGAATAACATTTAGTGAGAACTGTAAGTGGGCCTGTCATATCGATTCTATTTGTTTAAGTGTTTCCAAAAAGATATCAATTTTACGGAAGCTAAAGCTTATTTTGAATCGTAATTCCCTATGTTGTGTGCGCGTGCGTGCGTGTGTTTTGGCCTTTGATGAATTAAGATATTGACTGAAAGGTCAACTCTATATTAAATAAGATTTCCTCCTTCGATTTTATCAACAGTCCATCAACTTCAATATGCTTGACACCACAATATTCAAGCAGTATTCTTTTCGCCGTTCCAATTACATGTACATTCTTTTTTTTGTTAGAGCTGTCGCCATCTTCAAGCAATGCTTGCAATTCTTCATCGGACTGTGGTGCAAACCTGTCGGCTGCCATTGTTGCAAAACAAAATTGAGGCGTACATAGGGAATGGCGTAAAAAATGACGTCATTAAAGTATGTTCACGAGTTTAAAATTACCTATATAGTCTGTTCCATTATTATCACGATCTGAATATGGTAAATCATGCTTTTTGAAATTCAAGCGATGCAAGTGGCAATTTTCTTTTTGAACGGAGTCAACATTACTAGGTCATATTTATCACATGGTCAATAATGACTCCATCAAAGGTCATACTGTCAAAAATAAATCAAAGGTCACGTGATCCAAAAGAGCCAACAAGAAACGCGTATTTAGCAATACATATTAATGAGGTATAATATAAACGATCTTTACCACATATTGTGTTGCAATATGTTCGTTTTTGCATGTCCAATAATAGCTAGAAGTCAGTGTTGGTTATTTGCCTTCATGGATTCATATTTGCCCTCAAATATCCGTATTTGTCCTCAAATATCCGTATTTGCCCCCGAATTCAACTTCCGGTATCCGCGCAATGGTCTCAAAGATTATAAGTCAAAGTACAAGGAAAGATGGTGCATACAATCGTATTTCAATCAATTAACACATTTCAAAATATTGGAATAAAGTTTAAATACCTTGAAAAGGAATTTCCATTCAAATTTCAACGTCTTGGATAGATTTTACAAACACTTTCCAACGTCATTGTACAGATCGATATTGATTGATATCTTTTTGATTCCAGACTCGAAACAAAATTATTCGCAAGTTGAACAAAGGCAACTCTCTTTAGGATTTTTTTCGCAATTTGTCATTTGCGATCTTTTCTGCAATATAAAAGCACCAATGCTTGAAAAAAGTCAATGTAAAATATGTGATAAATAGATTATGACATGAAATTTTCCATATCGTCCCTGGTATCAGCCCTCGACCCATATCAGACCACCAGCTTCGCTGTCGGGCTTGATATGGGAGTCTCGGACTGATACCAGGGCCGATATGGAAAATGTCATGTAATAATCTCTTAATATTGTGCATACTTGCACACATATACACCTGTCATCCCTTTATTCGTGTATGTATGAGAAAGTCCACTCACCATTTTCATCAATCTCTGCAATCATTGTTGACGCTTTTGACAACTTCAGGTTGATACCAACATCTTTACCGCCATTGACCAATTTCTCTGCTGTTATCTTACCGTCTTTTTCTCCTCCAAGTTTATTAAATATTGCCGAAATTAGATCTAAAATATAAAATGTTCATTACATTTAAATGAATAATGTTTGTAACTGTGATCAGGAAAACAAATATTATTTTTTGAAAACTGAAATAAAGAGCATTATTATGCATATAGTGTGTTGGACATTAGCCTCCATGGGAGCTTCTGCAATATAGATATAATACCTAGTTTCGCTGCTGCAGGATACAATCCATCCTCTATTTATGTGTGACCGTGGGAGGAATCAAATACACTACTCGTCCATGTTTGGAGAGTACCACGCTCCTTATATATGTTAAAACAAATTAAAACAGATCCTAAAGCAAACGTGCCCCTTTTCCATATATGGCAATCAAATCATCCGCGAATAGGCGCACACATTCGCCATATTTTACAAGCACAATGTATTGTTTGTGAAATTTTGGTCATGAAAACCACTGAAATACTGTTCAGTTGACGTAAAATAACAATCAATCAATCAATCAATCAATCAATCTTGTTTCTTGGTAATAATTTATCCGTTTTGCAATGTTTATTTGGGTTGTGTTTTATTCTTTTCTCTGATATAACAGTATCAATACATAATATGGGATCTGAGCCAATTCTTAGTCCCTTTGGTTTTCTAGCTCCCAAATTCTTTTAAATTATTTGGCTTTCCAATCTTTTGACTTTGAGCCTACCTTATGAAGGTTATTCCAATCTTTTGACTTTGAGCGTACCTGATGAAGGTTATTCCGATATTTTGACTTTGAGCCTACCTGATGAAGGTTATTCCAATCTTTTGACTTTGAGCGTACCTGATGAAGGTTATTCCAATCTTTTGACTTTGAGCGTACCTGATGAAGGTTATTCCAATCTTTTGACTTTGAGCCTACCTGATGAAGGTTATTCCAATCTTTTGACTTTGAGTGTACCTGATGAAGGTTATTCCAATCTTTTGACTTTGAGCGTACCTGATGAAGGTTATTCCAATCTTTTGACTTTGAGCGTACCTGATGAAAGTTATTCCAATATTTTGACTTTGAGCCTACCTGATGAAGGTTATTCCAATCTTTTGACTTTGAGCGTACCTGATGAAGGTTATTCCAATCTTTTGACTTTGAGCGTACCTGATGAAGGTTATTCCAATCTTTTGACTTTGAGCGTACCTGATGAAGGTTATTCCAATCTTTTGACTTTGAGCCTACCTGATAAAGGTTATTCCAATATTTTGATTTTGAGCCTACCTGATGAAAGTTATTCCAATCTTTTGACTTTTAGCGTACCTGATGAAGGTTATTCCAATATTTTGACTTTGAGCCTACCTGATGAAGGTTATTCCAATCTTTTGACCTTGAGCGTACCTGATGAAGGTTATTCCAATATTTTGACTTTGAGCCTACCTGATGAAGGTTATTCCAATCTTTTGACTTTGAGCCTACCTGATGAATGTTATTCCAATCTTTTGACTTTGAGCGTACCTGATGAAGGTTATTCCAATCTTTAAACTTTGAGCCTACCTGATGAAGGTTATTCCAATCTTTTGTCTTTTAGCCTACCTGATGAAGGTTATTCCAATCTTTTTACTTTGAGCGTACCTGATGAAGGTTATTCCAATCTTTTGACTTTGAGTGTACCTGATGAAGGTTATTCCAATCTTTTGACTTTGAGCTTACCTGATGAAGGTTATTCCAATCTTTTGACTTTGAGCCTACCTGATGAAGGTTATTCCAATATTTTGACTTTGAGCCTACCTGATGAAGGTTATTCCAATCTTTTGACTTTGAGCGTACCTGATGAAGGTTATTCCAATCTTTTGACTTTGAGCGTACCTGATGAAGGTTATTCCAATCTTTTGACTTTGAGCGTACCTGATAAAGGTTATTCCAATATTTTGATTTTGAGCCTACCTGATGAAAGTTATTCCAATACTTTGACTTTGAGCCTACCTGATGAAGGTTATTCCAATCTTTTGACTTTGAACGTACCTGAAAGAAGGTTATTCCAATATTTTGACTTTGAGCCTACCTGATGAAGGTTATTCCAATCTTTTGACTTTGAGCGTACCTGATGAAAGTTATTCCAATCTTTTGACTTTGAGCCTACCTGATGAATGTTATTCCAATCTTTTGACTTTGAGCGTACCTGATGAAGGTTATTCCAATCTTTTGACTTTGAGCGTACCTGATGAAGGTTATTCCAATCTTTTGACTTTGAGCCTACCTGATGAAGGTTATTCCAATCTTTTGACCTTGAGCGTACCTGATGAAGGTTATTCCAATACTTTGACTTTGAGCCTACCTGATGAAGGTTATTCCAATCTTTTGACTTTGAACGTACCTGAAAGAAGGTTATTCCAATATTTTGACTTTGAGCCTACCTGATGAAGGTTATTCCAATCTTTTGACTTTGAGCGTACCTGATGAAGGTTATTCCAATCTTTTGACTTTGAGCGTACCTGATGAAGGTTATTCCAATCTTTTGACTTTGAGCGTACCTGATGAAGGTTATTCCAATCTTTTGACTTTGAGCCTACCTGATGAATGTTATTCCAATCTTTTGACTTTGAGCGTACCTGATGAAGGTTATTCCAATCTTTTGACTTTGAGCGTACCTGATGAAGGTTATTCCAATCTTTTGACTTTGAGCCTACCTGATGAAGGTTATTCCAATATTTTGACTTTGAGCCTACCTGATGAAGGTTATTCCAATCTTTTGACTTTGAGCGTACCTGATGAAGGTTATTCCAATCTTTTGACTTTGAGCGTACCTGATGAAGGTTATTCCAATCTTTTGACTTTGAGCGTACCTGATGAAGGTTATTCCAATCTTTTGACTTTGAGCCTACCTGATGATGGTTATTCCAATCGTTTGACTTTGAGCCTACCTGATGAAGGTTATTCCAATCTTTTGACTTTGAGTGTACCTGATGAAGGTTATTCCAATCTTTAAACTTTGAGCCTATCTGATGAAGGTTATTCCAATCTTTTGTCTTTTAGCCTACCTGATGAAAGTTATTCCAATCTTTTTACTTTGAGCGTACCTGATAAAGGTTATTCCAATATTTTGATTTTGAGCCTACCTGATGAAAGTTATTCCAATACTTTGACTTTGAGCCTACCTGATGAAGGTTATTCCAATCTTTTTACTTTGAGCGTACCTGATAAAGGTTATTCCAATATTTTGATTTTGAGCGTACCTGATGAAAGTTATTCCAATCTTTTGACTTTGAGCCTACCTGATGAATGTTATTCCAATCTTTTGACTTTGAGCGTACCTGATGAAGGTTATTCCAATCTTTTGACTTTGAGCGTACCTGATGAAGGTTATTCCAATCTTTTGACTTTGAGCCTACCTGATGAAGGTTATTCCAATCTTTTGACCTTGAGCGTACCTGATGAAGGTTATTCCAATATTTTGACTTTGAGCCTACCTGATGAAGGTTATTCCAATCTTTTGACTTTGAGCCTACCTGATGAATGTTATTCCAATCTTTTGACTTTGAGCGTACCTGATGAAGGTTATTCCAATCTTTTGACTTTGAGCCTACCTGATGAAGGTTATTCCAATCTTTTGACTTTGAGCCTACCTGATGAATGTTATTCCAATCTTTTGACTTTGAGCGTACCTGATGAAGGTTATTCCAATCTTTTGACTTTGAGTGTACCTGATGAAGGTTATTCCAATCTTTAAACTTTGAGCCTACCTGATGAAGGTTATTCCAATCTTTTGTCTTTTAGCCTACCTGATGAAGGTTATTCCAATCTTTTTACTTTGAGCCTACCTGATGAAAGTTATTCCAATCTTTTGACTTTTAGCGTACCTGATGAAGGTTATTCCAATATTTTGACTTTGAGCCTACCTGATGAAGGTTATTCCAATCTTTTGACTTTGAGCCTACCTGATGAAGGTTATTCCAATCTTTTGACTTTGAGCCTACCTGATGAATGTTATTCCAATCTTTTGACTTTGAGCGTACCTGATGAAGGTTATTCCAATCTTTAAACTTTGAGCCTACCTGATGAAGGTTATTCCAATCTTTTGTCTTTTAGCCTACCTGATGAAGGTTATTCCAATCTTTTTACTTTGAGTGTACCTGATGAAGGTTATTCCAATATTTTGACTTTGAGCTTACCTGATGAAGGTTATTCCAATCTTTTGACTTTGAGCGTACCTGATGAAGGTTATTCCAATATTTTGACTTTGAGCCTACCTGATGAAGGTTATTCCAATCTTTTGACTTTGAGCGTACCTGATGAAGGTTATTCCAATCTTTTGACTTTGAGCGTACCTGATGAAGGTTATTCCAATCTTTTGACTTTGAGCGTACCTGATAAAGGTTATTCCAATATTTTGATTTTGAGCCTACCTGATGAAAGTTATTCCAATACTTTGACTTTGAGCCTACCTGATGAAGGTTATTCCAATCTTTTGACTTTGAACGTACCTGAAAGAAGGTTATTCCAATATTTTGACTTTGAGCCTACCTGATGAAGGTTATTCCAATCTTTTGACTTTGAGCGTACCTGATGAAGGTTATTCCAATCTTTTGACTTTGAGCCTACCTGATGAATGTTATTCCAATCTTTTGACTTTGAGCGTACCTGATGAAGGTTATTCCAATCTTTTGACTTTGAGCGTACCTGATGAAGGTTATTCCAATCTTTTGACTTTGAACGTACCTGAAAGAAGGTTATTCCAATATTTTGACTTTGAGCCTACCTGATGAAGGTTATTCCAATCTTTTGACTTTGAGCGTACCTGATGAAAGTTATTCCAATCTTTTGACTTTGAGCCTACCTGATGAATGTTATTCCAATCTTTTGACTTTGAGCGTACCTGATGAAGGTTATTCCAATCTTTTGACTTTGAGCGTACCTGATGAAGGTTATTCCAATCTTTTGACTTTGAGCGTACCTGATGAAAGTTATTCCAATCTTTTGACTTTGAGCCTACCTGATGAATGTTATTCCAATCTTTTGACTTTGAGCGTACCTGATGAAGGTTATTCCAATCTTTTGACTTTGAGCGTACCTGATGAAGGTTATTCCAATCTTTTGACTTTGAGCGTACCTGATAAAGGTTATTCCAATATTTTGATTTTGAGCCTACCTGATGAAAGTTATTCCAATACTTTGACTTTGAGCCTACCTGATGAAGGTTATTCCAATCTTTTGACTTTGAACGTACCTGAAAGAAGGTTATTCCAATATTTTGACTTTGAGCCTACCTGATGAAGGTTATTCCAATCTTTTGACTTTGAGCGTACCTGATGAAAGTTATTCCAATCTTTTGACTTTGAGCCTACCTGATGAATGTTATTCCAATCTTTTGACTTTGAGCGTACCTGATGAAGGTTATTCCAATCTTTTGACTTTGAGCGTACCTGATGAAGGTTATTCCAATCTTTTGACTTTGAACGTACCTGAAAGAAGGTTATTCCAATATTTTGACTTTGAGCCTACCTGATGAAGGTTATTCCAATCTTTTGACTTTGAGCGTACCTGATGAAAGTTATTCCAATCTTTTGACTTTGAGCCTACCTGATGAATGTTATTCCAATCTTTTGACTTTGAGCGTACCTGATGAAGGTTATTCCAATCTTTTGACTTTGAGCGTACCTGATGAAGGTTATTCCAATCTTTTGACTTTGAGCGTACCTGATGAAAGTTATTCCAATCTTTTGACTTTGAGCCTACCTGATGAATGTTATTCCAATCTTTTGACTTTGAGCGTACCTGATGAAGGTTATTCCAATCTTTTGACTTTGAGCGTACCTGATGAAGGTTATTCCAATCTTTTGACTTTGAGCCTACCTGATGAAGGTTATTCCAATATTTTGACTTTGAGCCTACCTGATGAAGGTTATTCCAATCTTTTGACTTTGAGCGTACCTGATGAAGGTTATTCCAATCTTTTGACTTTGAGCGTACCTGATGAAGGTTATTCCAATCTTTTGACTTTGAGCCTACCTGATGATGGTTATTCTAATCGTTTGACTTTGAGCCTACCTGATGAAGGTTATTCCAATCTTTTGACTTTGAGTGTACCTGATGAAGGTTATTCCAATCTTTAAACTTTGAGCCTATCTGATGAAGGTTATTCCAATCTTTTGTCTTTTAGCCTACCTGATGAAAGTTATTCCAATCTTTTTACTTTGAGCGTACCTGATGAAGGTTATGCAGAAACGCGTCGTAGGCACTAAATTCGATATATACGTTTTTATCATGACATGGAGCATACCTGATGAAGATTATTCTGAGCATACATGATGAAGGTTATTCTGAGCATACATGATGAAGGTTATTCTGAGCATACATAATGAAGGTTATTCTGAGCATACATGATGAAGGTTATTCTGAGCATACATGATGAAGGTTATTTTGAGCATACATGATGAAGGTTATTCTGAGCATACGTGATGAAGTTTATTCTGAGCATACATGATGAAGGTTATTCTGAGCATACATGATGAAGGTTATTCCAGAAAAACTTCGTGCGAACTAAATTAGATATCTATGTTTGTATTACTATCCCCCTTCCGATATCTATGTTTGTATTACTATCACCCTTCCGATATCTATGTTTGTATTACTATCATCCTTCCGATATCTATGTTTGTATTACTATCACCCTTCCGATATCTATGCTGGTGGACATTATGTACCCGAGGGTATCATCCGTCCAGTAGTCAGTTCTTCGTAACTGACATGGTTTATAAGATACATGTACATGTATTATTGAATTGTACAGTAATTTATTAACTAAGAGCAATCTCCCTCAGGTATAGGTATAGTAACCATCACCGATTTTGGATATCATGTTTAAAGCATTTAGGTTTAGTTGTTCCAAAAGACTTAACATATTCCAATCTTTTGATTACCTATGTAGGAATGTTATTCCTGAAACGACTCGTGTGCACTAAATTGGATATCTACGTATTAAACATTCAGTGCCACAAGAGCTTTGATTTCTGGTTATAACTTGATAATGTGGTTTTCTCCGGGTACTCCCGTTTCCTCCACAAATAAAGCTTCTAATTGCGATATAGGTGAAATATTGCTAAACAAGGTCATTGAATCTCGGGCTGATACCAGAGCCGATTATGGAAAATATCATGCAATAATCTCTTAATATTGTGCATACTTGCACATATACACCTGTCATCCCTTTATTCGTGTATGTATGGGAAAGTCCACTCACCATTTTCATCAATCTCTGCAATCATTTTTGACGCTTTTGACAACTTCAGGTTGATACCAACATCTTTACCGCCATTGGCCAATTTCTCTGCTGTTATCTTACCGTCTTTTTCTCCTTCAAGTTTATTAAATATTGTCGAAATTAGATCTAAAATATAAAATGTTCATTACATTTAAATGAATAATGTTTGTAACTGTGATCAGGAAAACAAATTATTATTTTTTGAAAACTGAAATAAAGAGCATTATTATGCATATAGTGTGTTGGACATTAGCCTCCATGGGAGCTTCTGCAATATAGATATAATACCTAGTTTCGCTGCTGCAGGATACAATCCATCCTCTATTTATGTGTGAGGAATCAAATACACTACTCGTCCTTGTTTAGAGAGTACCACGCTCCTTATATACGTTAAAACAAATTAAAACAGATCCTAAAGCAAACGTTTGATTGTGTCCCTTTTCCATATATGGCAATTAAATCATCCGCGAATAGGCCCATCCATTCGCCGAGCGTAGGTCTGATGAAGGTTATGCAGAAACGCGTCGCACGCACTAAATTCGATACATATGTTTTTATCATGACATGGAGCATACATGATGAAGGTTATTCTGAGCATACATGATGAAGTTTATTCTGAGCATACACGATGAAGGTTATTCTGAGCATACATGATGAAGGTTATTCTGAGCATACATGATGAAGTTTATTCTGAGCATACATGATGAAGTTTATTCTGAGCATACACGATGAAAGTTATTCTGAGCATACATGATGAAGTTTATTCTGAGCATACATGATGAAGGTTATTCTGAGCATACATGATGAAGTTTATTCTGTGCATACATGATGAAGTTTATTCTGAGCATACATGATGAAGTTTATTCTGAGCATACATGATGAAGGTTATTCTGAGCATACATGATGAAGGTTATTCTGAGCATACATGATGATGGTTATTCTGAGCATACATGATGAAGTTTATTCTGAGCATACATGATGAAGGTTATTCTGAGCATACATGATGAAGGTTATTCTGAGCATACATGATGAAGGTTATTCTGAGCATACATGATAAAGTTTATTCTGAGCATACATGATGAAGGTTATTCTGAGCATACATGATGAAGGTTATTCTGAGCATACATGATGAAGTTTATTCTGAGCATACATGATGAAGTTTATTCTGAGCATACATGAAGGTTATTCTGAGCATACATGATGAAGTTTATTTTGAGCATACATGATGAAGGTTATTCTGAGCATACATGATGAAGGTTATTCTGAGCATACATGATGAAGGTTATTCCAGAAAAACTTCGTGCGAACTAAATTAGATATCTATGTTTGTATTACTATCACCCTTCCGATATCTATGTTTGTATTACTATCACCCTTCCGATATCTATGTTTGTATTACTATCACCCTTCCGATATCTATGTTTGTATTACTATCACCCTTCCGATATCTATGTTTGTATTACTATCACCCTTCCGATATCTATGCTGGTGAACATTATGTACCCGAGGGTATCATCCGCCCGGTAGTCAGTTCTTCGTAACTGACATGGTTTATAAGATACATGTACATGTATTATTGAATTGTACAGTAATTTATTAACTAAGAGCAATCTCCCTCAGGTATAGGTATAGTAACCATAAGCGATTTTGGATATCATGTTTAAAGCATTTAGGTTTAGTTGTTCCAAAAGACTTAACATATTCCAATCTTTTGATTACCTATGTAGGAATGTTATTCCTGAAACGACTCGTGTGCACTAAATTGGATATCTACGTATTAAACATTCAGTGCCACAAGAGCTTTGATTTTTTATTATAACTTGATAATGTGGTTTTCTCCGGGTACTCCCGGTTTCCTCCACAAATAAAGCTTCTAGTTGCGATATGGCTGAAATATTGTTAAAAAGGTCATTAAGTACGCACAAACCATGTAAATTTACTTTGTTGATATTGGAGGAATTGTTCAAGTTACCATCACTGTTTTAACTTTCTTTTTATAATTACTCTTACATGTATATTCAATTCACTTACTTTCATTGTGATTTTCCCTCATTTGCTGGAATTCCTCTTCATGGGCCATGTTTTACAACCAGACGACTGAAATTAGATAAGTATACGTGTACATACGGTTTGTCATTATTTTAATTGGATCGTATGCACTCAAATGTTGTGTTAAATTATATCGTACAGACTTTTATTATTGTTTATTTTAACCTAACCCGGCTCTGGGTATCGTGATAACAAGTGGAGATAATTGAAAGTCGATACATCATACAGCAGATGTTTTAATAATCTGACACTTTCATTTCGACTAGATCGTATGGTAGTTGGATTCACAACTACATATGCAATCAGTGCCTATATTTAATGTAAGTATGATTTTATTTCTTTTCTGCAGATGGTGCCGTCTGCATATTCTTTTCATTTTTAACGGATGGTGTCGTCCGGTTTTTTTTTAATGTGGTTTTAGAGCTTATTTACAGATGGTGTCAGCCGTTTTTTTTTAATGTGGTTTTAGAGCTTATTTACAGATGGTGTCAGCCGTTTTTTTTAATGTGGTTTTAGAGCTTATTTACAGATGGTGTCAGCCGTTTTTTTTTAATGTGGTTTTAGAACTTATTTACAGATGGTGTCAGCCGTTTTTTTTAATGTACAATGTAGTTTAATTTACTTACGGATGGTGGTCCGTTTTTTATTGTAGTTTAATTTATTTACGGATGGTGCGGTCCGTTTTGGAATTATGTTTTTGTGGACGGTGTCGTCCCTTGCAGATGGTGCCGTCTGCATATTCTTTTCATTTTTAACGGATGGTGTCGTCCGTTTTAAATGTATACAACACATCTGTCAAAAGTATTCGGAAATGTAAAAAATCCCTATATAATCAACCAAAATCATATTTTTTCAAAAAATTATTATGAAGTTTACTTTGTTTTAATGGGATATCGATGTTCTATACCTGTGGATTTTTGAATAGATTTAAATGTGTCGATCAGCTGTTCGAAATTTCAAAATTTTACATAGGATTTATACAAAAAACATATTTAACCGTATAGGGAATAAAATATTTTTGTTATTAACATTTTATAAACATGATTGTAACTCCATTTTGTAAAAGACTGGGTTGACTAGATGATTTTCGTGAGACAATTTCTATAATTTTATTATTTGTTATAAACGTGTTTGCGTAACTCATCTTCTACATACCATATCAGATGTATACGTGAACATGAGCTTTAATATTGACAGTAAAACTAATGTTTTTGTTCATTAAACAAATTCGTGACCTTTGTCTGGCCAAAACAAATATCGTTTTACAACAGTGGTATACTTGATTCATTTTTACAGTAACTATTTCTAATGTATGAGCATCGCAAATGATTTATTTTGACTGCATTACCTACATCAGCGCGATGTCCACTTGACATTCTGCATTTCATCAGAATGTGGATAACAATTTTGATTATATCGGCAAGACCACCACCGGCCCATTTCTTACCCACAAACAGAGAATATTGGTGAAAACGTCAATGTATGGAATGGCGGGGATATATTTACTTTACCTGCAAACAACCGATATTCATTTATTGAAATTACCGGTGGGACTTCCGAAAGTTTGATAGATATCGTTCGTGAAGTTCGAGAATTATTTCATCACACTGTTGGTCGACACCACACTCTATCATTCAGAAATACAGTTATTGTTTTCGTTTTATGGCTAAGATCATACCCGTCATACCATATGCTATCAGCACTTTTTGAAATAAACGTTCCAACATTTAAGGAGGAAATACACTCTTGCAGTTCTGTATATAGAGAAAAGTATAGACAACATGTAGGATGGCCGTCATTAGAAGAATGGACGAACTTTCAGGGGCGTTGGCAAAAATTACCATTTGATGTTGGGGTATAGATGGGACATCAACGGAAATTTATAGATCACAAGAAAACCATTATTCCGGAAACAGACATTATCATTGTATCCACACTCAGGTCGTGATCACAAACGACGACGAGTTCAAATCTCGATTAGGGCGAGGTGTACAGCATTATACAATTATTGACTTTTAATGAGGTTTACTCATGACTATACGGACCTGGTCAATGATTGATTGACCGAGGTCAACTGCCGAGGTTAATCAATTATTGACCAGGTCCGTATAGTCACGAGTAGACTGAAATTAAAAGTCAATAACTGCTTTATTAATTAAGGAATTTTTCAAACTTTTCAACAGTATATTCAACAAAATAGGCTACAATTGTTTTATCATTTTTCAAGATTATTTAAATATTAAAATTTTGAAATATGATGAAAATTTTGAAATCTTATGAAATTTTTAAAATTTTGAAATTTTTTCAAAATTTTGAAATTTTATATGAAATTTTTGAAATTTTTAGAAATTTTGAATGAAATTTTGAAATTTTTGAAAATTTTGACCTTTTTTTGCAATTTGATTGGCCGACTGGAAATGAAATCTCGTCTCTGGTTGGACAACGTTGAAACACCGAATAGACAATAGACAAAAATAGACACAAGCCCGAATATACCTCACGCGAGGTGTACTCACTGCACGCGAGGTGTACTCACTCTGAGGTAGAGTTGAGAAAATGCTGTTTAGGCCAATCAGAAAAAAGCGAAATTCCTTATTATTTAATAATATGTGATCAAGTTTGTAAATGACTTGCGACAGGTTGGTGGTTTTCTCCAAGTACTCCGGTTTCCTCCTCCAATAAAACTGACCGTCATGATATAACTGAAATATTGTTGAAAGTGGCACCAAACAAACAAACAAACGACGGCACTATTTGTTACGTAGAAAGTGGTTTCCTGGGACATCAGAACGATGCCCAGCAGTTTATGCTTATGAACCAGATTGGAATTTACCTACCATTTCCTGACGATCTGTATTTACTTGGGGATACAATTTGTCATAATCGTCACGATAAAGACGCCATATACCCGGTACATATCAACAGAAAACCGGCAAATCTGGAACAAAAATGTCGCAAAATGAACAGACTTATAACAGAATACAGAGTTAAGGACAAATATGAGATATAAAACGTTACAAAGTCCTTGGCACGCTTTAGAGACATAAAAGACAACACATAAAACCAGTTGCAGAAATATGTGCTACATTAGTTTGTAGACGAAGCAACTTATTTAATTAATAAAATATGTATTCACTAAGTGTGTTAAGTATGTCTTGAGATGACCCCTTACTGCTTACCTTACCTGTCAGCTTAATCGTATGAATAAGTGTAGGTATCAATCGATTTTCATAAATCTCTAGTAATCGTGCGTTGTACCTCTGTTTCGTATATGTATTTTTTAATTGATTTTACACTAGGCTAGTTTTTATTTAATTTTACCGATTTAGTAGATGACCGAGGCTCATCTGATATTAAAGCCGAGATACACAATGGTAGGCAAAGGTTTACTGCCAATGGTGTTGGAATTCTAATCCACAGAGTCGAATGTGGCGGTTACAGATTTGGTTTGATTAGAATCCTTTAACATGGGTTATAAGAGGGCCCACTGTGTATAATCCTCCACCTTCTGTATTTTTGTTTCTATACCAAGTACAAGCAGTTACTATTGTTACACACACGTTCCGTTTTTTTACCTCTTTTCCAAAGGAATCTAATCCTTAGTGGCTTTTGTCACGCGGAATGGAGGTTGGAGAACTTTTGCTCTGTAATGTCTAGGGTGTATATCCTAGGTGTAAAAAAAAGACAAAATTGATATTCTGGAATGGCAATGTTAAGTCCTTGTTTGATCCTAACAACACTGCAGTTAATACAGTTGAAGATAATATGGATAAGTGGGTGAGTTGCGGAGGAGAGGTTCTCCAACCGCCATTCTCCTTTATGAGTGCTGAAAGTGTTGCCTAAAATCGGAATTTTGATTTGGAAACGTGTCTTGTAGGGATGCGGGTTTTTACAATCATCTGGATGCTTGGCGGGAAATTAGTCCATCTTCTGAAGTCACTGGCTAGTTAGACAATGGTGTTAATATTCGAAAGTACTTGAGGCATTTTAACGGTAAATGTTGCGATGCTGACGAACCACCAATGATGTATTTTCCAAACCTTATGAGCAATTAGGTGATCCCAGCAAGTTACATTCAGCAGTTTAATATCTAGACTGGTGACATTGCATTTTTGAACTTTCTGACTGTGAATTGTTGCATATTTATGCATAAATGTACAAGGCTTGTTTTGCTTAATTTAAGATTGAAATGTTTTTCTTCTGTTTTATTTACAATGCTTTTAAAAGAGATCTATATGGAATTTATAATTGTTGGACAACGGTCTGCAGAACCTTGGTATTGATAAGACGAACAACCCTATATTTATGTTCTAGGATTTGAATTTAACGGAGAAAAAGATAGGAATTTAATTCTAGCATCAAACCATGTTCGTCTTGACAATTGCAGATAGCTCTCCAGTTTTAAGGATTTGAAATGGGCAAAGCTATTTTAAAAATTGAGATTTGGGTTAGTTATGGAAGGTTTTGATTAGAATATTTTTCGGTTGCAAAAAAATGAGTCACCGCTGTCTGTGTGGTATGCGGACCCAAATTTCTCTCTCCAATACTAATTACATCCAGTTACTTGGAGCGTGGTGTCTCTTAGCATCAATCGTAGCTACTCGGCCATTCTCGCTACCCTGCAAATAACCTCGTACGTACATAGTAGAAATTCTTCTTAAATTGTTTGCCGGAAGTTAAGTTAAGTTAGTCCACGAATATCCAGCATGGAAGACATACTAAGTAAAATATAATCATGCAAAACTAATTAAAACTTTAATTGAAATATAGAAATTTGCTTAAAATATAACTTTATCAAACTTTCATGTAACTGACATGTGAAAAGTAGAGCGATTTATACGCCTAATGCATACGAGGTTATTTGCAGGGTAGCGAGAATGGCCGAGTAGTTACGATTGTCTTAGCATAGTTCTATATCCTAAGCGACATCACACGAGAAGTCACGAGATTCATTATATTATTTCACTTTTCGAGATGCAGTCGAATTTGGGCACGAGGTGAATTTTTTCCTCTCTAGATTTGCTTAGCGAGTTTTGTGGGTTCATTGATGATTTTTGGGAAATATTTGTTTGTTTGTTTTCCCTCCCTCCCCTCCCCCACTTTATTTTGTCACACTCCATGAACTGGATGCTCCCCCAAATTTCTCTCTCCACTACTAATTACATCCAGTTACTTGGAGCATGGTGTCTCTTAGGATAGTTCTATGTCTCGTTTGTTATGTTGTTGTAGGCAGGAGATTAGGGTTTTAGAAACTCATATGACACATGCCGTTTTTTGGAAAAGCAAAATATGTACGTAATTACTTTTACATCAGAATGAATTATGTGTCACATATAAATAAGATCGTTAATCTTTTTATTGCATTTGATACATGATATAAACCGAAAATAGATCGAAAGATATCAGTGGAGTTGTAGCCAGATCAGAGTAATGTAAGTAAATATATAAGCTAGAAAAGAATTGATTGTTAACTTATTTAATGTCAAACTAAGCAATATTTCGGCTATATTTATTGTTGTTTAACATCAGGTGAGCAATATTTCGGCTATATTTATTGTTGTTTAACATCAGGTGAGCAATAGTTCAGCTATATTGAGTGTTGTTTAACGTCAAATAAACAGTATTTTGAGCTATATTGATAATTGTTTGACTTCAAATGGACTCACAATTCATATAAACAAGAAAATATCAATAGAAAGGAGACAAAACCAAACATTTGTAGTGTAATGGCAGACGCCTCGAGTGTGGTAGATCATGGGTTCGCTCCCTTGTCGCGCCAAACCAAAGTCTATAAAAATTAAAATAGTAAGAATGGTAAGTAAGAAAGTAAACATGAGAGACTATCAAATACTGCATCTAGACACAATTGAAGCGAACGAACAGCGGTCTTATTACTGTTCTATATTTTACAGTTAGTAACTTACATCCGGTGTTTCAACGGTGAGCAAAACTCACATCCGAATTTGAGTGTGAATCAGCCATAGCCCACCGCCGAGCGAAACTTTGTTGCTTCCATTGTGGTTGCCTCACGTAATATTAATCAAATGAAAAACAAAAAATACCACACTGTCAGAACAGTTCTAAAAATACCACACTGTCAGAACAGTTCTAAAAATACCACACTGTCAGAACAGTTCTAAAAATACCACACTATCAGAACAGTTCTAAAAATACCACACTGTCAGAACAGTTCTAAAAATACCACACTGTCAGAACAGTTCTAAAAATACCACACTGTCAGAACAGTTCTAAAAATACCACACTGTCAGAACAGTTCTAAAAATACCACACTGTCAGAACAGTTCAAAATCTAATAGTAATATCGTAGATAGATGCAAACTCGATAGCTCTAATACTCAAATACATGACTGCTCACTTTCCTGGCTTGGTACAGGCACCGCAATAAAAGGTGGTGGGGATAAACTAGTCTTATGGTACCAAGACATTCCCTCTTAGTACAAATAGAGCCTAGTAATACACGATAAAGTAAGCAAGTCTTTATTTTTGTTACAGTTTCCACTATTATTATTTTATAATCCTGGCCATGTATGTTATGGTGGTGTACATACTTCTCTAATACAACCACGTGTCGAATCATACCACTGAATGATACACCACTGTAGAAACCGGAAGAAGACGTAGTAATGTCTGATATCTCCTCCAAGCAGCTGTGTGAAAGACACAGTAATAATAAGTTGGAATATTATTGCTCCGAACATAATACAGTTTTGTGTCGTGCCTGTCTGGTTGAAGGACATTGTAATTTGTTACAAGCGTCATATACGATTCGCGCAAAAACAAATTTAGTTTTTCTAGACAAGATGAAGTGTGAGCTAATGCTCACCTATGATACCCCCGCTCTTCGGCAAACAGGAAGTAGGAATCTGACGGGTCAAAAAATGCTTCCCGCGATATAGGGTACCTATATGAAGCTTGTGACCAAATATCAGATTTCTGCCATCAATAGTTGCTGAGAAAAATGTGACGAAAAATGTGCATATATGTTCAATGTGTATAAAAACCAACTAAGTCGGCAAACAGGAAGTAGGAATCTGATGGGTCCAAAAACGCTTCCCACGATATGGGGTACCTATAGAATATATTTTATTGCCTAATCATAGGGCCCACATGAGGCATCATTAACAATACAAACATTCATGATTGATAAATGAGACATACACAAAAAAGAAAAAGGACATAGTTTAAGGTTTTTATATTTCTAAAAATATAAATATAATTATTATTATTTAGTGGATCATGTTCTGGTTTGTCCCCTATATCTCAGATCCAGTGTGAAACTTTACATATGTAGCATATTCCTTAACAAGCAGTAAACCTGCTAAAAACACCAAGGGACGGTGCTTCTGACACACCCTATCTGATAATTGCATTTTCTCACAATTATATAGTAAATAATTATATATAATATTAAATACTTATCACATACTATATATAAATAAAAAAAAAATAGATAATTATTATAATCTATTATTATTATTGTTATCCATTCGGATGTGTCACCTCGTGTTTAGAGCAGGAGAACTAGTTGGAGGAAATATGTCATCATGTTATTGCTCAATTACAGGGTGCACCAAGCGACAGTGCAAAGGCATATGAAGCTTGTGACCAAACATCAGATCTCTGTCATCAATAGTTGCTGAGAAAAATGTGACGAAAAATGTGCATATATGTTCAATGTGTATAAAAACCAACTAAGTCGGCAAACAGGAAGTAGGAATCTGATGGGTCCAAAAACGCTTCCCACGATATGGGGTACCTATATGAAGCTTGTGACCAAATATCAGATCTCTGTCATCAATAGTTGCTGAGAAAAATGTGACGAAAAATGTGCATATATGTTCAATGTGTATAAAAACCAACTAAGTCGGCAAACAGGAAGTAGGAATCTGACGGGTCCAAAAACGCTTCCCACGATATGGGGTACCTATATGAAGCTTGTGACCAAATATCAGATTTCTGCCATCAACAGTTACTGAGAAAAATGCGACGAAAAATATCTTGGACGGACGGAAGGACGGACGGACAGAGGTAAAACAGTACACCCCCCTCCCCCTTCGGGGAGCGGGGGTATAAAAATGCGAAGAAAGAAACAAAGCATATACCTGAAATTGTAGCTGCATTGAATACAGACATTCAGATGTATATTTCTGCGTTGGATAGACCAAGCAAAACGATAGAAAGGACAGAATCATTAGATTTGTCGACTACATTCGGAACTACCCCTAGCATTCAACTACTCAATATAACGGATGAAATTGAACACGAGATGCAGACAGTTGACGAAAATCAAAGACATTAACAAAACCTTACAGGACCATGCAGAGCAAATTATGCTTGTAGAGAAATATAGTACAGAAAGGCAGGCCTTTTTCCTCTCCCAAAAGCACAGGATTTTTTTTTAGCAAGAACTGGAATAATGATTTCACAAATAGTAATAAACTGTGAAAGAGCTGCACCACAATTTAATGGTGACAAAGAGTTGACGGTAAATGCTTTCAGTTTTGACACTTCTATATTTGGAGCCGGAATAACAAGTAGTATTACCCACAATCCTTTAAAACCAGACGAAAACTATTCAGAACGTTTTCAAATTTGTATTAGATTCGACACGATTTGTACAAATGTTTGCAGTATGGTTGCAACAGATGATGGCAAAGTCCTGCTTTGTGAGTTCTCTGATGAACATGGTGTAATGATCTAGTCAGAATGGTTTATATATCAAAACAAAAACTTTGTCAGACAGGCCTTTTGATATCTCTCTGATACCCAGACCAAATAAATACGTAGTTACTTTGCCTTACAGGAAGTCGATACAATTTATAAGTAGTGATCTAGAACCAGGTAGAACCATTGACTTGCAATGCAGATTTAAACCATACGGTATAGCAGCAACGCACCAGGTTTTTTTTGTAGGTGAATGCCAGACCATTCATATTTTGGACATAAATGCAGTAAAGATGAAATACCTACGCATGACAGAAGCATTTTGTATATTTATAGTCGACAGATCAACAACAAAATTCTACATGTCATATTTACAACAATACACAAAAATAATTAAAACGCCTACCTTGCAAACTTATTTTAGTTAATTTTTTATCAAAATTGAAGTGTACACGAAGCCAAATGTCATCTGATCTTTACGTTTTAAACTGGAAGTCTTCATATGACGTCATGTTGCTAATGTGCCAAAGTCGTCAACATTTCGCGGAATTTTAATTTGTGCGATTTTTAAACCAGGGATAATATGCAAGAATACATTTTTATGTTCAGTAATGCATTGAAGAATTATAAGTGTTAAACGGTTCTTCTCAGGGGTTCATGCATGTGTAAACGGTGCTGATGCACTCACAAACTTTACATATACGTCCTTCGGACATTTATTCGGTTTGTGAGTGCATCGTCACCGTTTACACATGCATGAACTCCTGAAAAGAAGCGCTTAATACTATAATACATGTGTGTTATATATGCGACATAGGTATTATCAACCAAATCTTAATGTGGTATATGTATTGTGAACCAAATCTTAATAAACATTTAAATGCAAAAAGAGGTTGGCATAAGATGTCGGGAGATTGTATATCATAACAATAATGTTCATATTATTTATATGATACAAAGATGTAAGGAAGATTTGTATAATTTATTATGAAATGGATTAATCAACAAAAACTTTAGTACAAAAGATAAAGCCTTAAAGGCATGCAGTCAACGATATAATTTGCAAAGTGCGTGTTAAAATTATTACCGAATGGTCACGAACTTTGCATTATAGGCAGCACGAACTAACACAAGATCCATTTGTAGGTCATATTAGTTTTCAGTCGTGTGTATGTTCTACTTCTAGCTGCTAGTCAATCAGACTAAAATTAAATGTCTGTTTAGTCTTTTTGATGTGTTACTGGTGGATCATTTTATCGATAGATAACAAAACAGGTGGGTATCTGTTACAATGAATAGTCTCCCAAAGCGTCATTTTGGAACCAGGCTTTCCAAACACAATTTGAACAGCGGCCCCCTTATATTTAGCTACTTAGCATTTAACATCAATCTAATTAAAATTAGATTGTATTTAACATGAAAAGTCAAGAAATTTTGATTTTTTGTTTTTGTTTCCATGGCTACCAGGCTTTCCAAACACAATTTGAACAGCGGCCCCCTTATATTTAGCTATCTAGCATTTAATATCAATCTAATTAAAATTAGATTGTATTTAACATGAAAAGTCAAGAAATTTTGATTTGTTTTGTTTTTGTTTCCATGGAATTTGCATCTGATAGTATTTTTCGGTGATTTGTCCCCCTCCTAGAGGGTGTGCCGTGGATAAGAATAGGCACCAGGTTTCTCCGCCCTAGAGGCACTAGTCCTCTAAAAGGGGTCAACCCCGCGGAAACCCCGGGGTATAGAAATGGGACCGAAAGCTTCTTCGGGTTGAAGGGGCGTCCGTCGGTTGTGCGGGATGTATAAATTCACAACCAACCCGTCCTTCGGATGAGACGTAAATAAAACCGCGGTCCCGTGATGAGAGATTGCCACCCTCTTCACACGTTAAAGAACCCAGTGTAACAGCTCATTATGAGCATTATGCTCATGAGTGGTCTATAGGAGACCTGGCGTTTAAATTTTTAAATGTTCTCGTCTTGAATATAGCTGAAAAATTGCTCGCTGGACGTTAAACACCAATCAATCAATCAATCAATCGGTGACTTGTGGTAGGTTTGTGATTTTCCCCGATTACTCTGGTTTTCTCCACAGGTAAAACAAAACCTGTACACCACGATATAACTGAAACATTGTTAATAGTGGTATTAGACAACAAGAGCCCATCTTGACCAGGAGAGTTAATAGAAAATCAGCTTTAGATTAAAAAAGAAGAACATATCCTCACATACCTCTATATGTTTTTCTATCTATTCAGTTCCTCGTGTCCTCACTCCTTGGAGTTAAAGGATAACACACAATGATCAAGACTTTAAGTGCTCGTTGGTAGTCCATGACAATTCCAGGATGTCCGACCGTATTAATTATTAAACAACAATTAATGTATTTAAATAATATTACTGTTTCAGCCATAGTTACCCTACCTTTTTCCTAGAAGTTTGTATGTCAAAAGATTAATAACTTTTCCTTTAAGTTACCCTACCCTTTTCCTAGAAGTTTGTATGTCAAAAGATTAATATCTTTTCCTTTAACTATACTAGTCAACAAAAGAAACGATACAAGGGTTTGATGCTCAATATTTTTTGCATAGAGAAAAAAAATCGTATAATGTAGATTCATATGGGCATAACAAATAAGGCAATATCAACAAAATTTCTAACATCATTATCAGAACAAATCATGGACAGACAGAAATTGTCATGCAGTATGGAGGTTTGTGGAGTTCAGTAACGTGTGTGACCACCTCTTGCAGCAACGACAGCTTCGCATCTCCAATGCATAGAACCAATCAATCGGTGGATAAAGGCTTGTGGAATATTGTTCCACTCTTGCGCAAGTGCGTCACGCAGCTCCTATAGTGTTTCCGCTGGATGCTGACGGTGGCGAAAACGTCTATCGAGTTCATCCCATAAATGTTCAATTGATGACAGATCCGAAGGTAATACCGGCCATGGAAGTCTTGATAAACACGAGCCACGTGACATCTTGCATTGTCGTGTTGAAAGACGTGATCAACGTTTCGCTGTCGCAGAAAGGGCAGAACGATAGGATCAAGAATACCGTCTCTGTATTTTATGACATATCCCTTGAACAATTTTGAGCTGAGTGCGAACATCATGACAAATTCCAGTCCAGACCATAACACTTCCGCCTCCAAAACACACTAGTCCGTAAAGCGTTCCCCACGCCTGCGGTACACACGATAACGTCCATCGCTAAAACGAAGTGAAAATCGGGATTCATCACTAAAAAGGATGTGTTGCCAGGTGTGAAGCCTCCAACGACGGCGTTCACGAGTCCAGGCTAGTCTCGCAGTCCTATGACGTCTAGCTCGGAGTCCAGATTCACGTTGTCTTCTGCGAACAATCTGACCCAAATTCGGACGTTCGCTAGACCAGATATTCTACGGCAGTGTCCTCAGTCGTTATCATACGGTTCCGGAGGTGAACAAGGCGTAAATGTCTGTCTTGACGTTGTGACGTCACAATTGGTCTGCCGTTACGTGGTCTGTCATTCGTCCTACCTGTTTGTCGAAGACGAATCATTAGCCTTGAAACGGTTATTCCAGACACATTAAAGTGGTCTGCAACTGCCTGGTGAGTCATTCCAGCCTGAACCATACCCACCGATCGCTCACGGTCATTTTGACGGAGCCGTGGCATCGACGTTCTTGTGAACATTCAAATTTTCAGAATGGCAAATTGTTTACTTTTGTTGACAGCACAATTGATGACTGCAGGTGATTTAAATGCCTAATTCGATAATCGCAAACTCGGTCATGGGACGGAATATTGACTTTTCGGAATTTTTCCGTAATGGAACAGGATGTTATTGTTTGTTTTGTGAGGATAAACGCGTTTCACGCAAACATTGACGTAAATGTTAATAAACAATTGTTTTTGGTTTGAACATAAAAATATATTTTCATAAAAAAAGTTTTTGTAGCGTTTCTTTTGTTGACTAGTATATTAAAGGTTTTGGATCTGAAATAGATAAAGGAAATCATTTTAGTGCCAAGTGTTAAGATCCACGTATGGATAAAGGAAAAGATCCAAGTGTGAGCCTTATATAGATATGAATAATAAGCTTATTTTTTGCAATTGAAAGTTTGAAGATATCAAATGGATAATCAGAAGCCTTAAATCGAAGGACAGGCATCATAATGGTCAAAAGAAAATTCAATAAACATTCTTGGGGGTTATCTAGGCCTATTCATTATTAGAATATTGTACCGTAATATACTACACACAATCCGTAGTAAATTGCAATCCAGGCCAAGGTTTTTCATTGATTGTAGTGACCAATCACATGATTTGTGAAAGTGACGCAATTTATGTTTATTTTATTTTTCAATTCACGTGACTTCTCAACAATCATCATCGCTACTCCTGTGTAAAGTTATATACAAACAGGTCCGTTTTATACTCAACTGGATTTTTTCTTTAATATCGCTATATTCATTAATGAATGTACTACAAGATACAACATACAAATTAAATACAGTATATATATTGCAGGGGCGGATCCAGGATTTCAAATTAGGGGGGGTGCACTTAAAAAAATTGCGCCGAGCGGAGGGAGGCGCGAAAAATGTTGGGGTATTTCGTGTGAAAAATCACGATTTTACGACAAAAAAATCATATTTTTTCCAATTTTAGGGGGGCGTGGTCCGGGTGCCCCCCCCCCCCCCCCTGGATCCGCCCCTGTATTGTTACGATTTGGGAGTTAGGGATAAGATAATTGATTGTTTGTATGTATATTTATTATGCTGCTCATGATTTACTTTTTCTTGTTCAGTTGAACCTAAGTGATGTTGATGTAATGATACATGTAATTCATTACCTGAACCTAAAAATAAAAATGAAAAACTGTTCGCTCTTCCACAGGGGCTCGCAGTTATACTTTCACATCGCCAGGTATATGTTAAAAGAGACGGGAGGACACTTTTTTTGCTGCCCAAAGTGAAAGTAGAATTTCGGCACCTTTTTTCGCTTCAAAAACGGTTTAGTCTTTGTTCTTACCATAATATTAATGCAAATATCGTTGTTTTTTGCTGATTGACTGGTTTACAGTGGAATAACACTCGTTTTTAAATTCCTAATTAGTCCCAGGTTGGGGAGTAGTGTTACGATTTAGGAGTTAGGGATAAGATAATTGATTGTTTGTATGTATATTTATTAGATTTTCTGTGCTGCTCATGATTTACTTTTTCTTGTTCAGTTGTTATTTCATTCGTGATGCGTGTACAGTCGTCTGAGTAGCACAGCGCGTATGTGTGTATGAATGGACTATTATTTATATTTCAGGCACCGTGATCGCGAATATTTATTGTATGTATATTGTTATTTTATATGAGAAAGTTTGCATGGTCATGATAAAGTTCGTCCTCATTGTTAGACCAGGGGGGGGGGGGGGGGGGGGGGGGGGCCTACGACAGTCCCATCTTTATTTCTCCTTATAAACCTTGTCACATTTTCTTACCTATTTCATTCATTCACGCTAGGTTTCACAGGTACGTGTGGACCGGACCCTATGATACCCCCCTTTTTTTTTTTTTTCTTTTTTTTAACATCGATTTTTTTTTCATATAAACAACATTTTGCAACTTTCTATGTATCACTGTATGACATATATACAATAAATACAATCAAACAGTAGTTTCTATCCATGCCGGATTTCTGACATTACCTTCTAGCTATAAGAGAGAAGGTAATGTCAAAAACCCGGCATGGATAGAAACTACTGTTTGATTGTATTTATTGTATATATGTCATACAGTGATACATAGAAAGTTGCAAAATGTTGTTTATATATAAAAAAAAATCGATGTTAAAAAAAAAGGGGGGGGGGGGCAACATCTAAAAAAAAAGGGGGAAAAAAGGGGGGTATCATAGGGTCCTGTCCACACGTACCTGTGGCTAGGTTTATATATTGTACTTGGGTTTGTTTTCCTTAAGGGTAAGCTTTATTAAGCCCGTTTTCCCTTCTTCTTGACATGACAAACAACGTGTTTATACTTTCCGCCATGTATCCTGTGTGTAATTTATAGTGCGCATGTGTGTTACCTCACACTTATGTGGCCCTGTTTGCGGCCCCGTTTACGGTATAATCACCGTGGGAACTTTTGGAGTAACCAACCAATCAGCGGCGTTTGACCCACATCCAGATGTGGGCTTTGCGTATATAAAGACCAAACGTCTGCTACTGAAGAGAGACACTTTAACCCCAGACCAGGGCAATTACATCTTTTAAACACCTTGCAATTAACCTGAACGCTACCAGCTAGATAGATATCAGTTATTTTCACAGTACGCTTTCTGTTATTTAGACTGGTACGTTTCCCTCAAGATAGTATATTCCGACCTGTGACCTATATATTTTTACTACGTTCGTACGACTTTACGCTAATATTGACATTTGTCCAAAAAGGGGGGGGTTCCCGGTATTTTATAGCTCAGTAGGATTTTATATTGTATTTGTTAAATTGTCAATTGTTATTATTATAATAAATTCCATGAGAACCTATTCCATATCCTTGTAATTTGTTGTACAAGTATGAAACATTAAGTTTTACCAGTGCCTTGAGCTTGTGCAGATTACGCTACCAGTAATAGAAATAACCCACTACCCAGGGTGATTATACAATCAGTTTTTATCACAGGCACTTGACCGATGGACCTTAATTTCCCCGTGTTTGCCACGGGGGTACGTATTTTCAGGGCTAGTAACGATGAAGGGCCTCTATTTCTGGGCCCTGGGTCCACACGAATACTAGAAATAAACACAAGGTAGCTCAACAAAATGGCGGGTACTGCTAAATTTCTTATTATTGTCGATTTCCCTGATTTCTGAAAAATAAACGGATGGAATGCACTAACCTTGTGGACCCCCATCAGCTGTTGTGCCCCTGGTTTACTGTCGTATTCGTACTATTTTGCATATATACCCCCGACAACCTGTTCCTAAGACCGATTGTCAACGTATGTCATATATACTGTAGTTCAAAATACCCACGGAACATTTTGGTCATATTATGTCTTAAACCCAAACATTAAGTTTGAAGAAAAGGATCACTGATATGTTTCATTCAATGTTATTAAGATTATTTGTTTGTTTGTTTTTTATTTTATTTTGACTGTAATCATTTGCAAGACATTGTACAATTAATTACTCTGTGTGAGGTCAATAAGCAAGGAATCTGAACCCAATGCCTGTTCCTACTATTGACCTCACAAAGAGTAATTAATTGTTTTATTGTAACTCTTTTCTCTTAGTTTATGATGATTTTATTTGTTAAATTAACAAAAGGGATAGGACACAAGTTTTATTCTCTTAATGCTGCACGTTTATTGGAGAACCATCAAATACAAATTTTAAAGTCTATTTTGATAGAACTTGGACTTAACCCATAATCGCGATATGAACATGACAATTAATGCTTTTTTGAAATTCAAGCGATGAAAAGCAGCCATTTTGTTTTGGGATGGAGCCAATATTGCTAGGTCATCATTTATCACATAATCAATAATGGTTGCATCAAAAGTCATGCGTCAGAAATAAACGCAGGTCATGAGATAGAAAAGAGCCAATAGTAAACGTGTATCAATCAATACATATTAATGAGATATAATAATTGATTATATTGAACAATCAAACAATAATTCTCTTTTTAGAACAGTGATTATTTTTTTATGCATGAAATCACACATTTTTTTTATAAGATATTTCAAGAAATGAAATACATTCTTTTTTTTTAAAAGCTAAATCAAAAAAGAAAATGTAATTAATTTAAGATCATGCTTGGTGTTCAATGATTGTTGTATACGCAAACTGTACATGATAGATTTTGTCATTTTATAGTTTACATTGATATTTATTTTTACATTGTCTTGAGATTGTGACAAATTGGATTTATTGGTAATCAGCACCTGAAATTAGACACCATTTTGAGATAATTGTTTTACTTGTGGCTTAAATTATGGCAAATAAAACATTGAATGTGATAGTGCATCAAATGGCCTGTTATCTCCATTAAATTATCATATTTCCATTCTTTTAATTAAATCATACGACCAAATTCTCAAAACACTTCGACAATGAACCGCATCAGTGGTGTAATGGTTAGCATGTTCACCTCGAGTGTGGAAGATCTTGGGTCCAAGCTCAGAACGGGTCAAATCAAAGACTATAATATTGGTATTTGTTAAATCTCCGCTAAGTATGCAGCATTAAGTAGAAAGAATAGTTGGCTCGGAATCAGTATAATGTGTCTGAGTGGGGCGCGCGACATGTGTACCCTCGGACTGTTGTTTCAGTGAGCTGGCACTAAAAAATCCAACTAAGATTTAGCAAGTGTGCTGGTCTGGTACAAAGCTGATCTCATCATCATCTCATTGAATATTATCTTGTTCTCGCCATGATATAGCTGAAAAATTGCAGAGTTGGCGTTAAACAACAATCACTCACTCACTTCGACAATGTTCTGTAGCAAGTCGTTTTTGTTGTCACTAAGCATTGTTGAAGTATTTTGAGAGTTTAGATGTACGGTTTAATATAATGGATACATCGTTATTTAACAAAGGTCATGGGTCATTTGATGCATTTTCCAATTACATGTTGTATTTTTAATAAATAAGACTACAGGTAAAACCCTTGAGACAGAACAACATGTTGTCCAATTTACAGGTAAAACCCTTGAGACAGAACAACATGTTGTCCAATTTACAGGTAAAAACCTTGAGACAGAACAACATGTTGTCCAATTTACAGGTAAAAACCTTGAGACAGAACAACATGTTGTCCAATTTACAGGTAAAAACCTTGAGACAGAACAACATGTTGTCCAATTTACAGGTAAAACCCTTGAGACAGAACAACATGTTGTCCAATTTACAGGTAAAACCCTTGAGACAGAACAACATGTTGTCCAATTTACAGGTAAAACCCTTGAGACAGAACAACATGTTGTCCAATTTACAGGTAAAACCCTTGAGACAGAACAACATGTTGTCCAATTTACAGGTAAAACCCTTGAGACAGAACAACATGTTGTCCAATTTACAGGTAAAAACCTTGAGACAGAACAACATGTTGTCCAATTTACAGGTAAAAACCTTGAGACAGAACAACATGTTGTCCAATTTACAGGTAAAACCCTTGAGACAGAACAACATGGTGTCCAATTTACAGGTAAAACCCTTGAGACAGAACAACATGTTGTCCAATTTACAGGTAAAACCCTTGAGACAGAACAACATGTTGTCCAATTTACAGGTAAAACCCTTGAGACAGAACAACATGTTGTCCAATTTACAGGTAAAAACCTTGAGACAGAACAACATGTTGTCCAATTTACAGGTAAAAACCTTGAGACAGAACAACATCCTTGAGACAGAACAACATGTTGTCCAATTTACAGGTAAAAACCTTGAGACAGAACAACATGTTGTCCAATTTACAGGTAAAAACCTTGAGACAGAACAACATGTTGTCCAATTTACAGGTAAAAACCTAGAGACAGAACAACATGTTGTCCAATTTACAGGTAAAAACCTAGAGACAGAACAACATGTCCAATTTATAGGTAAAAACCTTGAGACAGAACAACATGTTGTCCAATTTCGGTTTCTGACATCCTACGTTATGACGTACATTCACCCTCTAAAATGACACCATAGACATTTATCTGATTAGGGTTTTACTGGAATATAGGTTATAGCACCAATTCTTGGTGACTAGTACATGTTTTTATGGTGACCATATTGTAATCAAGTGGAATGCTTTTAATGATTGAAAACTTTGATAATTTCACTGTTGATTGTATACACATTTTTATTGTGATCAGGGTGAAAAAACTGTTAAAATTAAATAAACTATATTTTCTGTTTTGTGACATCAAATCAGTGATTGGTTATATCACAAATGAAATATCACATATTTTTCAAAGAGAAATTACGATATTTCATCACCAAAATATGTTTGAAAAATGAATTTTTAAGTTTACTTATTGAAACCAAAATATGATGTATTTAGGTTTTACTATCAGAATTGTATAAATTCAGTATTTTAGAAATGAGAAGTTATATATTTTTAGAGAACGATATTCATTGTCTATTGAAGAGTATGGTAAAACTGTTAAAACTGTCATGTATGGTTTCTGAGTCTTATTTTGATTCTTATATTAAATAGTAATGTGAGATCAATTTATTTAAAATGTAGAATATTCATGAAATAAACAGCCATGTGACTGACTACGTGTTACAATAATTTTAAACTTTGTATATGCAATCACTTTCAGAACACTTCCAAATTAATATATTGGTAGTACACTTTAACCTACATTAAATAATGGCTATTACCAGTAAATTTTTATGAAATGTTCTAACTTTTTTATACAAATATCTGCAATCCTATTATATGTATCTTTATATTGTAAATGTTGTTTATAAATAACATGTTTATAAATTCTATGTTGTCAAGTTTTCCTAAGTTAGACAAGCAGTCCTCATGATGAGCACCGGTCCTCTGGCCAAAGACCAGTAAAGTTTTAGTTTTTATTAATAGAACTACATGTAGGTATATAAAAATGAATTCAAGAATTTTGTTTGGACCAGTAAATTCAAATTTGCATTTCGAGGACTGGACAAGCATGTCTTTGTATCCAAATATACATTAAAACTGTATTATATGTTTACCTTAAATACAAATATACTGGTAATTAATAACTAAGGAACTGAGCTGTTCTTTATCTCATAGTCATGGTAACTTGTAATGGGGAGGAAAACCCGTTTATCTTACAGTCATGGTAACTTGTAATGTGGAGAAAAATCCATTTATCTCATAATCATGGTAACTTGTAATGTGGAGGAAAACCCATTTATCTCATAGTCATGGTAGCTTGTAATGGGGTAGGAAAACCCATTTATCTCATAGTCATTGTAACTTGTAATGTGGAGTAAAACCCATTTATCTTACATGCATGGTAACGTGTAAAGTGGAGGAAAACTCATTTATCTCACAGTCACGGTAACTTGCAATGGGGATGAAAATCCATTTATCTCACAGTCATGGTATCTTGTAATAGGGAGGAAAACCCATTTATTTCACAGTCATGGTAACTTGTAATGGGGAGGACAACCCATTTATCTCACAGTCATGGTAATTTGTCATGGAGAGGAAAACCCATTAATCTCACGGTCATTTTAACTTGTCATGGAGAGGAAAACCCATTAATCTCACGATCATTGTAACTTGTAATGTGGAGGAAACCCCATTTATTTCACAGTCGTGGAGAGGAAAACCCATTAATCTCACGGTCATTCTAACTTGTAATGGAGAGGAAAACCCATTTAGCTCACAGTCATGGTACCTTGTAATGGAGAGGAAAACCCATCTATCTCACAGTCATGGTAACTTGTCATGGAGAGAAAAACCCATTAATCTCACGGTCATTTTAACTTGTAATGGGGAGGAAAACCGATTTATCTCAGTTATGGTAACTTGTCATGGAGAGGAAAACCCATTAATCTCACGGTCATTGTAACTTGTAATGGGGAGGAAAACCCATTGATCTCACAGTCATGGTAATTTGTCATGGAAAGGAAAACCCATTAATCTCACGGTCATTTTAACTTGTCATGGAGAGGAAAACCCATTAATCTCACGATCATTGTAACTTGTAATGTGGAGGAAACCCCATTTATTTCACAGTCGTGGAGAGGAAAACCCATTAATCTCACGGTCATTCTAACTTGTAATGGAGAGGAAAACCCATTTAGCTCACAGTCATGGTACCTTGTAATGGAGAGGAAAACCCATCTATCTCACAGTCATGATAACTTGTAATGTGGACGAAGTACCATTCATCTTGCAGACTAACAGCATCGGTGGTGTAATGGTTAGCATGCTCACCTCGAGTGTGGTAGACTGTGGGTTCGAGCCCCGGTCAGTTCAAACCAAAGACTATATAATTTGTATTTGTTGCTTCTCTGCTAAGCACACAGCATTAAGGAGTAAGATCACAGACTGGTTGACTCGGAATCAGGATAATGTGTCGGAGTAGAGCGCCATATCTACCTAGACAACAGTCGATAAATCAATCGAATATTTTCGCCACAATATTTTATTATCAATTAAACCAAAAGTTCAAATTGTATCATTCAAGTTCACTAACCATAATGTTTTTACTAAACACAAAACAATGTTTATATCGTTTGGAAGAAGAAGTCAAACGATTAGAGCTAGTGAAAGCGGGAGGTTTGGCGCTTTAAAATCTGATTCAACCCACCATTTCTTTAGAAATGCCTGCGCCAAGTCAGGGTCATTACGGTTTTCACAGTTTTCCGGTTGTTGACTGATTTTGCCTGTTTATATACTTATGAGTTTTGACTTTCCCTTTGTAAGATTGTCCGGAGTTCGGTAATTTTGTTATTACCCTTATTCAAGCCATGGGATAATTTTGTGTCTTAGAAGTGTACAATCTGATTAAAATCAAACAGACTTTTCACTTACTCCCTATTACTGGTATGTAGTGGCGTGAGAGATCTAAGGAAACGCCAAAATTATGGGTCACATTCAAGTGATGTCATGCATGTACATGTATAATGATATGATAATATACGGTTTACCTTGGATTGCTCGTAGCATCCAAAGTTGTTTAGTAGACACTTTCAGAGTCTTAATCGCCATTTTCATAGGGTCACTCGCATGTGACCCATGAGAGGTTTTCCTCATATATCAATAAAGGGGAGTAATTGAGAGGTCTGATTATAATCAGATTGATTGAGGAGTGTATATAAACTTAACCACAAGAAGGGATGCACATTACTTTCGAAATGGTATGCTAATAGTCTATATGCTTCACAATGTGCAACAAATTAAACAATGCAGTAATATTAACAACATTTTAATAATTTTCTTCAGAATTATGTTATAATATTAATGAATCTTAATTGTCCATCAATGGCTATGATGCATTTTCTGCCACGTGGTTAAATCTTGCAGAAATATTCAACAAATTCTGCAATAAAAAATAAAAATCTGAAATCTATGAAAATAAACATGTATCCTGTTTCGTGTTATTCTGGTTAGTAAGGAAATAAGGAAATACATGTTATTTTTTGGTCGTAGAAAGAAACATCTTTGAATTTAGACATGTACATTTTATGGATAAATAAAAGTTGGCTTTTAGGGTTACTGATGAAAACGTTGAGACAGAAAGTACACTTACCAAAACCAATGTTCTTTTCCCTCGGACATAATTTTGGCCTACCCTGTTAAGGCCCTTTGTGTTTCTTGTTCCCAAAGATTTTTAAATTATCTAGCTTTCAAATCTTTTGACCTTCAGTGCACCTGATGAAGGTTATTCTAGAAATCCAGTGGGCACTAGATTATATATCTACGTTTTTATTAAAATAATGTCTATCGAGAGTCAAGAAAATTACTGGAAAAAAGAAGGATGTTGGCGCATTTCACATATTAGAGTGGAATATGATTGATAAACTGAAATGAATAAGCAATAAATTGCAAACGTTATAAGCAGAATATAAAAAGGTGTCAAAGGCTTTGAACTGTAACAGTTATTGTCAATACAGCTAAAATTGAGATTATTTTTCCCCTGACCAAAAAGACTGTTCTCGAAAATCGCCTTTCTACCATATGTATGTATCAGAAGGTGAGACATATTAATAAATTGTTTTATATGTCTCTGTATATAAAGATATGTTTGTTTAACTGTAATATTTATTTAATTCTAACATGTTTTAAAATAGGAATTATATTATATATACCGCTGTTAAGAAATCATTTAAGGTTGGGATTTTTTACAATTGTGACTCTCATCATTTTAAATACAGACACCACACCAGGAGATCCTGTGGGTACAACAATAAGACGTTGCTTCTCCTGCTTTCGGAGAACAATCTCTCATATCATGAACATCCCCAAAGGTATATTTAAAAAACACGCGACTAGTCATATATCAGGACGCAATTGAGAGCTTCGTGGTGGCTTCCAGTGACGAATTTGGGGATGTATGGGCGTACCCTTCTAAACTTTGCAAAGCGTATGTCATAGGGCATTTCATTTATCAGAATCCCTGGGTCCTCTACGAGAGGTCATCCCCGTAACCATAGACATAGGCGACAACCATACCCCTCTATTAGATGTCATGCCCTCTAACGCCTTGCAAACCCCGATCCATATCTGGCTTCTTCTACTTGCATATAAAAGAAAACTTGCAGCAGCTCCCATCGACCAAAGCTCCTTAAGTTATTGGTGATGGTGTATCACAATATTTATTTTCGAACTTGATTCTTATCTTATATTTGTGGAAATACATTATCACCCATAGGCCCACCCACGGCCGCATATTTTCAGACATGCTAATTTATTTAAGAAATAAATCATGGAAGCCAGAATGACATGTGTTGGGAGTTTTAACATTGGTTGGCGGATATTAGTATTTTATCCCGAGCCAGAAGCGAGGGATAAAATTTACTAATATCCGCTTACCCATGTTAAAACTCAAAACACATTCTGGCTTCCGTGATTTATTTCGATTCTGATATGTCTAAGAGTACAAATACGGTAGTATACTTTGATTGGAAGACGGTAATTTATATTTACGTTTGCGGAAAATATCGCACACAATTTAAGCTGCCAATGGAAATGTCAGTCACATTCACCGGCGCATGTGCGAATGAGATTGTACCATTGATAAATCGCTCGTTTGTCTACAAAGCGAAAGAAGGACATCATGTTAGAATGTTGGATAACTTGTCCATCAATACAATTAAAATTAATATATTAAATAACAATTACACTTGACATATTGATCAGATTGATTAACTATAGTGTCCACTTGATGTTAAACAACGATCAGTTGATAAAACTTTATGACATATAATACGTGTATGAAAACATGTGAAAAACATGACGACAATGGATGAATAGGCGATTCTTGTCTCGGAAACAACAAATCTGCTTGAAGCCAAAGAGTACATGAATAAACAAGTGAGATTCAGGTCCAATGTAAGCCTTACGTTTATCGCGTCAAATATTGTATTACCTTCATAAGTAAGTTTTCCATCACCATCTACATCTGCCTCGTGAAACAGGACCTCTACCTCCGCTTCCGACATGAACCTCCCGTTTCCGCATAATACAGTTCGCAACTTTTTAAAAGATTTTTTATACATAGCAGTGTCTCTCTGAATTTTTGCCAACACCTTCTGCATACAATTTCTGAATTCTTTGAAGTTTATGAATCCATTTCCTGAAATAAAGAAATGTGTGTGGTTATTTCTGTAATGTTTATTACTAGTTTTATCGGGCTATATTTATTATTTATTTATTTTTTATTTCCTTTTATTTTATTTTATTTTATTAATTAATTAATTAATTAATTAATTAATTAATTAATTAATTAATTAATTTATTTATTTATTTATTTATTTATTTATTTATTTTCTTTTTATTTTATTTTATTTCAGTTACATAGTAATTATTAGTGTTATTATTTGTAATTATTACAATGATATTATATAATATATTTTTATATTTTTCTCACAGGTCTTGAGTCCCTCTGAGAGAGAAAAGTAGAGAGGCATTACGACCCGCAGCTACCGCGACGATGTGTTTGCTTGTGTAGAACATATTTTGCATTGTATACTCGATTACCACTCGTGTCTATAATAATCTCTGACCATCATGTCAATGATGTGTAATATAAGTATATTCTCAAACAGTATGAACCAATACCACCTCCATGCAGTGCTGACGACCTCTTAAAAATAATAGGTACGATGGTATTCTGAATTAAACCCGTTTTTATTGCTTAACACATGGAAGTATGGACACATCCTTATTTCATAGAAATATATGCTGTGTCATCCCGTCATCCCGTTATTCGTGTATGTATGAGAAAGTCCACTCACCATTTTCATCAATCTCTGCAATCATTTTTGACGCCTTTGACAACTTCAGGTTGATACCAACATCTTTACCGCCATTGACCAATTTCTCTGCTGTTATTTTACCGTCTTTTTCTGCCCCAAGTTTATTAAATATTGTCGAAATTAGTTCTAAAATATAAAATGTTCATTACATTTAATTGAATAATGATAAAAAAAGATTAAATATAATTATTTACGTTTTTATTATGATATAGGAGCATACATGATGAAAGTTTTCTCCAAATTAGATATCTAGGGTATAATCCTCCCAGTAGATATCTAGGGTATCATCCTCCCAGTAGATATCGAGGGTATCATCCTCCCAGTAGATATCGAGGGTATAATCCTCCCAGTAGATATCTAGGGTATCATCCTCCCAGTAGATATCTAGGGTATCATCCTCCCAGTAGATATCGAGGGTATCATCCTCCCAGTAGATATCGAGGGTATCATCCTCCCAGTAGATATCTAGGGTATCATCCTCCCAGTAGATATCTAGGGTATCATCCTCCCAGTAGATATCGAGGTATCATCCTCCCAGTAGATATCTAGGGTATCATCCTCCCAGTAGATATCTAGGGTATCATCCTCCCAGTAGATATCTAGGGTATCATCCTCCCAATAGATATCGAGGGTATCATCCTCCCAGTAGATATCTAGGGTATCATCCTCCCAATAGATATCGAGGGTATCATCCTCCCAGTAGATATCTAGGGTATCATCCTCCCAGTAGATATCTAGGGTATCATCCTCCCAGTAGATATCTAGGGTATCATCCTCCAGTAGATATCTAGGGTATCATCCCCCCAGTAGATATCTAGGGTATCATCCTCCCAGTAGATATCTAGGGTATCATCCTCCCAGTAGATATCTAGGGTATCATCCTCCCAGTAGATATCGAGGGTATCATCCTCCCAGTAGATATCTAGGGTATCATCCTCCCAGTAGATATCGAGGGTATCATCCTCCCAGTAGTCAAGGCTTCGTTACTGACATGGTTTATTAGATATATTTATTATTGAAATTTACAGTAATTTATTACCTAAGGGCAATCTCCCTCATGTATAAGTAACCATAAACGATGTTGGCTATCCTGTTTAAAGCAGTTTGGTTTACTTGCTCTAGAAGACTTAAATTATTCCAATGTTATTCCTGGAACGTGTCATGTGCACTAAATTAGATATTTACGTATTATCCATTCAGTGCCTATATTGCCACAAGACCTTTGATTTCTGGTTAAAAATAGATTATAATGACTTGTGGCAAAAGAGTTGTTTTCTTGGGGTATTCCGGTTTCCTCCACAAATAAAGCTTCTAGTCCGTCGCGATATAGCTGAAATATTGTTGAAATGGGTCATTAAACACGCACAAACCAAACTTACTTTGTTGATATTGGCGAAATTATTTACCATCACTGTTTTAACTTTCTTTTTATAATTACTCATATAATCAATTCTATTACTTTCATTGTGATTTTCCCTCAATTGCTGGAATTCCTCTTCATAGGCCATGTTTTACAACCAGACGACTGAAATTAGACAAGTATACACATGTATCATTATTTGAATCGGATCTTATGCAATTGGCAATCAAATGTATTATATGGGACAACTAAACAGGTTGGGGGTTTTTTTTTTGGGGGGGGGGTTTATTTTCTATTTTTACTTTACCTCTGGATATCGCGATAACAAGGGGAGATAAATGGTAGTCCATACATCATATATACCTCCATTGTAACTACTAATATAGCGTTCACGTAAAATTGTCAATGGGTAATCCTCGGGTGAATCCGCTGATGTCCCCGCTTTAGATAGAAGAACATAGTCGGTCGTGTTGGGACGAGTAATATATATTACTCGTCATATATAGGTAATAGTTTCTCAATGAAAGACAAATGGCAATAGACAGACGTCACACGCATACTGTCGGTGGTAAGAAGAAGAGTTTGCAGATACCAAAGGTGCAATCAGAATCCGTAAATCGAAGGACAACACAATGACCAAAAAAAAAGAACAAAAGAACAAACAACGAACTACAAAGCATACACATAAAACTAAAGATCGAGTAACATGAACCCCGGTGGTGAACTCAGGTGCCCTGGAAGTGCAAGCAGTTCCTGCTCCACTGGTGGCACACGTCGTGTTAATCTAGTTACAAACCCGGTGATAAGTCATGAATGAGGAAACAACGGGGAAGTGCTTACGACGAATGGAACATATCCGTGGTCATTTGTGACACAGACATTCCATAATGGTCTACCAAGCCACGATGGCGACCATAAACATTCGAAGTGATGACTTCAATTTAACCAATAGGAACCCGTGGTTCAGGCGCTTCCTTGTAAGCAGCAACCTTCTATCAAGGAAATCCTGATATGAACCACAAACTCTGGAATAGTGTATCAACTGAGAGATATATATTCCATATGCAGATGCTACTGGAATGTTGTTACACATAAATGGAAAGCTCACAATGGAAAAATTGAAATAATCTTTTTTGTCGTAAAGTTTCATTCTCTACAGCCCTTCACTGTCAAGTTTGAGGTGTCGGTCAATGTATAAAGCAGACCTATATGTATCTGTGGTATCCTTTAATTCAAACTCAATGGGATAGATGCGATCAACGAAGCTACCAATCCTAGAATTATTTAGAGAAAGGACATCATCTATATAGCGGAACGTGAAATTAAAGGATCGGGTTAGCTTCCTTTTGGTTTTCTTGAAAAGTTCCTAATGATTTTATTTCGATAAAAGTAAGTTAATGGAACATTTTAAAATTATTCCGTATAGTTTTCAGCAGTTAAACCGAACGCCTTTGACTTTGTTCTTAGATTATAATCCAATAGAAATTATTTTAGTTGACAATGCAATTGAAAGACTTGTCTCGTTTGCTATTCTGTTGTAGGCAGGAGATTAAGGTCTTAGCAACCCACAGACAAATGTGACGGGGTTTTTTTTGGGAAAGACAAAATATGTACGTAATTTCTTTTTACTTTGTTTCTTTTATATCGATATTTCACTATAGGATTAAACACTGTTTATTAGGAAATTATTTATGTATAAACTCCGGCAACTCACTCACAAACTGAATAAAGTCCGGAGTTTATACATACATAATTTCCTAAAAAACAGCGTTGTGTAAGTTTGTGAGTGAGCTGCTGGAGTTTATACATACATAATTTCCTAAAAAAACAGTGTTTAATCCTTATAATTCTTATTCTTGGACATCGTGTTTGTTTTCGACGCTAAATACTATTAAAGAAATACCCAAAGGAGACCTCAAACAATTGTAGCGTTACGGCGTAGGAATATGAAAAAATAATCCACCAAGTATGTTCTTTCTATTCATGTTAATGTGATATTAAAATAAACTTTTGACAGCAAATAAGTTTTATTTTAATTATTGAAAAATGAAAAAAAAATGTGAACAAGAGAATTGATAACAGCAACGATTTGAAATTTAACTCAGTCAACTTGCGGGATTTCCGTTGGCGGGACCAGTGTACATGTGAAAATGGCAGTTGTTGAATGTCATTTATTATTTTATTCATTTATACTGAACATGTTTTTTATTTAGGAAACATTTGAAATCGTTCCGGTATCCAATGTAAACAAATACGGCGGCCGCTAAGTCATCGTAGATTTAAATGAATGAAAACACAATACCGGAACGATTTCAAATGTTTCCTAAATAAAAACATGTTCAGTATAAATGAATAAAATAATAAATGACATTCAACAACTGCCATTTTCACATGTACACTGGTCCCGCCAACGAAAATCCCGCAAGTTGACTGAGTTAAATTTCAAATCGTTGCTGTTATCAATTGTTCACATTTTTTTTTCATTTTCCAATAATTAGAATAAAACTTATTTGCTGTCAAAAGTTTATTTTAATATCACATTAACATGAATAGAAAGAACATACTTGGTGAATTATTTTTTCATATTCCTACGCCGTAACGCTACAATTGTTTGAGGCTCTCCTTGGGTATTTCTGTAATAGTATTTAGCGTTATTTAGAGTTATTGATAAGAATAGAATTATATATAAATAATGTCGTTAATCTTCTGACTCATTTGATAAATGATAACCGAAAATAGGTCGAAAGATATCAATGGAGTTGTAGTCAGATCAGAGAGGTTGATTGTGATTTAATGTTAGCTGAAATGATCAGTATTTCGGCTATATTGATAGTTGTTTAACATCAGGTGAACAAAATTTCAGTCATATTGATTGTTGTTTAACGTCAAGTAAGCAGTATTTCAACTATATTGACCGTTGTTTAGCGTCAGACGAGCAGTATTTTGAGCTATATTGATAATTGTTTGGCATCACATTGAATCACAATTCAGATAAACAAGAAAATATCAATAGAAAGGAGATAAAACCAAACATTTGTAGTGTAATGCCTAACGGCTCGAGTGTGGTAGATCATGGATTCGTTCCCCTCTCGGGGCAAACCAAACTCTGTAAAATTAAAATAGTAAGAATGGATACGGACATGGGAGATTATCAAATACTGCACCTAGACACAAATTAAAGCAAACGAACAGCGGTCTTATTGCTGTTCTATATATCAGCCACGATAGGGTCTTCAACAGTAAGCACAACTCACATCCTAATTTGAGTGTGAAACGGTCCTAGCCCGCAGCCGAACGAAACTTTGTTGCTTCCACTGTCGTTGTTTCACCTCATATTAATAAAATGGAAAATAAAAAATACCACACTGTCGTAATAGTTCTAAAAATACCACACTGTCAGAACAGTTCTAAAAATACCACACTGTCGGAATAGTTCTAAAAATACCACACTGTCGGAATAGTTCCAAAATCCAATAGAAATATCGTAGATAGATAGATACAAACTCGATAGCTCTAATACTCAAATACATGACCGCTCACTTTACTGGCTTCGTACAGGCACCTCAATAAAAAGGTGGTGGGGTTAAACTAGTCTTATGGTACCAAAACAACCCCTCTTAGTGCAAATAGAGCCTAGTAATACACGATAAAGTACGCAAGTCTTTATTTTTGTTACAGTTTCCACTATTATTATTTTGTAATCCTGGCCATGTATGTTATGGTGGTGTATACTTCTCTAATACAACCACATGTCGAATCATACCACTGAATGATACACCACTGCAGAAACCGGAAGAAGACGTAGTAATGTCTGATATCTCCTCCAAGCAGCTGTGTGAAAGACACAGTCACATCGAATTGGAATATTTTTGCTCCGAACATGACAGCATTTTGTGTCGCGCATGTCTTGTTGAAGGACATTGGCATTGTAAATTGCTACCATCGTCATAAATGATTCGTGCAAAAACAAATTTAGCTTTTCTAGAAAATGTGAAGAAAGAAACAGAGCATATACTTGAAATTGTAGCTGCATTCAATACAGACATCCAGGCGTATATTTCTGCGTTGGACAGACCAAGCAAACGATAGAAAGGACAGAATCATTACAATTACTCTATATAACGGATGAAAATAAACAAGAGATGCAAAGACAGTTGAGGAAAATCAAAAATATTAACAACAACTTACAGGACCATGCAAAACAAATTCTTTTTGTAGAGAAATATGGTACAGAAAGGCAGGCCTTTTTCCTCTCTCAAAAGCACAGGAAAATTTTAACAAGAACTGCAATTATGATTTCACAAATAGCAATAAACTGTAAAAAGGCTGCACCACAATTTAAAGGTGACAAAGATTCACGGAAAATGTTTTCAGTTTGGAAACTTCTATGTGTGGAGCCGGAAAAGCAAGTAGTATTACCCACAATCCTTTAAAACCAGACGAAAACTATTCAGAACGTTTTCAAATTTGCATTAGATTCGACACGATTTGTACAAATGTTTGCGGTATGGTTGCAACAGATGATGGCAAAGTCCTGCTTTGTGAGTTCTCTGATGAACATGGTGTAATGGTCTACAGTCAGAATTGTTTATATATCAAAACAATAACTTTGTCAGACATGCCTTTTGATATTGCTCTGATACCCAGATCAAATAAATACGTAGTTACTTTGCCGTACAGCAAGTCGATACAATTTATAAGTAGTGATCTAGAACCATGTAGAACCATTGACTTGCAATACAGATTTAAAACATACGGGATAGCAGCAACGCACCAGTTTGTTTTTGTAGGTGAATGCCAGACCATTCATATTTTGGACATACATGGAATAAAGATGAAAGATATACGCATGACAGAGGTAACCGGAAGCATTTTGTATATTAGTCGACAGATCAACAACAAAATATTTGCAGCTGATAAATGGGGAGATGTGTTTCGCATTACAAAAGATGGCGGCAAAATTGAACAAATTAAAAAGCCAACTAATTCTTGAGTGCGTAAGACAGCCGTAGAAAACAATGGTGACATGTATTACATTGACAAAAACTCGAGCAACATATACAGATTCAATACTGATATGAAACAAGACATGACGGTTAGGAACCCTGGCTTGAACGATGTTTCGGTATTCTGTGTCGGCAATAGTTGTTTTAAATTATTTATAGCAAATGAAAGGGGTTCATCAATTGTAATATTGAATTTAAACTGAAAACTGTACGCCTATTTTTAAACTTATGTGTTGCTATATGATCGTTATTCGTCAACCTTTAAAACGAACCCTTGGTTAAAGTAATATACACGTATAATTATGTGATAAAACTTCTAAATATTGCTTGATTTAAAATCCAGTTTAATTGGTTGGTTGGTTTATGGTATTTAACGCCACTTTCAACAATATTTCAGCTATATCGTGGCGGTCAGTTTTATTGGTGGAGGAAACTGGAGTACCCGGAGAAAACCACCGACCTTTCGCAAGTTACTGACGAACTTTATCACATAATGTTGTATCGAGTAAACCTCGCCATGAACGGTGTTCGAACTCACAACATTAGTGGTGATAGACACTGATTGCACAGGTAGTTGTAAATCCAACTACCATACTACAACGACGGCCTCTAACTCTAGTCTGATCTTAATCATTGAGAATAAATATATTTGTATTACTGTTCTAATTAAATGTGTGAAGATACAATAATTGGTAATCGGTAGGCATAAATCGAAGTAGGAAAGACAATACAATGGAGAAAAGAAAAAAGACAAAAATACAGACAATGGTCTACAAAATATTGTATAGAAAACTAAAGATTGAGCAACACAAACACTACTAAAATCCCGGAGTGAACTTATTCCATGTTTTTTAATATTATTTTGTGTTTATCTTATTAATGACATTTATCGAGCCCATTATGCCTTCAGCTGGGCGTTTCACTAGTCAGTTCGCTAAGGTCGGTCTTCCTCTCTCATTCAATCAGGTAGTTACAGTAGGCGACGATAAACATCATGACCATAAACCTTTGTTTCGTAAACTGGTGTTCAACAGGATTCCAATATCACATGATGTTCGTGTTGTTTAACAGTAACACTACCGGTGCCACTTGTGGAGCAGGAACTGGTCACCCTTCCAGGGTACTCGAGTTCACCTCCCGGTCGTTATTGGGATTTCTATTTGTTTTCTGTGTAGCATTTTGTTGATCATGGTTTGTTCTATTGACCATTGTATTGCCTGTCCTTTTATCAATTTATGGCTTCTGAATACCTTTTTGGTATCTTTGCTCGAGGGATTATATTAATTATTTGGATGATGCTCAGTTTTGCATATTGTATACTTAATACAGTACAACCAGGTTTCAATCCATTTGTTTTTTGTTGTTTTTTTTTATAAATATTTTGCAGTACATGTAAAAAAAAAGAAAAAAAAAGAATAGAACTTACCCCCTTTGACAGTTCATTAACTGTACGATAGTGGTATCAATCCAGATATGTTCTAAGTACATATAGGCAACGGTTAAGACTTATTGCTGTTTACATGCATGTTATATAATATATGTGATATAGGTATTATCAACCAAATCTTAATGTGTTATATGTATTGTGAACCATATATAATGTTGGTCGATTATTTAATACAATTTTAACCTTTAATATCAAATAACGTTCAAATTATTTATATGATAAAAGGATGTAAAGAAGATTTGTATAATTTATTATGTAATAAATTAATTAACAAAAACTTTAGAACAAAAGATAAAGGCAGTCAACGCTATAATTTGGCCAGTGCGTGTTAAAATTATTACCGAATGGTCATGAACTTTGCATTAGAGGCAGCACGAACTAGCACAAGATCCACTTGTAGATCATATTAGTTTTCAGTCGTGTGTAGGATCCTACTTCTAACTGTTAGTCAATCAGACTAAAATTACATGTCTCTGGTCTTTTTGATGTTTTATTTTTGGGTATTTGATCGACAGATGACAAAAATAAATAAAAAGTTGAGTAACTGTTACAGTGAACAGCCTCACAAAACGTCATTATGGAACCCGGCCTTCCAAAAACAATTTGAACATTGACTCCCTCATATTTAGCTATTTAGCATTTGGCATCAATATAATAAAAATTAGATTGCATTTAACATTGAAAGTCAAGACATTTTGATTTTTGTTTTGTTTCCATGGCATCTGCATCTGATAGTGTTTGTCGGTGACTTGTGATTTTCTCCGATTACTCTGGTTTTCTCCACAAACAAAACAAAAACTGTCCACCATGATATAACTGAAATATTGTTAATGGTGGTATTAAACAACAAGAGTTCATCTTGACCAGGAGAGTTAATAGAAAAACAGCTTTAGATTAAAGAAGAAGAAGAAAATATCCTTACATATCCTCTATATTTTTTCTCTATTCAGTTCCTCATGTCAACGTTCCATGCAGTTAAAGGACAACACACAACGATCACTATAATTTGAATGCTCGTTGGTAGTCCATGGCAATGCCAGGACTTCCGACCGTATTAATTATTAAACAACAATTAATGTATTTAAATAATATTATTTGTTTCAGCCATAGTTACCGTACCTTTATCCATTGACGTTTGTATGTCAAAAGATTAATGTCATTTCCTTTTAGCTATTAATGGTTGGACGTGTTTTGGTTGTTCATTCTGGTTTTGAATCTAAAATAGATAACGGAAATCACGAACATGGTTTATAAGAAATATGTATGTTAGAGATTTGCAGTGTGGTGGTTTTTTTGTTTGTTTCTTTCTTTGTTTCTTTATTTTTTGTTGTTGTTCTTGTTGTTTTTTTCTGTTTTTTTTTCATTTTATTACAAGTCATAAATAATGTAATTATATTGCATTATGAAGACTAATCACCCTCAAATATATGTATCCGTAGCGTTAGTCCGAAGGTCCATTGGTCCGAAGGTCCGTTAGTCCGAATGTCCGTTAGTCCGAAGGTTCGTTAGTCCGAAGGTTCGTTAGTTCGAAGGTCCGTTTGTCCTAATGTCGGCCACCCATACGTATATATTCAACCCGTATACCCTTTTTGTCCCCCGCCGCGAAGCGACGGAGTGACATAGTAATGGTCTGTGTTCGTTCTTCCGTCCTTGTGCAAACATATATCTTAAAGTAGTGTTACTAGAAATTAAGGTATAAAACAACAAAGTACCCAAATTGCAGGAAATAATGATTTTTTTTCTAGTTTAACCCGTACGTTTTTTTCTACATGTAATATGCATAAAACATTTGTTTGATGATCTTTTATGATATTATATTATTTTGTGTTTCTGATGCGTGTATACCTACATTGTGTAAGTACCAATCTTTGGAATTTCTACACTAACAACAGACTGTTTATTCCTCTACAGTATACCACTTGGTTAAAATATCTAAGGAGACTGGTACACATATTTGGTACACGTATTTGGTAACGGGTACTTGTATATGTCGAGCCATGGAACACGGTATTCTGGAATTACATAGATGTATAATTTGGTACGCGTATGCTTAAGTTGTTGCGGTAGTTGATTGGAGTTTTCAATATTCCATAATAATTGGTATATATTTGAGGTTACACTCCGTATTTTGCTCTCATCAGTTGTACATTAGAACGTCCGTTTAATGATTTTATGTATTCCCTTTTTAATGGAATGTACTTGTCCCTCACAAAACTTAATTTCTTCTTTTATGTTTTCTTATCCCTTTCTCAGAGATCGTCTCTTTTGTGTCGTACCAAAGGGGACTCTTTCAGTATTTCGTTAAGAGTAAATGACAAGTCTGAATTTGTTTTCATTTTATTTGTATGTTGTTACTATATCTTTGTCTATTTGACTTGTGTACGTTGTTTAATTTGTATATATTCCTTGTAAAGTTGTATATGCCTTCAACCCTTCGGGGTAAAATTGTGCATTGAATAAAGTTATTATTATTCTGAAGTGTTTGTTAAGCAAAAAAATCCCAGTTGTTAATTGGATCAACAACGGGTCTTAAAAATAATCTAATATTTAGATATCTTTTAAGTTTTAATATATAAATATCTTTTAAGTTTTAAGCTTAAACATATTTGGTTAAGATCAGTTTTAGTGGAGGGTTTACTTCATTTGAATGATTTCCATATATTTCAGAGACGACGCGGTTTTTTTCTCTCTTTTTGTTTAGACTTAGCACGCTTGGATCCATAATTACAAAACAGGGGTTTGGTGCAATTTTTGGCGTGTTTTCTACAAATGTTTTAAGTTTTACCTATATTTGCCGATTACACATTTTTGTTTTGCTAGCAAAAGCCTACAACCCACCTGGATAAACCACTGCTTAGTCAGGCTGTGAATATGAGTATCTTGCTTCTCTTACTTAATTTGATAAAGGACTGAATATTAAATCAATTCAACACTGTTCGATACCTATCCTTTGGTCGAAAAACAAGAATAGCGGACCTTAAAAAGTTCGGACTAACGGACCATCGGACTAATGAACCTTCGGACTAATGGACCTTCGGACTAATGAACCTTCGGAGTAATGGACCTTCGGACTATCGAGCGGTCACCCATGTTTACGTCCCTAGGTTTTCTTGATCACAAAGACTTTAAATTATATTTAGCTTTCCATGCAATCTTTTAACTTTGAGCGTATCTGATAAAAGTTATTCCTGAAGAGCGTCGTGCGTACTAAGTTATTAATATCTACGGTATTATTGTTTATATTGTAAACAAATCACTTGACAATACGCATATGCTCATTATACAGTCAACAAAAGTTTGAAAATGCCAAAGTGGTAATCAGAATTCGTCATTCGAAGAAGAACAGACAATATAGTGGCTAAAAGAAAAAGGACAAATAATGATCAACAAAGTGCTATAGCATACAACTAAAGATTGAGATTCAAAGATCAAATGTTGAAAAACACATGTCTTAACTCCATAACAAGTATTTGGGGTTGTTCCAGCAGAAAAGGCCTCTAACAATTTATGTATGTCTAACTTGGGCTTACATTAGATAGACGGAGGTGTGAATTTTGAGAATTGTTGAAAATTACTTTTTTACTTTAATACAAAATAATAATATTATCCTGGACTGGTTCTTTTTGAGAAGTCAAATTGCAATCAATTGATTTGACTTGATATTTTTCGTTATATATACGGTCACTGAATAAAGGGCATTTTGTTTTCGATACTGTCTTTATCAGGATCATTATCTAGCGAACCCGATATCGAAAACAAATAGCCCTTTATTTTGTTTATCGGTAATTTACATACAAAAATCATTAAAACGTTGGAAAACAAATTTTTTGGCAGATACAGAAAAGATTTCTGGTCTAAATTGTATTTATTTCCATGCAAAAACTATTCTTTTTGGGGACTACTTTTTAGCGTATTTTGGTTTGTAAATTTCTGATATGGTCTAGTACGTCGACCCTAGCTTTATCTATCGGCACACTTCAAAGGAATTCGGCACAAATTACCGATAAACAGTTTTTCTGGTTCTTATTTGATTCGTATTGAGCGACCGTGAGAAATATGCACAGTGCAAGCGCGGACGTTAGAGAGGACACCATCAAAAAAGGATTAGAACAATTAACGCTTGTTTCTGCTCTTTTTATACAATTTGGCAGTTGTTTTGGGACTTTTTGACAATGTAAGATAAACACAATATACTGATGGTTGTCGAAAAATATAATTATCCTGTTCAAAATCATAATATTCTTGATACCAACTGGCCTATAATAATATTGAATACACAAACAAATTTGAAATAACTAAAAACAGCAAGAATTAACAGCCATTATCTCACAATGTCTCAAGTGACCTTTTCGTATCTCCAGGCTTCACACATGCATGTACTGACTCCACGGAATTAGTTTATTCTTCTTCTTTTTTGGGGTAATAATTGTTATGTTTTATTGTGTTTTTTTTAACTTAAAGACAGGAGAAAAAAAGAAATAGAAAAAAATGCTCTTGCGGGAATCTACAAAAAAGATTTTTTTTTTATATATTATACGTTGAGCGGTAAATAGTGTTGTTTTCATTATTTTCATTTGTTTTTAATTTCAACATTTACGTAAATATAAACAATTGCACTTATCTAATTTAAAATTTAATTTAAAAAATGTATTTCATGGCAGTCCTACTTCAGTCTGGACACTCGAAGAAAAAGATTTTTTAAGAATGTAATTATAGGTCTTTATCACTCAGTGGTGCATGACAAGTCGCCATTGTAACAGTGGATAAGATAAGTAATAACATAAATTGATCTATAAATATCTTGATATTGATTTTTAAATGCAGACTGATTTTGCAGAAAATTTACTTTTTGAGAATATTAAAAATCAATTATAATGGCTATTTTACGGTTTTAAATCATTTGACTGTACTTCAGCGATCAAATTTGAATGAGTGATTGATTAGCATAACAACGTGTGAAAAAAGATGTGTGTCTATTTTTAACCAGGGGGTCACTGGAGTATTGCCACATAAAGCATGTTCGCAGGTTCCTCAAAGAATCACGTGACCTTTTCAATCCAATCATTACGAGAGTGTTGTTTATCTGTCAACAATTTGTTTGTTTGCTCCTTGTTACACTATCAGTAAACCCCAAAGTGATTGGATGCCATCTTTGGATAAAGAGGATGGAGTGAAAGTAGTAGTGGACAAAGAAGATAATTATCGATCTTGACTTTAACGGGGTTTAATGTAATATTATTGTCTCGAGTAAGTTTCTGCATACTAATCAACACGATAACTGAAGCGATCAATTTAACAATGGTCATTTAAAGAAAATTAAAAAATATTAAATAATGAAATTCCCTCCCCCCCTTTTTGGAGTTGAACGTGTACCGGTATTTGTGGAGTAATGTGCATAATATTTATACAAATACCCGAAAAGTAATCGAAACGTTCTCAATCAATTATTCTGATCTATTGCATCTAGTAATTCGATTATAATTGTACAATGTTGAATATTGTAAATAATGGTGTCTTGCATAAAAAATGCATTAACCGGAAGTGCATTTCAATAATTAAAAAATCCAACATTTTCCACGTGAATTCCATTAAAAATGTACAGAGTTCGCCATATCTTCTCTATTTAACTATGTTTATGAATGAAAATGGTGATTCTCGTGATATTATTGTTGTACACAGTGAAAAGAGCACTGCATGTCTTGACCCTTTGAATGCAAAGTTTTGCAATACCCTGGATTGAAATGTATAGTTTTGTTATAGTACTAGTCATTTGTAATCCAAATAGTTAGATAGACAAAATATAGAAATTGTATTTATTAAATGGGGAGTGCATTTTTTAGTTTAAATGTTAATAATGACAGTAGGACAAGAATGGACACGAAAGGGATTGCATGGGCTGTCCATGTCAACACATGGCATATTCTTTTATTCATCGATAACAATACGGTTGTTTCGATTCATTTCCATTCCGTCAAAACTTTTTATTTTTGTCTGCCAAACCACATGATTTTGATGGAATGTTTTTTTGTTAGGCACTGGACTTCCGATGTCAATGTACACAACGGAAACTCCAATCGATAAGTGCCGTTTTAACATTACTCGACAAAGATTTTTTTTACATTTTCTGTAAAAGACAGATATCAATTAAATTATTTAATTTGTATCAAAGACTTCAATGCACAGACAATTACTTCTTTAAAATTAAATTTGTTTTATTTCTTTATTTACTGCTGTCAGCATCATGAAAGGAAAATGACCTGTCTTGATATATTTCTGTTATCAGACAGACTGAGGTACCATACACCAGTATTTACTCAGCCGTTTTCTTGGCGTCTCCATATTACAATTACTTATAATCTACCACATCTACAACTATGATATTTTGACGTCACAGTAATAGCGTAAACACTGGAAGTAGTACGTCTAACATTTCAGACGTTGTGTCATGAAAAAGATGGAACGTGATCGGAATTGACATGATTCGAAACAACCGTATTAAGTATACATTTCGTTCATAGAAGAGATGTTTCAGATCTTTTTTCGTCTTCAGTTTGATGTTACAACTTCCATAACACCCAAGCATCACAAGCAAACTTGATTAAACAGGGGCTGTCGTGATCGTATGGTAGTTGGACTTGAAATTACCGCAATTACCTATGCAGTCAGTACCTATCACCACTAATGTTGTGAGTTCGAATCCCACTCGGGCGATACAACATTATGTTATAAAGTTTGTCAATGACTTGCGGTGGGTCTGTGGTTTTCTCTGGGTACTCCGGTTTCCTCCACCAATAAAACTGACTGCCAGATAAGACTGAAATATTGTTTAAAGTGGCATTAAGCACCATAAACCAACCAACCAAAAGTAGTCTTTGTTACTTTGGCAGTCTGGAATTCAACGACTGAACGAGTTTCTGTGTTCAGTAATATATTCCAGTTTTAGTTTTCCACATTTGGAGGTCCTCGATCATATTACAAATGGCTTGTGATAAGAAGAAAAAGGAAAAGTTCCAATTGAGCTTAAAATTTTATATTCTGTAACATAAATGTAGTTCAATAAACTAATAAGCTTTGTGCCGCCATATATATCATCAATTGCGATACTAATTTTTACCCAAACATGTAGACAGGCCATGGTTTCACAAAAGGTTGTAAATGGTGCAAATTACGACTTGTTGTAGACTGTTTTCGGACAAAAATTGTAACTATTTCACAACATATGTATATTGTGTTTATCCTACAATGTGAAGTCCTAAATTTTGCTTAAAAGATCAGTATCTTGCACATCGTTTATGAGGATGGCCTCTATCACGCCCGGCTGATACTGTTACCATTTCTTATCATTCATTGTACGAATACATCAACACACTTTCACATTACATCAGTCAACCTTATTTTGTGATCGTGCACAAACAGGAAATATGTTGTCCATCTTCATGCATTTTCAAAATTACAGATTTGCAACTGCTTAAACCCAGTTCAAATTTTGTGAAACAGTTGTCTATTGGAAAACTGATTTTTTTTTTTTCGCAGTTTACAACCTTTTGTGAAATGATGACCAGAACAAGTTTTCTTGATTTGGTTCACATGCAAAACGAAACCTGAACATCATATTTCCAAGGGTTTGGGTAAAAATTAGTTTCAAGACATGCTCACCGAATTTTGTAGGGTCTGTCATGGTCTTGATCGTATGGTAGTTGAATTAAAAACTACCTGTGCAATCAGTGCCTTATGTGATAAGGTGTTTTCGACAGGTCTATGGTTTTCTCCCTGTACTCTGGTTTCCTCCACCAATAAAACTGACTGCCACGATAGAACTGAAATATTGTTGAAAGTGGCATTAAATGCAATAAACCTAAACCGAATTTTGTAACCACACAGAATATACCAAGATATGGAAAAACTTTCACCAAGCATAAGTAAATTTGGTGGCAATAACCATCCTAGCAATATTTTATTTTTGACCTTTGTGAAGTTGATGAAAACATTATTTAGAGATCCAAGCAAGATCTCATTTGAATTAAAGGTAAACGCCATGGTCTTAACAAGTTAGTGTGAAAATTTAAATGACATTGAATAAAAGACATTTGTGTTAATGAATGTTAAAAATAGTATACCGTAAGGTAGAATTTGGTCATTGAAGTTGCATGTAGCACCAAATAATGGGGATTGCCATTTTTCAGAACTCCTCAATGTTAGGAGACAAAAGGCATAATCCATAATAGCGGTATCATATATTATATCAGCATTGATCAGTTGCAATTTTATCATTAAAAATTAAGTACATCGTAAAATAACGTCGTATATTTATCTTTTGATATTTACAAAATCATTATGTCATTTATGACTTCATGTCAAGCATTTTATTGCACTAACGAAAAGGGAAAGTGTGAGAAGATTTTTTTTGTAATTAGTGATCAGGACTACCCTTGTCAACACATCAACCAGTGACCACAAAAAACATGGGAAAGTACGACAGCATTGGCGACAAAGAAGAAAAAAAAACATGCATACGCATAAAACGAGTTAAAAGTGACAGTTATTTAACCTACGGCCAATCATGTAAAACATGGAATTATACGTAGATACCCTCTCCCCCAATACAATTAAACTCATTTGTTTTATGAAAATGTAACATGGGATGGGAATATTAAGAAAAAAATTAGGACGATATACTAATTGTTAACATTGTATTACAGTTGATCTGATATTAAAATATAACCAGAAGGGCTCGATGTTGGGAAGAGTCGGAGACATTATTTATTCAGTTAACATGATCCGTCTCCATGACGTCACATGAAGAGGTGTCATGGCCGCTTACACTACGACAGGAAATTCCAAATATTCATATTTCTAATTGGGTATATTAATGTTAATAAAGGTGTTTTTTGTTTAATAATTAGGTACATTGTATATATGAATAAAAAGTTACAATGTATTGAATTTTAACAATTGTTCAACTGACTGGAGTTTTCCTTTAAGGGTAGGTTTCAATCATAGTAAATTTTGGTACTATAATTATAAAACAACAAAATACATGAACATCTTTATTATTATTGTTTTCTCTTTCTATTAGGTCATGGAAACCACAGAAAACGAGACTGAGAGCAATGGAAAAATGGAAGAAACTGTGACAAATGGTTACGAATCGGACACTAAAAGGTAATAAGTTGGAGGAACTTCATACATCAGCAACCAAAAATAGATTATTTAATTACAAAACAGAAGTTTAACAATGCAGTATGAAATATCATCATTCAGGGGTTTCTAAGTGGGGCGGTACTTTTACCCATCTGAGATCGTGTATAGTACCGGCAGAGATTACTGAACCCCCCAAAATTAGCAGTGGTTAAAACCACAAGTACGATAGGCTTGTGGAATATTTTTCACAAAAAATTAATGATCACGTCAATTACTGAATTCTCGCATTCAAATCGAACAACTGCGTCATGACCAAGTTGACGGGATATTCCCCGTTTTAAAAATAACTTTACCGTAGAATCGTAAATAGCAGTTTGTGCATGCGGTAAACAGATATATTTTCGCCCCAATGTCTTTTCATCCTTGTGTAAAAACTCAGAACGGAACAAAGCTGACATCATTTCAAAATAAAAAATGACCGATTACAAATTATGTTCAAACACAAACTAGTGTAATCTTCAGTAATATAAGCAGAGCTCCAGATAAGCTGCGTATTTGCGTTTTTTACGCTATGAAAACGAGTAAAAACGCATGTATTATCAGATCAGAGTGTACACCTTACGCATACATATTGCTGTGTAAGCAAACTTTCCAAATTCGGAACGTACTTGTACATAACAATACATTTTTGTCTTTGAGAAATTTCCCGTAATTACTTCCCTTTATACTTTTCGAAGGAGAGAGCGTATACATCCGAGGGGTACCGAAAGCTTGCCTTTCTAAGCATTGATGTCAAAAGAGATCTGATTGGATGTTTACGATAAATCATCCAATGGCGGTCAATATTACAAATAAATGCAGTTTTACGTAATAAGTAAGAACTAAAACAAAAGTAATTTTGGGAACACGTTCGTTGAAAATGAGCAAGAACATGAATAAGCGCGTTACGGAAAATTATATACTTAAGTTCCTGACAGTTTCATATGTGTCTAGTGACAGTATAGTTACAAGGAATCATTGATGACATTGTCAACACGGGTGTCAAAACTGCCGAAGTCGACGAGCAAAAAACTAAATATTTACAACATTTTATTAATAAACATGACACAATCGTGTCAAATTAAATAGAGATATACATTTCACTTGCATCCTGCGTTTATTGAATAACACTTGTGTCAAACATAATTTTAAAAGTGTACATGTAAGCAATCTTTTCTGAAGTAGAGAGTACAACAGTGCAAAGGAAATGTGCAAATACCCATCATTTTCAAAAGTAGGGGGTAATTACCCATTGGACTTGAAAATTATCTGGAGCTCTCATAAGTAATTCCGGTATAAAAAAATAAAAACCTATGGCTAATTTATTTGCATAATTTGACGGGGCCCTACCGCGGTTGTTCATAGAAATGAAAGTGTGCTGAAAAACATTTTTAAAAGGGGGTACGAGGAGATAAGGGATAGAAAATTACTAGAAATCTTGAAAAAGGACCGGACATGGCTCAAATACGAATTACATTGTAATGTCAAAACGCCAGCCCCACTTTTTTCCCAAAATCAGACTTCCCGAAACTTGCTGAGAATTTGTCAGTCATTCGGACTGACAGACATGAAGATCTTGTCAGACCGAAAAATATTTTGTCAGTCCGAAAAAAAAGCCCCCAAAAATTCACAATCATGTGCATAATGTTTTGTTTGGCCTTTTTAGTGTGTTTTACCATAGTATTAGCAATTGGGCACCTGATTTCACCTCTGGTTTTTATAGAGGTTAAAGTATTTCAATTTTTAGTTTTCAGTGTTGTTCAAAATTGTATATGTTATGTCTTTTATAGTGTGTGTCTTGTCTTTGGCCTTGTCTCAATCAATCGAATGCAAGCTTTTTACCATCAGACAGTATCTTTGACGACATTCTGATTGTGTAAAATTTTATAATTAAAATAATATATTAATAACATCAATCTCTGGAATAAAATAATAATTGTTCAAAATTGAAGTCCTCATCTTGGAAGTCATAGCACTCATCATCTATACCATCATCTTCTGAAAAATAATCAAGAAAAACCACAAAGCATCTTTTTCTAAAACCTTACAATTAATGTACATGATTAACAACACCTATGAAAAAATGTCTTAGAAATTACAACTTTTTCTTAAGTTTTTGCCAAAAGAAGTGGGGATGGGGGAAACATATAGGTTCCATAATGTCAGTGCTAGGTAAAAATTGTCAATGGGTAATATATGTTGTATTTTCCAGCATACCTACATACACGTATGTATTTATATACATACAGTACACAAGCCTTTTAATAAGGGGAGGCACCATGTAAAATTGACCTTTTCTTTGTTGTTGCTAAAGTATTGAGTGATTTTTACCTGGTGTAGGGTACTACCTTTGGTAGAACCCTGCAGTTGGTCAAATTAACACTGATGCATCACAATATTTCCTTTTGCGATCCATGAATCGATACGTGTTCCCGGAAACGATTCCGATCCGATACCGATTTTTAATTAAACCGCGCCAAAAAACAAACTGAAATATTCAATAAAGAAATTGGGGGGGAAAATCCGTTATGCATGATCTTCACTCTTGGTGAAATCTGAACTCTTAAAGAGAAAGTTAATGGGATTTTTCTTTCAAAAACACTTAATGTTTTGCAGTCTCTGAAGTACATTTTTTGGTCCACAAAATGCTAGATTTCAGGAGCTTCCGCCCCCTGGACCCCTTACGGCCCTCAGCCTAATTTTTTAGGTACCTTCTAAAATTTAAGAAGTACCTCATATTATAAAAAAAAAAACTTTGAAACCCCTGATCATTTATGGCCCAGTTGTTAAATTGTTTCAATTTTTGTCTGTATAAATCATAAGTTGTTTTAATTCACTATAATCACCTTTATATTTGTTCAACTCTCAACTTTAGTGGTGATAGGCACTGATTGCATAGGGTAGTGTAAATCCAACTACCATACGATTCAGACCAAGGCACAATTTTTAGCTCGCCTTGCCAAAGGCAATGTGAGCTTTTGCCATCACTTGGGAGTCCGTCGTCCGTTAACTTTTCACATTTTAATCTTCTCCTCTGAAACCTCGCAGCCAAATGAACTTAAACTTGGTAGGAAGCATCTATGGAAGGTCCTCTCTATTAACAAACATGGCTGCCACAGGCAATTCTTGTTTCTGATTGGCCGATTTTTAAAAATCTTCTCCGAAACTGCTTGGCCAAATGAACCGAAACTTGGTAGGAAGCATCTATGGAAGGTCCTTTTTAAATAATGCTTATTTCATCCCGATCCGTCAACAAACATGGCCACCACAGGCAATTCTTGTTTCTGATTGGTTCATTTCTAAAATAAATCTCCATTGTAGTAAACTCTTGCCTTTAAACTGTTAAAAGAAAGATAACTTGCCATTTTCTCCCTTAGAAATTAACTAATGCTGACATAGTGTAACATGTTTATACTATGCATTACATGTAGGTATTCACATTTTAATATTCTTTTTAGCTCACCATGCCAAAGACAATGTGGGCTTTTTGTTGGAAATGATTTTTATTTAAGTTTTATATTTTTTGAAAATTCGGAATAACAAGAAAATATTTTTTTTAATCTATTGTGTATAGTAATAGGAAGAATTACACTGTAATGTACTTTGTTTTGTATTATAAATAGTAGAACATGCAAATTAAATATTTATATACTAATATCAAAAAAATTATTGTAAAGCCATGATCACTTTTACTATTGAACTTAAAATGGCTTATCCCATATTACCACATAATACATAATAATACCCCCAATACAATGTACATATAATGAAGATATATAAATAATCTTTAATATACATTAAATATAAAATAACACTTTTTATTGGACTTTTTATGAACTCAACAATAATTAACTTGTAGCACGATAGGAACATATGATGTTAAACATGTTAGAGGAATAGTTTTATAATAGTGTATTTAATGGTTCATCTGGTGAATCAAACCTGGTATTCATACATTACAGGTAATGACATGGATGGTAGATCATAGGTTTGATTCCATTTTTTTTTAATTAATTTTTACACATATTTTTAAGAAAATCTACATGTTAGCTTATAAAAAGTTTATTTGTTGTGTATTTCACTGAGCTGTAACCACATCAGTGGTATAATGGTTAGGTTGATCGTGAAAAAGACTTAATATCGATATTTGCTGTTTTCTTAGATAAGTATGTGTATGTAGCATAAGCAGGGTGCCCACTGAATTTTGAAACTGGGGGTACCATTGCTGTTTTTTCCTTAACTTTGTACCCCTGCATATAGAAAGTCCCTACAATTTTGGGGGTACAGGGCCTATTTTGGGGGTAAAAATCCCTCTGCAGAGGGTAAATGGGCATGCTGATAAGGAGTAAGAGCAAAGACTGGTTGGCTTGACGTCAGTATAATGTGTCGGAGCAGATTCTTGTTTGAATAGGTTAGCACTATAAAATCCATCTAAGTGTGTTGGTTTAGTACAAAGCAGACATCATCATTAACTTTATTTTTGCCAAGATATAAGCTGAAAAATTGCTCACTAGGTAGTAGGCATTAAGGAACTATCTTTCACTTGCCATGTAAAAGAGAAAAAAACATGCAGAGAAGGGAATTTGTAATATTAAATCCAAGGGATCACCTCTATTTATGCATCATTGATGTCATTATGATCACACTCAGATTGACAACATTTGTTAATGTTGTTATTAAATAGCTTTAGTTTATTGACATCTTTTTTTCTGGTCTAAAATAAATATTATACTTCATTTACAAGGTTTGACAACTGAAATAGTTTGATGAGCTGATTTCTGACATTTCACAGTATTGTCTTTTTTTTTCAGAAGTAAAATGGATGATGCCTCAGAAGGGAATACAGATAGTCAAGATAAATTTTCTGAAGGAAGTGTCAGCGATTTAAGTATAAGAAAGGAAAAGGATGATGATTCTTCAACGGTTAAATCAGAGGACAGTGAAAAGGAAAATCGTCAAAAACATGGGGAAACACCAATGGATCTTAGTACAAAGTCTAATTCTGATAATTCAAATGGAGGAGACATAGTAATGTTGTCTGATGAAGAAGAGGGGCAAATAATGAATGGTCATACAGATGAGATTACTGTCAGTGAGGTAAAAATGAGGAAAAGGTTCATAAAGCAGCTACAAGCTGAACTACGTAACGAAGAGGCAAAATTAGTGCTCTTGAAAAAACTAAGACAAAGTCAGACAACACATATAGCAGAACAAAATAACACTGCTAAGCAACAAAAACAGAATTCACAACCTCCACCTTTGGTACGGGGACCACAGCAGCAGGCACGTCCTGCTCACAGTCAGCCACCACAATTAATGAGAAACAATCAACAAAATAATAACCGTGCACATCAGCATGGACCACCACCACTCGTAAACATGGGAAGACAGCCCGATGAAAGATTCATGAATGGAAATGTAGCACAGACTTACCGTGGTAGCCCCTCTGGACCACAGTCTGCTCCTGTGGATAATCAAACACCAGCACAGAGACAGGCTGCAGCTAAAATGGCACTACGTAAACAGTTAGAGAAGACATTGTTACAAATTCCTCCTCCAAAACCCCCACCTCCAGAGATGAACTTTATACCAAGTCTGGCCAGTCCAGACTTTATATATTTATTAGGTTTAGAAGAGGCTGTTAATTATATTATAGATGCTAATCTTATCTCTAAGGGACAAAAGAATGCTGATGAAAAGATGATTTGTAATCCATTTACTTGTGTGCAGTGTAGCACAGACTTTACTCCTGTATGGAAACGAGAAAAACCAGGTTCCAAAAATGTTATATGTGAACAATGTGTTACAACAAATCAAAAGAAAGCTCTGAAACAAGAGCATACAAACAGGTTAAAGAGTGCATTTGTCAAAGCTCTCCAGCAGGAACAAGAGATTGAGAGGATGCAGGCACAGACTGTCACCACTCCTACTCCTACTCAATCTCCATCAAATAATAGATCCACTCCAAACACCTCTCAAATGAATTCAAATCATTCACAGTACGCCAACAATACAGAAGCTCTCCGTCAGCATCAAAACTTTATTCAGGCACATCAGGCAGCCGCAGCCCATCAAACAGCCCTACGTATGGGCCAACCACTTGGTATGGCTTCGTTTGCTGCTCGTGGTGGATTTCCATATCAAATGCCGTTTGGTGGTAAGCCATCAGATTTACAGTTACAACGACAATATTTACTTGATATGATAAGACCAAATCATGGTAATTCACCGTGGAAATCCTAGTCTTTAATGTATTAACAATTGTGTGCTGTGTTCATTTTAATCAACAATTTGTTACCATAGTAATGGGGAACTTGTAGGTTCAGTTTCACATTATATTAAGAAGTAGTTGACTGTTTAAGCATTGTAAAACTTAAAAATATGATTGGCCCTTATTTGGCTTAACTATTTTAAGTTTATCGAGTTTATTCACACAAACTTCAAGTCTTTGTATGTTTGTTTCATTCTTTATGATTTCATGCACAAGGGGCAATCCAACTTTTTTTTTCTCACCTGACCCAAATGGTCATATGAGACATTGTCATCACTTGGTGTCCGCTGTCCTCCGTTAACTGTTACATTTTATTTTACTTCTCTGAAACCACCAGACAAATTGGAGCCAAACTTGGTAGAAATGTTCATTGGATTCTCCTTTAAAAAGTTTATTTTGTTTTTTATGAGAAATACACAAAAGAAACAGAGGCCCAAAATGCTTTATGCAGTATGCCAACATTTTTTTATTGCAATATATTAAGATATAAGATCAAAATTAAATTGTTAATTTTTATATCAAAACTGATAACCATATGACATGTCATTCCTGCATTTGTCCAATAGATTTGCCAGAGTGGTTTCAGAGATAAAAGGGACAGACAGCCAAATTGTTTTTAATGTTAAGTCCCAATTTTAATAGATTAAAGATTAACATACATAGGACCCCACTAGTAAGTGATATCCATAAACAAATTCTCTAAAAATCTAGACTTGATTGAACTGTACAGTATCAGTTGAGCCCGAGTTAAAACCTGGCATTGCCTGGTAAATTAAAGATTTTTTTTGAAACTATCCCATGAAATCGATCAAATGATTATACAAAGTAGTTTAAAATCTGTTCGACCTTGGTCACTGTTCATCAGTGTCAAACTTGTTTGGGGACACATTTTTAGTTTCTTCAAAGACTTACAATTAGAATCTAAGAATAGAAATAATACTGACAAAAATGAAAAGAATGAGTGGAGAATAATTGAACAAACTTGTATAGAATACAAATTGTAGTTATACTTGTAGTGGTTACAGGGGTAATAGACAATCAAAATATCAAGTGCTTCATACTGTACTGGGATTCAAAAAAACATAATGGTAGAATTGTTTAGAATTTGTAAAATTGTTATTTCTATATACTAAGGGGGAAACGATTCACCGTATGTACCGAACTCGCGATTATTTTGGGGACGGTTCGGTTCACGATACGTGAAGGCCGCTTACAATACAAACGATATGATGCTCATTTTTTGAGAGAGAGAAAAGTAGTGTTGAACTTCCGTTTTCTTCTTTTGGTGATCATTTAATTAATATTTTGAGAAAAGTGAATCGATTAATTTACGCTTTTAAAATTAATTAATCAAATATTTATAATTTCCGCTAGTACGTAAGCGACCTCATATATAAAAGCCCATGTCGACCAGCATGGACTTCAAGGAATAGTTAGTTTCCTATAAAACGTATCGTAATACATATCAAATATTGTGATACGTATCGCTTGTGGAAAAAGTGTATCGTTGCACCCCTATATATCATTATGATTTTGGACTACAAAATTTTTGTTTAAAAAAAAAGAGCCAAAATCCTGTTGGTATATTTCTTTTTATGTAATATTCAGTTAATCTGCTCTTGTTTTGATAATCTCATTTCTCTCAATCCCATCTCACATTTTTCAAGCTAAAGATGTACATTTATTTTATGATGTTTTTCCTGATCATTTACAGTTACATAATAATGGTAGTTGTTTGTACAATCAAGGAATATTTATGTACCAGTATATGTAGTCTCAAATTCTGTCTTGAGAGTATTATATATTTTCAACATGGAACATTTTTTCAAAACTTGGTACAATAATTATTTTGCAAAAAAGTATCATAAATGCAGTTAATGCTTAAGCTGCTAATTTCAGAGGTCGATAAAAAAAAAAATGCATTTGTAAATTAATAACAAGAGATGGAAAAGAAATATTTGCAGTTTGAACATATCTGAGAAAGATTTTTAGATGTGCACACTTTAGAAAATTGGACTAACATGCTTACTGATTGGTTAGTTTTATTCTTGCTTTAAATGCTAAAATATCTGTCTTTCCTTTTTTTTATTGCAACAACAGTCTTCATGCTAACCCACTTGCCCAAAGCCCAGGAAAAGTCAAATTGGATTCAGACAAGTGAAAATTATGAAAGAATTTGTTGGAATAAATAGAATTGTTTTTCTAAATTTGGCTTTTGGGCAAGTACATGTAGGTGAAAAAAGATTAAGGCAAAGACAGCAACGAGTAACTGTTTTTGTACTCGAGTTCCTCAGTAATATATAATATCTTTAAATGAGAATGTACATACTGTTTAACATTACAAATGAACATTGCATCTTATTTATATAAATTTAGTCAAAAAGAGTTGTGAATGAAAATTCATTTGATAATCATTGATATGATATTCATGATATTTACTTCATCTTTCTGGAAAAGAAAATATCATTTGTGTTCTAGTGCATAGCATCAAAAATAAACATTAACTTATTGAAGGACCAGTGCTAATCTGTGACTGAATAAAAAGAAGTACAAAACACATCTAGTTATTATTTTTGACTGCAAATAATTATACCCCCGCTACCCGAAGGGGGAGGAGGGTATACTGTTTTACCTCTGTCCTTCCGTCCGTCCAAGATATTTTTCGTCGCATTTTTCTCAGTAACTGTTGATGGCAGAATTCAGATATTTGGTCACAAGCGTCATATAGGTATACCATATTGTGGGTAGCGTTTTTGGACCCGTCAGATTCCTACTTCCTGTTTGCCGACTTAGTTGGTTTTTATACACATTGAACATATATGCACATTTTTCTCAGCAACTATTGATGGCAGAAATCTGATATTTGGTCACAAGCTTCATATAGGTACCCCATATCGTGGGAAGCGTTTTTGGACCCGTCAGATTCCTACTTCCTGTTTGTCGACTTGATTTTTATACACATTGAACATACATTTTGTATATGCCCATTTTTAGTCGCATTTTTCTCCGCAACTATTGATGGCAGAAATCTGATATTTGGTCACAAGCTTCATATAGGTACCCCATATCGTGGGAAGCGTTTTTGGACCCGTCGGATTCCTACTTCCTGTTTGCCGAAGAGCGGGGGTATCATAAGTGAGCTAGTTCATCTTGTTGTCACTGAATTATGTACATTTAGTCAGTGTCATAGTTTTCTTTCTATAACCAGAACCTCTCTCCTCGAGTGCGGTAGATCGTGGGTTCGAGCCCCTGTCGGGTCAAACTAGAGACTATTAAATTGGTATTTGTTGCTTCTCCACCAAGCACATAGTATTAAGGAAAAAAAGCAAAGACTGGTCAGCTCAGAATCAGGATAATGTGTCCCAAGTGGGGTGACATGGCTATCTGCGGAATGTTATTTCAGTGAGCTAGCACTATAAAATCCAACGACCCTAAGGGTCAGGTGAGCTATTGTCACCATTGAGCGTCCGTCCGTCCGTTAACTTTTCACATTTTAATCAACTGCTCTGAAGCCACTGGGCCAATTTGAACCAAACTTTTGTGGAATGGTCCTTGGATGGCCCCCTTCCAAAATTGTGTCCGGTGATCCCGACTTCCAACCAAGATGGCCACCAAGCTAAAAACAGAAAAAGGGGGGATGAAATTTTAATTGTTCATTGCTGCATTAGGATAAGTCAAAATGAGCTCAAATTTTAACTGCAGCTACATGGCAAGGAGTAGTTTAACATATATTCGGGGTTTTTCTGTGAAATATTTCTTTCAGCCTATTTATACCGATTATGCAAATTTTTTGATAAAAGATCACATTTAAATCTTCTCCTCTGAAACTGCTGAACCAAATTAAACCAAACCTGGCAGGGATGGTCCCTGTGTGGGTTCCTTTCAAAATTGTGTTTGATAGCCCCGCCCTCCATTCAAGATGGCTGCTGTTACTAAAAATAGAAATTTCTTCAATTGTTCATTGCTGCTTTAGTATAAACCAAAATGAGCTCAAATTTTAACTGCAGCTACATGGCAATGAGTAGTTTTAACATATATATATTCCGGGTTTTTCTGTGAAATTTTTCTTTCAGCCGATTTATACCGATTATGCAAATTGGGCATATTTTGATAAAAGATCACATTTAAATCTTTTCCTCTGAAACCGCTGAACCAAATTAAACCAAACCTGGCAGGGATAGTCCTTGGGTAGTCCCATTTCAAAATTGTGTCTGGCATCTCCACCCTCCATTCAAGATGGCTGCTGTTACTAAAAATAGAAATTTCTTCAATTGTCCATTGCTGCTTTATTATAAATGTAAATCAAAATGAGCTCAAATTTTAACTGCAGCTACATGACAATGAGTAGATTAACCTATATTCTGGGTTTTTCTGTGAAATTTTTCTTTCAATCGATTTATACTGATCATACAAATTAAGACATATTTTGATAAAAGATCACATTTAAATCTTCTCCTCTGAAACCGCTGAACCAAATTAAAGCAAATTTGGCAGGGATGGTCCCCTTCATTATTGTGTCCGACAGCCCCGCCCTCCATTCAAAATGGCTGCTGTTACTAAAAATAGAATTTTTTTAGTTGTCAATTTCCGCTTTATTGCAAATCAAAATGAACTCAAATTTTAACTGCAGCTATATGGCAATGAGTAGTTTAACATATATTCTGGGTTTTTCTGTGAGATTTTTTCAGCCAGTTTATTCCATTTAGGAATATTATGAGATAAAAATCACATCAAAATCTTTTGCTCAGAAATTTGAGTTGAAATGATCTTTGGGTGACCCACTTTCAAAATTATATGTAACACCCCCATTTTCTATCAACTTTAGATGTCAAATTGAAAACCAGGTGAGCAATTACAGGCTCCTGGGAGCCTCTAGTTAGTCTAGTACAAAGTGGACCTCATCATCCTCTCATTGAAAGTTAACTTGTTCTCGCCATAATATAGGAACAACACTCCCTCCATAATTTCACACATTCCAATTGTGTCCCTTGGTTACTGTATATTTTTCTTCTAATTATTTCATATAATGATATACTATTGCACATAAAGCCAAATCTTTCTGAGGTATAAAATTTCTTCAGAATAACATTACAAAATAACAATAAATGGTATTGTGAGCCTACTTGTTTGATCTTGGCCATGTAAGATTGTGAGCACATACGTTTTCTGTGTTATGCTTTCACATAGTTTTTGTTGTGGTACATGCATGTGCACATGATCAGTGTTGGAAAAGTCTGTTTTCTTTTGCTGTGTGTGCTATTTTGTATGGCCTCGAAAATATTTCGGTCATATTATGTTATGGGTCTGCTGTTGTCAGTCTGTACACAATATTATCTGTGTTCTAGTTGATCATGACCAATCGTGGATTATTGACATGGAATTAAGGCTGGTATTAATTTTGTGTATTGTAGCTCGACCCGTTTCCAAACAACGGACGCCAATATGCAAAAATGAGTGTTACTATTTTTCATATTCTTGGACCAAGACTCTGAGCTGTTCCTATCACCTGACATCTGTCCTCTGGTAATTTCGCATTTTGATCTTCTCGAGAACCACTGGGCCAAATTGGATCAACTTTGATGTGATACTCCTTGGGTGGTCTTATGCCAAAATGTGTCTGGAGACATTGCCCTACATCCAAGATGATGCCATAATTTCTGATTGGTTGAAAAATTGAAAAAGAAGAACTGGATGGAATGAAATCAAATTTTGCTTAATACTCCTTGAATAGTCTCTTTCCAACATTGTGTGAGTGGATTCCATCACTTATCCAAGATGGACACCACGGCTGATTATGCAATTTTCGGTTTTCCAGCATGAAGTTTTTTACTGAAATCCGATTTAACTAATATTTTGAAATAAATTTAGATTGATAAAACACAGGTCAAGCTCGATTCTGAGGTATCTGACTTTTATCATTACAGAGTTTAGGGGTTATGGCATTATCTTGGGTTTCTCAAATCCGATTTTACCTTTTTTTAGCTCGCCTGGCCAGGTGAAACTACTGAGCCAATCTCAACCAAACTTTGTTGAACATATCCTTGGGTGGTTCCCTTCCAAAATTGTGTCCGGCATTTCAGACCTCCAACCAAGATGGCCGCCACAGCCGAACTTAATTTAACATAGGACCCTATGGGAAATTCCCATAAAAATCTTCTTGTCTGAAACCATTTGCTCAATAAGAACTAAATTTTGATGAAATAGTCATTGGATGGTTCTCTTCCAAAAATGTGTCTGGCGGTTCGGCCCTTCGACCAAGGCGGCCCCCACAGCGAACTAGGCTTAACATAGGACCCTATGGGAAATTCACATAAAAATCTTCGTCTGGAACCAGTTGCTCAATTGGAACCAAAATTTGATAAAATAGTCATTGGATGGTCCTCTTCCAAAATTATGTCTGGTGATCCCGCCCTCTGACCAAGATGGCTGCACAGTTGAACTTAGTTTAACATAGGACCCTATGCAGGGGGTCGAACCTATTTGGTTGGAGAAGTGGTTATTTTGTTTGCAGACCAACAAGATGGCGGAAAAAAAACGTCAAATTTCCACACTGGTAAATGCATTCTCTGCTATTGTCGGTGTTTCATTGAAATGTGTGCTTTAATACCATAGCGTTTCGGCAACTTGATGCTGGTAATCGGCTCAAGCAGAACAGTTGGTTCTGCAAAGTAATTCGTGAGGATAACTTCCGGTTTTGGTGGAGGAGAGTTCACGAAGACGCTTCGCAAGGTATGTACATGTCAAAAATTGAAATTTTCTTTTTTACTGCTCGAATATTGCAAAATCAGAGAATGATATGCTGTGGCGAATGCTTTCACAATTAGAAACATGTATAGTTTATTCTTGTATATGATGCGCATGCGTGATCAGACAGACCGCCAATTTTTGACAGAAAGTTTTTGAAGATTTTTACTATGTTCTGACACTTTTTTGCATTATAAGGTATCATATTCATATTCCATACCAATTTTGTCTGCTAAATTCATGTTTTGGAATTTACAAGAGCATTTTGGCCGCCGCTCTAAAAATTGTTCTAGCTGCTGAAACAAACTCTTAAGATCCGGACCGAGAATTCCGAAAACCAGAAGTAAACAATCAGAAAATCTTGTATTTTAGCACACAGATGAAATAGCCAGCTTATCCTTCATTCCTATAACTATCCTTTTTTCCTGACACAGACTGACTTTGGTGTTGGGATTGACCTGACCTGGCTTGCTCTAACGTAAGTACCCAACGCTGTGTCGCCCGGCATGAGAAGACCTAACACTGTTTAGTAAGGGATAACCATTTTGTATTTCGTTGTTCCTCCTTGAATTTCTGTACTTTATCACAACATAGATCCTGATTGTATGAGTTTTACTTGTATGGAATATGGATATTCAGATTATTTTAACATGCTATCTTATGCTCAACATTGTTGCTTCAAACCTAGGGCTTAAACATGCTATCCCAATCACAGAAGAACATGAAGTTGTACCTCCATCTGATTTCAAAGTTACACCTGAGAGTAAAAATTTCAACATCAGCATGACAACAGCATCTTACTAGGTAACACAAGACACATTTAAAAAAAGAAACAAGTCTTATTATATCTTAGTTCCATCCTGCTGACCCGCTCCTATGCACCAGAGCCAAATCCTGGTCCTAGAGCACCCACACATCATTGTGGTCAATGTAGTAAAGCAGTAACATGGCAAACTGCAGGTATCGGCTGTGACCAATGTGATACGTGGTATCATAAAGATTGTTTAGGTATGAATACCCAAATCTATCAAGGTTTACATAATGTATCGTGGTACTGCGACATTTGCGGACTACCAAATTTTTCATCATGCTTTTTTGACAATACCTCATTCGTTAACACAAACATGTTTGAGCCTTTAAGTAGACAAGACCAAAACAAGACTAATTGTTCAAATGCTAAAAATGCAAGTGTAAATGCAAACATTCAACAACCAAAATCAATTAAACAATTCTCATGTAAATACCCATGTGGAAACTGTAAAAATGCCGTAACTTGGAAAACCCCAGGAGTCTGTTGTGACTCTTGCAATAAATGGTTCCATAAAAAATGCCTTGGAATGAACACCCTTGTATATCAGGGCTTAAGAAACATATCTTGGAACTGTGACATCTGCGGCCTTCCAAATCTTTCTTCACATATATTTGACACATCAACCATCACAAGTGTAAATAGTAACGATACATTCACTGATACATCTTTTAATCTTGATAGCTTAGGAAGCCCAACAGCTACTTCATCACCTATACAAAAAACCAGATCCAACACTTACACTAAAAAACCTCGATCAGACACGCCATTGAGAATTCTGGTTGTAAATTGTCAATCTATTAAAAACAAGAAAGAAGAACTAGAAAATTTGGTAGAAACATCAAAGCCAAACATCATGATCGGTACAGAGTCATGGTTAAGCAATGACATACAATCAACAGAAATCATGTATTCCCTAGTGGGTTTACCCCATACAGAAAAGATAGAAAAACTGATAGTCATGGCGGTGTATTTATACTTGTGTCTGATAAATATCTAAGTTCAGAACCAACAGACTTAAAATCAGACGACTCAAGTGAACAATTATGGGTAAAACTCCAAGTAAAAGGTGCACCTGACTTATATATTGGCAGTTTCTATAAACCACCAAAAATAACAGATGATGAATGCCTGATGCATCTCGAGAAAAACATACAGAGAATCCGACAGAACAATAACTCCCAAGTATGGCTAGGGGGTGACTTCAATCTGGGAGGTATAGAATGGCACAATTACTCCATCAAAAGTAAGGCACAGAACACCAAACAGTGCAAACAACTACTCGATATTTGCCAAGATAACTGTCTAGAACAGGTAGTTAATGAAGAGACTCACTTCACAGAAAAATCAAAATCCATTCTTGATTTATTCTTCACTAGTAACAGCTCACTAATCAACAAAGTAGAAGTTATACCAGGTATATCAGACCATGAAATTGTGTATGTTGAAGCAAGTATCAAACCAAGAAAAGTAAACAAACCACCAAGAAAAGTATACCAATACAACAAAGCAAACACAGAGGAATTAAAAGAAAAATTCAGAAGCATAGACATAGAAAAGCAGTTGAAAGAACAAGATTTACCTGTAGATCAGCTATGGAACAACTTTAAAGAAAAGGTTTTGGACATTATGAATCAGTCAATACCTACAAAAATGATAAATAACTCCAAACGTAAACTACCCTGGATAAACAGAGAAATGAAATCTCTCACAACTAAAAGAAATAAATACTTTAAGAAAATGAAACAACACCCATGTAAAAAGAACACTGATCAATATAGAGAAACTAAACGTAGACTACAAAAAGAAAGCAGAAAGGCATACTGGCAGTATCTAGAAAATATCATTTGTTATGACGAGTCAATAGAAACTGTCCAAAAACAGAAAAAATTCTGGAATTATATCAGGAACACCAAAAAAGACAGTTCAGGAGTGGCACCTCTCAGATCAGACGGCCTACTTGTAGACGACACCAAAGAAAAAGCAGAAATATTAAATAGGCAATACTTTTCAGTTTTTACACCTGAAAACACTGATGAACAGTTACCACCACTAAATGACAATTTTCAATCTATGCCAGAAATAAAAGTCACCATATTAGGCACTGAAAAACTTCTTAAAAATCTTGATCCAACAAAAGCCACTGGACCAGACCAAATACCAGCACGGATATTAAAACAATTTGCAGCAGAATTTGCACCACACCTAACCACCATTTTCAATACATCTATTACAAAAGGTGAAGTTCCAACAGACTGGCGTCAAGCAAATGTAATACCGATCTTTAAAAAAGGGGAAAAGTACCTAGCAAGCAATTATAGACCAGTATCACTCACCTGTATATGCTGTAAACTTTTAGAACACATCGTAGTGAGTAACATCTTAAAACATCTAGATCTGCATAACATCTTAGTCGACTGTCAACATGGTTTTCGTGCAAAAAGGAGTTGTGAAACACAATTACTCACACTCGGCCATGAACTGCTCAGTAACCTACACTCTAGCATACAAACTGACTTGATAATACTTGACTTTTCTAAGGCATTTGACAAAGTACCTCATAAGAAATTACTATGGAAGCTTAACAATTATGGAATAAGAGGGAACACCTGGAAGTGGGTCTCAGCTTTCTTGAGTAACAGAATGCAGCAAGTAGCTTTGGACGGGGAGGTATCTGGTCAACTGCCTGTAGTAAGTGGAGAACCTCAGGGATCGGTCTTGGGTCCACTGCTTTTTCTCATATTCACAAATGATCTTCCAGTTGCAGTAACATCAAAAACTAGATTATTTGCAGATGATTGTATTCTATTCAGACAAATTTATAATCATGATGATTCAATCACTTTACAACAAGACTTGGACAACTTGGCAGCTTGGGAAAAATGTGGGGTATGCAGTTTCATCCAGAAAAATGCATCTCATTAAGTGTCACAAGATCACAAAAACCATTTCACACCAGCTACATCCTCAAAGGTCATACCCTTGAATCAGTTACAACTGCAAAATATCTGGGCATAACAATCTCAAAAGACATGAACTGGGACACTCATATCAATAACATCACCTCAAAAGCAAACAAGATCATAGGCTTCTTGAGACGAAACTTACCAATTCAAAACACTGAAACTAAAACTTTGGCATATAAATCCATGGTCAGATCAAACCTGGAATACTGCGCAAGTGTCTGGTCACCTCACACAGAAAAACTAAAAAGTAAATTAGAGCAAGTTCAGCGCAGAGCAGCAAGATATGTGACAAACCGCTATCACAATACCAGCAGTGTTTCGGCAATGCTTAACCATCTTCAATTGCCAACTGTCGAACACCGTAGGAACTTAAACAGAATTACAATGCTTTATAAAATCACCAACAACCTTATTGCAGTGGATCCAAAACTTTACCTTACTCCTCAACCTTATCTCAGTACAAGAAACAATAACCCATTACAATATCAAATTATATCCACCAGGACAAACTATAATAAATACAGTTTTTTTCCACATGCAGTAGTACTCTGGAACTCACTACCTTATACAGTTGTTAATGCTGGGTCCCTTGATCAGTTTAAACAACTGATCCAATGTCAGAACATCTAAACATCTTAGTGGCCTGTAAATACCTGTAAATGTGTTAAATTTTTGCACCTGTTTTTGGTAATTTTTGATTTCACTTATTTTCATGCAATATTTGTAGTTAATTTTTATTTATTATTACATGTATTATATATATATATATTTTTAATGTCTATTTGCGCAGCGCCGACGTGTAGTCATCAGAGTTTTGTTTGATGGATCGTCGTACTATGTAGATGTAGATGTAGATGTAGATGTAACTCTCGCAAAATCAATCGTCCCACGAAAAACATGACGAAAATTGTGACACTCTTACATTTCTAAGTTGTTCTTGACAAAGATGCAAGTTAAATTTTCAATATTTTTTCATCATGGGAGTCTAAATGTAATCGGGGATAAATTCCGATTCGTCAAAAGTAAATTGAAGTCTAGATAAATCTACAAACTGTCAATTTTCTCGTTTTCCTGCTTGAGGAGATCGGTTCTGATAGAGCACATTGCGAATGCATGAGGAGATTTGCTAGTTTTGGTACGACACATGTAATCCACTGTATAATCACAAATTGTGCATGTCTGTCTGGTAATAAATTCACGAACTGATGCCCTTCTTCCCGTCGGGTTTTTAAAAGTATAAAAGTAATATTTCATTGTTCATGGGCTGTCCACCTAGAAAGAAACATTTCATTTAAGGAATCAATTCATAATTATAACTGCGGTTTCCCATGATTTAACTTGTCATTATTGATCATTTGTTGTTTGTGACAACTTCCATTGTGTATTGGATACACAATATTAACTTCCCTTACATCAATTGGAAAAAATTGAAAATGCACTGTAAGATAATTTTATAATCAAGAATAATTAAACTTAATGTGAATCATATCTTTATAATTTCTAATACAAATGATACACTCTAAATTAAATATCATACAGTTGAGAATAATATTAATTTGTGGTTTATTATGTAGTGTGTTATGTGTACACACTTGTAAATAAAAAAGATCTCTGTTAGTAATGGTTACAAGATGTAAAGAGCTTTACCGATTTTAAGGATATGTCCACAGTTTAATTGACATCTTGTGTTTAATTTATTCATGACTACTAGCACTAAGTGAATGTTTATTTACTTTAGACCTATGTATGTGCTGAAATCATGTAATATTATAACTTGTGTAGATCTGCGGTGAAGTTTCCGTCATCTTTAGATGTGGAAACCCGTTTGAAAGGATATAAATATTTTGAAATTGAAAGAGATTTTTTTTAATAAACTTGGTGTCCTGATTGATGGGGATTTTAAATTTTGTGTACTGCTACTTGTTTTTGTTCGTTTCCGTGGCGGTGATACAGGCAATCTATATCGAAATGGTTTTTTGTAAAGAGTCAATGTCAGTCCCCTTTTCCTCTTTCCCTTGAATCCTGGCATCTCCTGAAAGTGGACAGAGAATAGTTTATTTTGATTAGAGTATTTATCAGTTTTGTGTTTAAAAGTGTCAATTTATCAATTTTGCAGAAAACCATTAACAAAACTAGCAAACCTCCTCATGCATTCGCAATGTGCTCTATCAGAACCGATCTCCTCAAGCAGGAGAACGAGAAAATTGACAGTTTGTAGATTAATCTAAACTTCAATTTACTTCTGACTAATCGGAATTAATCCCCAATTACATTTAGACTCCCATGATGAAAAAATATTGAAAATTTAACTTGCATCTTTGTCAAGAACAACTTAGAAATGTAAGAGTGTCACAATTTTCGTCATGTTTTTCGTGGGACGATTGATTTTGCGAGAGTTACACTTAATATACAAGAATAAACTATACATGTTTCTAATCGTGAAAGCATTCGCCACAGCATAGCATTCTCTGATTTTGCAATATTCGAGCAGTAAAAGAGAAAATTTCAATTTTTGACATGTACATACCTTGCGAAGCGTCTTCGTCAACTCTCCTCCACCAAAACCGGAAGTTATCCTCACTAATTTCTTTGCAGAACCAACTGTTCTGCTTGTGCCGATTATCAGCCGTGTTGATTATCAGTTATGACAATGTGTGTTTGTTTTAGGACATCGGTTTGCTCTAAAAAAAAAAAAAAAAAAAAAAAGGAAATGCAATTGACATAAAACCGACCGGCGAAACACGATATGTTTTGTCATGGGTACATAAAAGGACCATTTCTGTACATTTTACGTTTTTCGTGTCATATATGTTCACTGCTTTATTCTAATTACATATGAATGCTCAATTATTGTATTTAAACCTAAAATAACGAGTTTTTACCAATTAAGAATTTTTTTGGTTGGAGACTCGAGGTTATGACTTATTTTTGGTTTTGTTAGGACATTGAAAGAAAACTTTAACACTGGATGTTTTGTCCCGTCAGAAGGCACTACACAACTACTGTTAAATCCTCATTATAGAAATAAAATGCAGCAATTTATATACGAAATGAAATTTATAATTATTGTCTTAAATGTCACAAATGGGACATTTATTTACTCATCAGGACAGCCTTTCAAAAAATTAGCCCCCTTTTCCCAGTCTAATAGGGTTGTTTCTTTTTGCAGTGTGGGGCATTTCTAGGGGTCACTGTTCAATGAAATTGACATGCTGATCTTTCGTCGTTATTTTGGAAGTGAAGTGAAGGGAATAAAGGTTAGAACAGTGATCAAAATTCGTGACAATCCAGGAACAAAGACTTGGGCAAGAGAACAGACAATAACTACAAACAACACAAAATAATTATAATAATAACCAAAACGAACACACATACAGAAAACCGTCCGTCTGTTAATTTTTCACATTTCCATCTTCTTTGAAACCGCTTGACGGATATTAACCAAACTTGCCAGGAATGTTGAGGGGAAGGTCCCCTACAATCGATCTACATTTCGCTCTGGTTTGATGTTGATGAAATACATGGCAACCAGAGACGTTCTTCGATTCTGATTGGTCGATTTTCAAAAATGTTCTCTATGAAATTACAATGCAAAATAATTTGAAACTGTGCAGAAATGTTCTATGTGAGGTTTTTTTTACAAACGATCCATCTTTGGTTTTTATAGCGAGGCATTTTTCAGCTGAAAAACAACAACACAATATATACTGAACCGCAAAAGAAACGTCGCAACAAATTACAGAATCACATACATTTATTTTGAAATACAATAAACATAAAATAAATTCGTTTTACATTGTTTGAATGGTGGATTTATTGTCTCTATGTTATGAAGTTATATCGAATGTCTCAATAAAGCAAAACCACAACATTTTGATGCTTTAATTCCACTTCCGTTAATAACGAGTATGTCCACCACCAGCGTTAATCACAGCAGCACATCTTCGATACATAGAGTTGACAAGGCGATTGATGAATGCGATAGGAATAAGTGCCCAAACTCTTTGAAACGCTACCGAAAGTTCAGCTGCAGTTGTCGGGCTTGGCTGCTCTTCATTCAACCGTCTCTGAATTTTGTCCCACAGATGTTCAATAGGGTTCAAATCTGGACTTAGAGCTGGCCAGTTCATAACATTGACGTTATTCTGCTGCAAGAAGTCTCTTGTTGCCCTGGCTGTCTGCGCACGCGCATTATCCTGCTGGAACGTCTTGTTTTGATGACGTGCGAAATGCGGTACAACATGCGGTCTCAGAACTTGATCGATGTAACGGGCAGCTGTTACTCCATTGCCTCTCCCGGGGCCAAGATTCTGGAAGATAACTGGACCAAGTTTCACGTGGAGTCCGATGCCACCCCATACCATGATGCTTCGACCGCCCCAAGCATTCCTTTCCATCATGCAGTTGTCATCATATCGTTCTCCTCGCCTTCTCCACAATCTTGTTCTGCCATCTGCGGTTGATATGCAGTAACGGCTTTCGTCAGAGAAGATGACGTTACGCCATTGCTGGTTACGCCAACTTTGTCGCTGCAATGCCCATTAAAGACGCTCTTGTCGGTGTCGGGGTGTAAGGACAGGTCCTCTGGCAGGACGGCAACAGATTGCTGGCAACTAATCGATGGCGAACCGTATCAGCACTTATTGGTCGCTGATGTGTTCCAACAGTCTGTCGTGCAGTTTCAGTAGCTCTGGTGAACCGATTCCGCAAATGTTGACGCACCATTAACCTGTTCTGGCGAGCGGTTGTAACCTGTGGTCTACCGCAGCGTGGTCGGTCATTCGTGCTGTTTGTGGCGTTGTAGCGTACCCGCAGACGTTCAATTGTCCGGACATTACAGTTGAAGTCATTGGCAATCACTCTAGCAGGTTGCCCAGCATGCAGTCTACCTATGGCTTGTTCTCTCTGTTGTGGATTCAAGCATGGCATAGCTTCGGTGTCAAAACTGATACTGACAATCATTGAAATTTTCAAACCATTTATACCCATACCGAAGCAGGAAAATCATGAGCATTTAACCATTCAAAATTGTTACTGCAAAGTGTGTCCCACGAAGGGCGGGAGATTCGAGTGTTCTACAACATCAGATAAAAATCACCCAAGAGGAAATTCCCGTTAAATGTGGCTGACGTTTACCTTGTGTGTTAATTAACACATCTATTTTCAAAAATAACAGTTTTAATGATTATTTCGATATTAAAAACATATTTTTTAAATGCGACGTTTCTTTTGCGGTTCAGTGTAGTTTGCATCGTTTTAATGACGCAGGAAATTCTATAGTAACAATGTGTACATTAGAAAGTCTCGCACATAGGCGTTTTCTTGTTTAACGAATTCATTCAAATATTAGGTCACGGTCATATGGCATATGACAGACTGACATGTACTCCTAACAAGGTATCTTCATACCAAATATTGATAATCTAGGTCTTTACCTCACAAGATATTCAAGTAATTATAAATAAAGCAGCAGACGGTGGTACAATCATTCAACCACGAAAATTATGCGAAGGTCAAATGGCATATGCCAGACTGACATGTGTTCCTAGTGATGCATCAGCATACCAAATATTGTGACTAGGTCTTGAAACTTCTGAGATAAACATTAAACATGAAAAGCGTCCAGATTTCGATAAAATCGTTCAAACCATGGACATAAGGTCAAAGTCAAATGTTATATGGAAGTCTGTCATGTATTCCTAGTGAGGCATCTCCAAACCAAATAAATAATTGTATAATACCTTTCGCGATATATAAAATCACGAACTTGGTCCTAGTCAGTCAACCATGAAATCAGTGTCAAGGTCAAAAGTTATGTGTCGGACTGACATGTACGCTTCATGAGGCATCTGGGCCCGATTGTTCAAAAGATTTATCCGCTAGACAAAAGTTATTTACTAAATAAGTCTAGTTCAATCTATACAAGTTATCCAGTGGATAAATATTTATCCAGCGGATACAGTTTTGAACAACTGGGCCCTGCTTACCAAATATTGGAAGTCTAGCTCCTATAGTTTTTAAAAATGGATTTATTCTCAGATTTCACAAAATCACTGAACCATGAAAATAAGGTCAAGGTCAAAGGTCATGATACTGGCGCATACTTTACATAGTGATGCATCATTATACTAAGCATAGGTAATCTTAGAAGCTTTATACTTTCTGAGATATTAACTTAACCCAAAACAGTCTACGATGCCGTCGCTCTCTGTGCTGGAAAGCCATACATCCCCATGTCTCCCGTCCTGCAACTATTCGTCGCAAGCGAGAAAAAATCCCTTCATCTTTTGAAAACTTGACTGCGGTACCACAAGTGTCTGGAGTCTTATCAATATATGTGCAATATTGTAAAGAGTCGGGTAAACAATAGTAAATCTTCACGAACCTACACTCAAGAAGCTCGTGAAACACCCGTTTTGAACTTAATTACATTATGATAGGTAGTTTATCAATTCATTCATTGGCTGATAAGTTACATGTGACATGATAATCATGACTGAGCGTAATACGAACTTGGCTTTCAGTCTTGTTCAATAATGTTTCTATGCCGATAAACCATCATGTCGCCCTTACCAAAGGTCTACATATGATTATCTATATTGTTGAACTTATATTGCTAGGATTTCCGAAACCTTTGTCGTACGCACGTGCTTTCACATTAAATAGTCTGCAATGGTAATATAATATTGTATAGGATAGAAATGCCATGAATTATATCATTATATTTGTGAATACTGTTTTTTTCTCTATCAATCAAGTGACTCTTTCCCTCTGTGCACTGTTGGATGCATTTTCATGATATTGTCTAGACATATATGTTGTTGTGTTGATTTCTTTTTTCCCCTCGTGGGCCCTTTAATTAGGAAAATAAAAATTATATTATATTCTATTCTATTCTATTCTATACCAGGCTGCATACCACCAAACGCAACGTTAGAAATATAAATCCAGTGTTAACCAGGAGGTCTTCAACATGTGGAACAGGAGTTTTGTTCATGAGATAACGACCTAAAACGCACAAAATGCAAATGTCTACTCTGAAAGGGACATTTAAAATAGATTTAATTTGACTTATGCCTGATATATTTTGCATTTATAGAGCAACTAGCAAATGTTTTCGCTAATCTGAAATTATGTTTGCACCATATATTATGAACATTGTCGTTATCACTCTGTAAGAATTATTTTAAGAAAACTAGCACCAACCATTTGTGTCGTATACCTCGAGTCTCCAACCAAAAAAATTCTTAATTGGTAAAAACTCATTATTTTAGGCTTAAATACAATAATTGAACATTCATATTTAATTAGAATAAAGCAGTGAACATATATGACACGAAAAACCTAACATTATATAGGTAAAATGTACAGAAATGTTTTTTTATGCACCCATGACAAAAAAATATCGTGTTTCGCCGGTCGGTTTTATGTCAATAGCCTCTTTTTTTTTTTTTTTTAGAGCAAACCGATGTCCTAAAACAAACACACATTTTCATAACTGATAATCAAGTTGCCGAAACGCTATGGTATTAAAGCACACATTTCAATGAAACGTCGACAATAGCAGAGAATGCACTTACTGGTGTGGAAATTTGACGTTTTTTCCGCCATCTTGTTGGTCTCCAACCAAAATAACCACTTCTCCAACCAAATAGGTTCGACCTCCTGCTATGGGAAATTCACATAAAAACCATCTTGTCTGGAACCAGTAGCTCAATTAGAACCAAACTTTGATGGAATAGTCATTGGATGATCCTCTTCCAAAATTGTGTCCGGCAGTCGCGCTCTCCCACCAAGATGGCCGCCACAGTGCAGTTGCGTTGTTATTGAAAGCAGCTTTCATCCAGGTGAGCGATTACAGGCTCCTGGAAGCCTCTGGTTTTTGTAATAATATAAATTTAATTAAATACAGGTTATTGATTTTTATTATCCCCTTAATTATGCATCAACAATGTCAAGCTTTTGTGATTGTGTCAGTTACCCCATTACCATACAACTCGGGCTCACCATATATGGTCCACACATTGATCAAGGAGTGTACATGTCAGTCCTGCATGTAACACATGTCCTTGACCTCATGTTCATTATTTACTAACCTACGTTTACATGAAGTTTTCTGATAGTGTTAGTTACCCCATTACACGAAACAAAAATTACACACAACTTTGCTTCAAAAAAAGCTATCATCTCACGATTTATGATAATACATAACCAAGGATGTAAAGCTGAAAGATGGAAATAAAAAAGCACTCTTGACTTTTTATTTCTTCACTTCATAAATGAAAATCAGTGTATCAAAGATACTCGTTCAAAGCATGTATTTACTCCAGGACTGATGAGGAATATCTTGAAAATTACGCCGTATGATCAATTGCATTAATTGTTATCTCCCCTTGAGAGTACGTTCATCAGCTCCTGATCACAGGCGCATGGGACATGGATTTCGTTTCCTCCTCCCCCCTTTTCTCTACTACCCCCCCCCCTTTTTTCAAAATTTTCATATAAATCATTCCTTTTTCAAAATTTTCATAATCATTCGTTTTTTCTTCATTTGACAATATCAGTAGACGTCATACATCATGAATAATACGTGTATTCTGTGTCCACAGTTTTTCGACTGATACAGTATAAGATAGAAGGTAAGCAACTCCATTTTCATATTTCGCGCCATATCGCTCACCTCTGTTGGGAAACCCCCGTGTTTTTTACATTGTCTACATATGGCACTGTCGTATCAAACTGTTTCTAAGACACTTAACTAATTGCCCATGTTCGAATTTCAGTCTGTACGTCGATCTTTTCCAAGAAATCTCGCCGAGAATAGCGAGGCAGCTTCGTTTCTAGGTCAAACTACACCATTTGAGACGGAAGTGCAAGAACGGGAACCCTGGGATTTTTACGAATGGATTACCTGCAATGAAAAACCCAGATGCGCTCCGAATATTTTCCCCCATAATGTTTTTGCGGGAAATATAAACCGCTGAAAAAACATAACAGCAGACGGATTATTTCGTAAAAATGGCACAACGACCATCTGAATATGGAAACATTGAAATAATTTGATGGTAGATAACTGTTAAAAAAAAATTCAAACTGAGAAATAGATGATTGAATGGTTAGAACTGAAGTCAAAATTTCAATGAAAAAGAAATATTCAGCTTGCCTCTACTTCAAATTATTAAAATCATACCCAAACAAATACATATACAATAAAAAAAAAAAAATAAATAAATAAATAAAAAAAAAAACAAAGGTAGAAGAAGCTGAGAACAGCTATTGAATGGGACTATGGCATTTTACCCCCTTCCTCAATAAAAGGACTCCCAACTGACAAAAATGTGTAAGGGAGCCGGAGAGACCATTTAACTAAGGGGGCTATTTCTTTTTCATTTCATGTCACTGATTTTATAAAACAATAATCTGTCTTACAGGGGTAAAAAATAAATAACTTGTGTAACTCCACTTTTCAGCAGTGATAGAAATCAGTGTTGAAATCCAGAAAAAAAAATCCTATTTTACGGTATAAGTGGTTATTTTGGTGGGTATTTAATTTTCGCTTTCTTCGCGAGGATGTTAAATGCGCGAAAAAAGTTCACGAATTATTATTTCACGTTCAAATAGTTAAACAAGTTATTTATTTTTTACCCCTGAAAAAGAAATAGCCGCCTTAGTTAAATGGTCCCTCCGGCTCCCTTACACATTTTTATCAGTTGGGAGGGGAGCCCTTTTATTGAGGAAGAGGGTAAAATGCCATAGTCCCATTCAATAGCTGTTCTCAGCTTCAAATTATTTCAATGTTTCCATATTCAGATGGTCGTTGTGCCATTTTTACGAAATAATCCGTCTGCTGTTATGTTTTTTCAGCGGTTTATATTTCCCGCCAAAACATTATGGGAAAAATATTCGGAGCGCATCTGGGTTTTTCATTGCAGGTAATCCATTCGTAAAAATCCCAGGGTTCTCGTTCTTGCACTTCCGTCTCAAATGATGTAGTTTGACCTAGAAACGAAGCTGCCTCGCTATTCTCGGCGAGATTTCTTGGAAAAGATCGACGTACAGACTGAAATTCGAACATGGGCAATTAGGTAAGTGTCTTAGAAACAGTTTGATACGACAGTGCCATATGTAGACAATGTAAAAAGTGTAAAAAACACGGGGGTTTCCCAACCGAGGTGAGCGATATGGCGCGAAATATGAAAATGGAGTTGCTTACCTTCTATCTTATACTGTATCAGTCGAAAAACTGTGGACACAGAATACACGTATTATTCATGATGTATGACCACGGCTGGTAATCGGAACAAGCAGAACAGTTGGTTCTGCAAAGAAATTCGTGAGGATAACTTCCGGTTTTGGTGGAGGAGAGTTCACTAAGACGCTTCGCAAGGTAGAAATGTCAAAAATTGAAATTTTCTTTTTTACTGCTCGAATATTGCAAAATCAGAGAATGCTATGCTGTGGCGAATGCTTTCACGATTAGAAACATGTATAGTTTATTCTTGTATATGAAGTGTAACTTTCGCAAAATCAATCGTCCCACGAAAAACATGACGAAAATTGTGACACTCTTACATTTCTAAGTTGTTCTTGACAAAGATGCAAGTTAAATTTTCAATATTTTTTCAACATGGGAATCTAAATGTAATCGGGGATAAATTCCGATTCGTCAGAAGTAAATTGAAGTCTAGGTAAATCTACAAACTGTCAATTTTCTCGTTTTCCTGCTTGAAGAGATCGGTTCTGATAGAGCACATTGCGAATGCATGAGGAGATTTGCTAGTTTTGGTAGGACACATGTAATCCACTGTATAATCACAAATTTTGCATGTCTGTCTGGTAATAAATTCACGAACTGATGCCCTTCTGCCCGTCTGGTTTTTAAAAGTATAAAAGTAATATTTCATTGTTCATGGGCTGTCCACCTAGAAAGAAACATTTCATTTAAGGAATCAATTCATAATTGTAACTGCGGTTTCCCATGATTTAACTTGTCATTATTGATCATTTGTTGTTTGTGACAACTTCCATTGTGCATTGGATACACAAGATTAACTTCCCTTACATTGGAACAAATTGAAAATGCACTAAGATAATTTTATAATCAAGAATATTTAAACTTAATGTGAATCATATCTTTATAATTTCTAATACAAATGATACACTCTAAATTAAATATCATACAGTTGAGAATAATATTAATTTGTGGTAAAGGAGTGGGTATGATAAGGGTAGATTTTGGCCCAATCTCAGAAACTGTTTATATAGATATAATATTAAACAATCATTGAAAGATAAGAACAATTTTTTTTTGATGATTTCACTTTGTCCTTTGTTGCTTAGCAACGTAAATGGAGGAGGGTCCAAATAATCTTTGGAAATTCAAATATGGTGGTTTTATTTTACATATCTTGCATAGTCTTTTCGACAAAATGTTATGTTCTGTGTATGTACACTCTAAAAATAATATTCCAATTCTCTCTGGTCGCATATAGTATTTTTGTGTAGTTTTGTCACCCTAGCAACGGTTTTGTAAACATTAAATTAGCCTATATTATTGCAATTAATGGTTGAATTTTGACAACTACGATCTTTTGACTTGATATTTGATTAAGCGGTACATTTTTGTCAAGCTATACACACTACAAATGTCATTTCATATTTCAAAAATACATTTTGATATTTTTATTCATAGTTATGCCCCGTCCATAGCAACAGGTTTCCCTATGCACAGTATTTTCCTGTAGATCTTCATGGACCTTTTATTTAATCAAGAAAAAAAATTCTACAACAGCACCTTAGCAGATCTAGAGACATCTGATCATTTACTAACCAGTATATATTATAAGAATTCCTTAAACCTTACAATGTCCCTAGTAACCAAATATTATCCCTAGCAACCGCAGAAACTCGTCAATGCTGAGCTCTGTAAATTGCTTTTTTTAAATCTTTTTATAACCGAATGTTGATCTTTTTATTTTTTAAATGATGAGAGGAAATTATTCTCAGTAATTAGAATGTCAAAGGAACCAAGTCAACTGCATAACATGGTAAAGCAGCGCTACAGCGGCAAGAGAGGATGTAATCCATGTTGAATAATTAAGAAATAAATCATGGAAGCCAGAATGTGTTGGGAGTTTTAACATGGATTGGCGGATATTATACGTTATTAGTCTCGAGATGTTATATATCCCTTTAAAACGGAATATATAACATCTAGAGACTGATAACATTTTTATCTGAATGTTCCAACATTAATAAGTATGTCCTTATTATAGGAAAAACATAAATACGTGTATCTTTGGACAAAGATCACAGAGAGCGATTATTGATTTTCTGTCATCTTGTGAAATGTGTGTCGTCTGCTGTGCACAATATAAATGGACAGCACATAGGTGAGAGCGATTATTGATTTTCTGTCACCGCACGGCTTCCCTGAAGTTTTAAAAGTACCCTTTTAGCCAATCAAAATTCTACTTGCAACGAGCACATCAGAGAATACTATTTTATCCCGAGCCAGAAGCGAGGGATACAATTTAGTAATATCCGCCAATCCATGTTAAAACTCAAAACACATTCTGGCTTCCATGATTTATTTCGATTCTGATATGTCTAAAAGTACAACTACGGTGGTATACTTTGATTGGAAGACGGTATTTTATATTTACGGTATCTTCAAACTTTTTTTGTTGAGAAAAGTAAAACGTGATAGATTATATAAATAGAATGCTTGGTAATACTGTATTATCGGTCATGGCCCATTAAAGTAAAATCATACCACTAAAATTTCAAGTAATACTACACATTTAGCACTGACTCATAAACGATAAACTATATCAATGACATTCTTAGTAAGGATAACAAAAGGACCATTGTAAACAAAACACCGAATATGTAAATCAAACCTGACATCCGTGTACTATGTTAAAACATGCACGTTATATCGTTATATGTACTGTATTAGATGAATTATGAATTATCAAATATATTGTTTGTTTTTCCATACTTTATTGAAATAAGTAAGAATAACATATTGATCTCACGATGTTGTGATCGGCAGTCATGTGTGCTAAACAATTATGCCACCGCAACGTTAATATCAAGTTTTATTAATTAACTTTGATTTATTAGCCTTTATATGATCAAATCTGTCAATACAATATAAAAACTTTCATTGTGCCAATACGGCAAAAACCAGTCCAATACGGATATTTTCCGCATTGGCCCAATTCCAGTCAGTCCAATAACAACTAGATCGGAATCCGCTAGACATTTCGACAATTGCAAGGAAAAATCCCGAGAGATATTGGACTTGTTAATTAATAAAGGTATCATTACATGATGTTTTTCATATTGGCCTAGTTAAAGGTCCTCGGTCTGCTGTATTGGCATTCGGCTGCGCCTCAGGCCAATACAGCAGGCCTCGGACCTATAGCTAGGCCAATATGAAAAACATCACGTAATAATACTATAATATATAAATCAAATTTACGTTAATACAATTATTCATTGGGAATTCACTTTGCGAAAGAGCCAAATAAAATATATTTGTTAAAGAAAATAAAATAATAATAAAAAGTAAAGGGACTACTAAAAATAGAAAGTTCCGATGTGTTTGCATGTCCAATGAATTAATTTCTAAGATAATCTGACGTACTAATTTTGTTTTTGGTTGCTTGTTTTGTTTTCTGTACTTTCTTGTGCATTGTGGGGATAATATTAAAGTATACTTTAGTATAGTAACACATGAAATTCCACTGAGGGTTAGAAAAAAAACCACGTCGCACAATCAGGTCGGCAGTAAATCACCTCCAAAATTTATTTAACGTCAAAACTGTTTCATGAAAACTGTTCAAGTTTTACTCCCGTAGCAAAACAACTACGATAACCAACTTTATTTTGGATGAGATTAAAATGTCGATTTCTATTTCTGTTTATTACGGAGGAAAACGGTCAATAAAAAATGACCGCTGACGAGAAATCGACCTTAAAATTATTTTTTTATTGCAGATTTCATACTCTCCACACTCGGTACCACCACAAAAATTAAATGAGATATGTGTTTATGTATATTAAACATCATACTAAAATATGCCGTTGGTACCTGCTTGTGGTTATACTGAAAACTGCAAATATGGGAAATTGTTACCAAAATAGTAGTTGGGGTAAAGGTCTTATAAAATCAAGAAACAACGAAAGCTATACGTTTCATTTAAAATTTGTCTATTTTTTAGGCCAATTTCTGCCCTTATCATACCTACTCCTTTAGCGACAGTGGTCAAATCAGTACTAAAATTTATGATAAACGGGACGACTTCAATTTTAAGATCATAAATTTTCCAAATATGTGCAGCAAAATAACAGCTTCTCCTGCATATGGTGTTTACATCTCGCAATTGATTCGTTATGAAGGGGGCCAGTAGCAATTATTCTGATTTCCTGAAACGTCATCTTCATCTGAGAAACAGGCTACTGGACCAGGGCTATTAAAAGATTCGCCTTATTCGATCTCTTAAAAAGTTTATATTCCGATACCAAGATCTTGTCGAAATATATTCCGTCTCTGCAGAAAAGATTATAAACGATGGATTTTCATACAGTTTTCCGATTGTTGACTGATTTTGTCTGTTTATATACTTATGAGTTTTGACTTTCCCTTTGTTAGATTGTTCGGAGTTCGGTAATTTTGTTATTACCCTTATTTTCTATTATGTAGTGTGTTATGTGTACACACTTGTAAATAAAAAAAGATCTCTGTTAGTAGTGGTTACAAGATGTAAAGCGCTTTACCGATTTTAAGGATATGTCCACAGTTTAATTGACATTTTGTGTTTAATTTATTCATGACTACTAGCACTAAGTGAATGTTTATTTACGTTAGACCTATGTATGTGCTGAAATCGTGTAATATTATAACTTGTGTAGATCTGCGGTGAAGTTTCCGTCGTCTTTAGTAAAAAGGTTGCGCCGAAGAGATGTGTAAACCCGTTTGAAAGGATATAAATATTTTGAAATTGAAAGAGATTTTTTTAAATAAACTTGGTGTCCTGATTGATGGGGATTTTAAATTTGGTGTACTGCTACTTGTTTTTGTTCGTTTCCTTGGCGGTGATACAGGCAATCTATATCGAAATGGGTTTTTGTAAAGAGTCAATGTCAGTCCCCTTTTCCTCTTTCCCTTGAATCCTGTCATCTCCTAAAAGTGGACAGAGAATAGTTTATTTTGATTAGAGTATTTTTCAGTTTTGTGTTTAAAAGTGTCAATTTAACAATTTTGCAGAAAACAATTAACAAAACTAACAAATCTCCTCATGCATTCGCAATGTGCTCTATCAGAACCGATCTCCTCTAGCAGGAAAACGAGAAAATTGACAGCTTGTAGATTTATCTAGACTTCAATTTACTTCTGACGAATCGGAAGTTATCCCCGATTACATTTAGACTCCCATGATGAAAAAATAATGAAAATTTAACTTGCATCTTTGTCAAGAATAACTTAGAAATGTAAGAGTGTCACAATTTTCGTCATGTTTTTCGTGGGACGATTGATTTTGCGAGAGTTACACTTCATATACAAGAATAAACTATACATGTTTCTAATCGTGAAAGCATTCGCCACAGCATAGCATTCTCTGATTTTGCAATATTCGAGCAGTAGAAAAGATAATTTCAATTTTTGATATGTACATACCTTGCGAAACGTCTTCGTGAACTCTCCTCCACCAAAACCGGAAGTTATCCTCACGAATTTCTTTGCAGAACCAACTGTTCTGCTTGTGCCGATTACCAGCCGTGATGACGTCTACTGATATTGTCAAATGAAGAAAAAACGAATGATTATGAAAATTTTGAAAAAGGAATGATTTATATAAATTTTTTGAAAAAAGGGGGGGGTAGTAGAGAAAGGGGGGAGGAGGAAACGAAATCCATGCCCCATGCGCCTGTGCTCCTGATAAATAAATAATATTATACAATTAATGACTTTGGATGAGGTTAATACCACAGGCATTTGACCGATGCACCTTAATTTCCCCGTGTTTGCCACGGGGGTACGTATTTTCAGGGCTAGTAACGATGTAGGGGCTCTATTTGTGGGTCCTGTGTCCACACGAATACTATAAAAAAACACAAGGTAAGAAACAAAATGGCGGCGTACTGATAATTTTTTTTTATTATTGTCGATTTCTATGATTTCTGAAAAATAAACGGATGGAATGCACTAACCCTGTGGGCCCCCATCAGCTGTTGTGCCACTGGTTTTCTGTCGTATTCGTACTTTATGCATATATACCCCCGACGATCTCCGATTGTCAACAAAAGCGGAGGTCTATTTTGGATTCTCTCCAACGTATCTTTAGAAGAACAAATCTGGCTTACCGAATGCATTTATTTGGCGGACTATTTCAAACTTAAAAAGAAAAAAGAAAAAACAGAATGAAATGTCTTTTTTAATCACATGGTAGGTATAAAAATAACAGGTGAACAAATATCAATCCTTTGCCACAATGGAACTATATTTGGCAAAACCCGGGAAAAAACTGGACTGGCCATCAAAAGACACGTTGGAGTCCGAGAGAATCCAAAATAGCGATTCAAGCCCCTGTGTCTTATTGCATCAATTTAGAATTTTAAAAGTAGTTTTAAATGGATAATGTACAGGTCATGTTAGTTCTTGCAATTTCCTTTCAAAAGATAACATTTCGTGTAACATCTCTGGTGAGCGACTACAGGCTCTCCGTATCCTAAGGATCAGGTGAGTTGTAGTCATCACTTGCGTCTGTCAAAAATTCTCCTCTGAAACCACTTGGCCAATTTCAAAATTTTCAAAATTATACCCGATGACCGCCATTTGATCATCATTGTTGCTCAAACCCAACAGAGCTTCCCAGGGTGGTGGATAGGGGGTCTCTCTTGATGGAAGGAGGGTGGGATCAGGGACGTCTTAATAACATAATAGGCCTGGGCAAAGCAGTGCACTATGGGGCCATACCTACACAACCATTCATGGGAATAAAACTGTAATTGTCGATAAAATTAAGCATATCTTTATTGTATTAGTACTTCCAACAAAATCAGTGTTTAAACAGTAAAACAACATGCTGTATACAACATGCATAGATTAGCATGGGACCCCTATGCTCGTGGGGGCCCGGAAAACTACCCAGCGTGTCCATGCGTTAAGACGGGACTGGGTGGGGCTTGTCAGGTTATAATACAGAAAACCTGGCCGTGGACCGTAGTGGGTAGCGTGTTTAGAGAGTACCACGCTCCCTGTATGCTAAAGACTTTTTTGTAGATTTTGAAAACGTGTTGGCGCATTGTATCCGCTACATTAGAGGGATTCGGGGTTTGGAACACTGCCTCTTTTTCCTGACAAATTTTAAAATCACAAAGATAAATTGAGAGAAAAAAAATATGCTGAAAATATAGCCTGGTATTCCACCCTCTTATTCACAAAACAACTCTTCTTTGAAAAATCGTGCATCTTCGCCTACTGTCTCACCTGCATTTAGAGTGTATATAAACTGGAAGATCCATATTTGGACCAAAAAATGGACGTTTGAGCCTGTCTACATTTTGGCAAAATGTTATAGTACTTATTGGGTCAATAATCAAGAGTAATTTAAAAATCAATGCATTATTCTGATTTACCTCTTTCGTTCGCAAGACATAATAATGTTCATATTGATGGTTCTAACTTCAAGTACTAGTCTTAATCGATAACTATACTCAGTGCCGGATTTATGACATATGGGGCCCTGTGCTAGTTAAGTTATGAGGCCCCTTACTTGGGCCCTGAAGGAGGTAGACCTGGTAGGCCTACACAGGCAGTCAGGCATAAAAGCTCCGGAAAATTAGGAATAGTTAAAATATTACGTTATATTAGGTCAGACATGTACACTGCGTCTTCAACAAACTAGAACATGGGCGTAGCATGGGTTGGAATTTTACCAAGGCAGGGGGTCTTTGTATGTTTTGTTAAAATTTTGACGTTTTGATAGAAGTTATTACCCTAATTTGGCAAATTAGCCACCCGTAGGTTTTTTAAATTATTGACATTAGAATACATGAAGCCATGCGTTCATCCCTGTGAAATGTTCAATACAATACAATACAATACAATAAGCTTTATTTAAAGTCGGAAAGAATCAAACAATTATAATACAAGCTCTAGCACGGCTGGTAATCGGCACAAGCAGAACAGTTGGTTCTGCAAAGAAATTCGTGAGGATAACTTCCGGTTTTGGTGGAGGAGAGTTCACGAAGACGCTTCGCAAGGTATGTACATGTCAAAAATTTAAATTTTCTTTTTTACTGCTCGAATATTGCAAAATCAGAGAATGCTATGCTGTGGCGAATGCTTCCACGATTAGAAACATGTATAGTTTATTCTTGTATATGAAGTGTAACTCTCACAAAATCAATCGTCCCACGAAAAACATGACGAAAATTGTGACACTCTTACATTTCTAAGTTGTTCTTGACAAAGATGCAAGTTAAATTTTCAATATTTTTTCATCATAGGAGTCTAAATGTAATCGGGGATAAATTCCGATTCGTCAGAAGTAAATTGAAGTCTAGATATATCTACAAACTGTCAATTTTCTCGTTTTCCTGCTTGAGGAGATCGGTTCTGATAGAGCACATTGCGAATGCATGAGGAGATTTGCTAGTTTTGGTACGACACATGTAATCCACTGTATAATCACAAATTTTGCATGTCTGTCTGGTAATAAATTCACGAACTGATGTCCGTCGGGTTTTTAAAAGTATAAAAGTAATATTTCATTGTTCATGGGCTGTCCACCTAGAAAGAAACATTTCATTTTAGGAATCAATTCATAATTGTAACTGCGGTTCCCATGAATTAACTTGTCATTGTAACATAAATACGTATTTTTCCTTTGATGTTTTTATGCAATAATCAACTTAAAAATAATGAACATTTACAAACCATGGTCTAACATGAAGATCTTGATGTTATTCCATGATTTTGACGTCATATATCTGTTATTCCATGGTTTTGACGTATTAGGATCTGTTATTCCATGATTTTGACGTCATAAATCTGTCAATCATATAATTTCTGTTACAAAACATATATACCATGGATCTTACTCATGAACTTATTTAAACCAACTCATCCTTCGGATTCGTTGGTTTAGATAAGTTAATTCGTAAGATCCATAGTATATATAATACTTATTGATCATTTGTTGTTTGTGACAATTTCCATTGTGTATTGGATACACAATATTAACTTCCCTTATATTGGAAAAAATTGAAAATGCACTGTAAGATAATTTTATAATCAAGAATAAGTATTATATATACCATGGATCTTACGAATGAACTTATTTAAACCAACGAATCCGAAGGATGAGTTGGTTTAGATAAGTTTATGAGTAAGATCCATGGTATATATGTTATGTAACAGAAATTACATGATTGACAGATTTATGACGTCAAAATCATGGAATAACAGATCTAATACGTCAAAATCATGGAATAACAGATCTATGACGTCAAAATCATGGAATAACATCAAGATCTTCATGTTAGACCATGGTTTGTAAAAGTTCACTATTTTTAAGTTGATTATTGCATAAAAATATCAAAGGAAAAATACGTATTTATGTTACCATTAAACTTAATGTGAATCATATCTTTATAATTTCTAATACAAATGATACACTCTAAATTAAATATCATACAGTTGAGAATAATATTAATTTGTGGTTTGTTTTTCTATTATGTAGTGTGCTATAAATAAAAAAGATCTCTGTTGGTAGTGGTTACAAGATGTAAAGCGCTTTACCAATTTTAAGGATATGTCCACAGTTTAATTGACATCTTGTGATTAATTTATTCATGACTACTAGCACTAAGTGAATGTTTATTTACGTTAGACCTATGCTAGATACGATAACGTAACCCTCATTCCGCTTGTGCTTCAGTTAGGGTTACGAATCGGTCCCATTCAACGTATGGGAGCAAATTAAAATTTTCGCTAAGTGAATATTTGAACTTTCTTTTTGCATATCTGGTCATAACTTATTATTCCCTACAATTTTTAAGTAATGGCGATACGAAATAAGTGTTACAATACCTGTTTCTACATTCACGATCGATTTAGTATTCGAAAATAGTTTCTTTTCCGCCATGGCACCTTACGTATACTCTCGTGATGGGCGGAGCCTATCCATATATGGATCTGAATGCTAAATATGAAAAACTTTACTACGAATAGTACGATGTGCTTTACTACGATTGATCCAAATAAGGATATCTCCAAAACGAGGCAAGTGCACCTAAAATAGCAACTTGTAAACAAAATGTCGGACAGAAAGAAGATTTCATGCATTCAAATTTTCAGATGGATATAAGTCTACCATGGATTGATGCAGCGTTTACTTAACACCTCAAGGTTTACCTAAATATATTTATCTTTCACCCCCGTTAATTTTTCCAACCACTTACAACGGAATTAGGACAAAAAACCGCCCGGTGTGGGACCGATTCGTAACCCTCGCTGGGAGCAAAAGCGGACTGAGGGTTCCGTTATCGTATCTAGACCTATGTATGTACTGAAATCATGTAATATTATAACTTGTGTAGATCTGCGGTGAAGTTTCCGTCATCTTTAGTAAAAAGATTGCGCCGAATAGATGTGGAAACCCGTTTGAAAGGATATAAATATTTTGAAATTGAAAGAGATTTTTTTTAATAAACTTGGTGTCCTGATTGATGGGATTTTAAATTTGGTGTACTGCTACTTGTTTTTGTTCGTTTCCTTGGCGGTGATACAGGCAATCTATATCGAAATGTTTTTTTGTAAAGAGTCAATGTCAGTCCCCTTTTCCTCTTTCCCTTGAATCCTGTCATCTCCTGAAAGTGGACAGAGAATAGTTTATTTTGATTAGAGTATTTATCAGTTTTGTGTTTAAAAGTGTCAATTTATCAATTTTGCAGAAAACAATTACCAAAACTAGCAAATCTCCTCATGCATTCGCAATGTGCTCTATCAGAACCGATCTCCTCAAGCAGGAAAATGCGAAAATTGACAGTTTGTATATTTATCTAGACTTCAATTTACTTCTGACGAATCGGAATTTATCCCCGATTACATTTAGACTCCCATGATGAAAAAAGATTGAAAATTTAACTTGCATCTTTGTCAAGAACAACTTAGAAATGTAAGAGTGTCACAATTTTCGTCATGTTTTTCGTGAGACGATTGATTTTGCGAGAGTTACACTTCATATACAAGAATAAACTATACATGTTTCTAATCGTGAAAGCATTCGCCACAGCATAGCATTCTCTGATTTTGCAATATTCGAGCAGTAGAAAAGATAATTTCAATTTTTGACATGTACATACCTTGCGAAGCGTCTTCGTGAACTCTCCTCCACCAAAACCGGAAGTTATCCTCACGAATTTCTTTGCAGAACCAACTGTTCTGCTTGTGCCGATTACCAGCCGTGTCTAGTGAGCTTTTAAATCCGACATTACGCTCCTACATGAGTTAAGAGTTGATTGACACACCAGGGGATCTGCAAACATATTTATAAGATATATTGCTCAAACATAACCCTTATTCAGACAGATTGATAGTTAATAGAGAGGGAGCCGGTTACATTGACGACGGACCAAGGTTAGTGCTAATGGATAGCAGAATGAAACTACAACGGATGTACAGACGAACATTCAGTATCTCAAAACCTGTTGATGGAAAAAAAAACATACTTTAAAACAACACTTTTACTTGCTGTCTTCACAGACATAAACATATTAAACTTCAAATGTCACACTAACGAGCAAAGACACATACACTAATCAAACTGTTAAACCATATTTGAAATGTTTATGTCTGTACAGAATACCATAAATGTCAGCTAAGTAATTTACAGGTGCAGAGCGCCAAGTTTGTCTAGTATTTTGACCCTGTCAACATTTATGTATCTGTGAATGTGCAATAATGTTAGTCCGTTTAGTCTGTCCTCGACCATTGTTCTGTTCCATTGCTTTAGACGCCTCAAAGCAGAAAAAGAGTGTTCACATGGTACGGATCCCATTAGCATAGTTAGTAAAATATGGAAGGTTTCGCGAATGCTTGGGTAATAATCCGGGTTAATTTTAATGAAAGCATCGAATAGGGAGGATGGCTTATCCTTAAGATCTTGACAGAACGTACTCCAGTGGTTGATTTCTTGTTGAACAGTTGCATTTTGGGGTAGGTCGGCATTGTACTAGTCAGAGAATCTCGCAATTTTTGCTGGTGTCATTGTTTCAATAGTCGGTTAATGGTTACGATTTCGTTATATCATAAAAGGTGTTGTGCTTATACATTTTTTTTTACCGTGCCTCGGTTGCCTCAATGGATGCTACACCTTTGTAGAAGCTATTATATATTACCCAAAGCCCCAACCCTCCCAACACTGTCTTACACAGGTCACATAATGTTACAGTCAAACTTGATAAAAAGAGAACAGACAGGGCAGTCATTACAGTCAACATCATATAATTAAATCTAAGCATCATTTAGCGCAGTGGTTTTCATCCTTTTTCCCCCCATGGACCTCGTTTACTCTTAATTTTTTGGTGGACCGCCATAACCATTTGATGAAAAAGCTTTTTTTTACTAATAAATAATTTTAGGAATTGTATTATCACGGCTGGTAATCGGCACAAGCAGAACAGTTGGTTCTGCAAAGAAATTCGTGAGGATAACTTCCGGTTTTGGTGGAGGAGAGTTCAAGAAGACGTTTCGCAAGGTATGTACACGTCAAAAATTGAAATTTTCTTTTTTACTGCTCGAATATTGCAAAATCAGAGAATGCTATGCTGTGGCGAATGCTTTCACGATTAGAAACATGTATAGTTTATTCTTGTATATGAAGTGTAACTCTCGCAAAATCGATCGTCCCACGAAAAACATGACGAAAATTGTGACACTCGTGCATTTCTAAGTTGTTCTTGACAAAGATGCAAGTTAAATTTTCAATATTTTTTCATCATGGGAGTCTACATGTAATTGGGGATAAATTCCGATTAGTCAGAAGTAAATTGAAATCTAGATAAATCTACAAACTGTCAATTTTCTCGATTTCCTGCTTGAGGAGATCGGTTCTGATAGAGTACATTGCGAATGCATGAGGAGATTTTCAAGTTTTGTTAATTGTTTTCTGCAAATTTGATAAATTGACACTTTTAAACACAAAACTGATAAATACTCTAATCAAAATAAACTATTCTCTGTCCACTTTAAGGAGATGCCAGGATTCAAGGGAAAGAGGAAAAGGGGACTGACATTGCTAGCTAGTCATGAATAAATTAAACACAGGATGTCAATTAAACTGTGGTCATATCCTTAAAATCGGTAAAGCGCTGTACATCTTGTAACCACTACTAACAGAGATCTTTTTTATTTACAAGTGTGTACACATAACACACTACATAATAGAAAAAGAAACCACAAATTAATATTATTCTCAACTGTCTGATATTTAATTTAGAGTGTATCATTTGTATTAGAAAATATAAAGATATGATTCACATTAAGATTAATTATTCTTGATTATAAAATTATCTTACAGTGCATTTTCAATTTTTTCCAATGTAAGGGAAGTTAATGTTGTGTATCCAATACACAATGGAAGCACAGGCGCTCGTGGCACGGACCACCCCCCTTGTTCTAACTTTCTGTTTACAAATTTATTTTCAACAAAATTTCTTTATTTCTTTATTATTTCATCACTTTTCCCTTTTTTTAACTTGTTCGTGTCAATATTCATACAATCTTATGTTAACATCAAATTGCATGTGTATAGATACTAATAATATTATTAGTAAATAAATTTGTAAACAGAAAGATAGAAAAAGGGGGATGGTCCGTGCCACGAGCGCCTGTGAATGGAAGTTGTCACAAACAACAAATGATCAATAATGACAAGTTAAATCATGGGAAACCGCAGTTACAATTATGAATTGATTCCTTAAATGAAATGTTTCTTTCTAGGTGGACAGCCCATGAACAATGAAATATTACTTTTATACTTTTAAAAACCAGACGGGCAGAAGGGCATCAGTTCGTGAATTTATTACCAGACAGACATGCAAAATTTGTGATTATACAGTGGATTACATGTGTCGTATCAAAACTAGCAAATCTCCTCATGCATTCGCAATGTGCTCTATCAGAACCGATCTCCTCAAGCAGGAAAACGAGAAAATTGACAGTTTGTAGATTTATCGAGACTTCAATTTACTTCTGACTATTTGGAGTAAAACTAATTTAATGAAAATAAACCTGTATTTAAGTTAACAACTAAATTATATGGATCATTTATGTACACTAGTAAAATAAATCATAATAAACCATTTTATCATACAGTAAAAATAACAAATAAAAAAAAAATATTAAACATACGCCATATTGTTGGCAACATAATGACTAGTATTGAGACTGAGAATACATCAAACAAAATACCTAGACAGTATCGCTATCAGTAACCTTGCCTGTAACCTGACGCAAGTGAGAGCTTGTTTGCAAGGAAAGAGTGTATGAAGACAGTGGTGTTTGCTGCTTGCAGGAGGGAGGGAGTCGTGGTGGCCCCAGTAGGAATTACTAACAATATGACAGTTTTTTTTATGTCAGTGTCAATTAAATCTGAAAGTAGACTGTTGTTAACTTGTAAAACCCTTAATATCAGCAAGGACGAATAGTTTTAATATGGATAACAAAAAAACTTAAGATAACGCCATCATAAATAAACTGCTATTGAGAAAAAAGGTATATCGTATGTATGTATGTATATAATATCAGTGGTGGTGTTGCAAATATATTTTACCAGAATTGTGCACAGATAGATAATAATCAACAGGTATATGAAGCACAGATTCAGGTGTCAAGATGTAACAGTATCTTAAAGGCCGGTTCACACGAGTGTCAAAAGCTCGGGCCACTTCATCTTGATAGATGCACGGGCGAGCACACAGACCACAGTCCCAAGGCAACTCACCTTAATGTCTGTATGTTGTCTTCCGTTTGGGAAAGATCTTGCTTTTGGATAGGTGTTTCCACCCCTCACCAAATATTTCCTCATCCATTTAGGCATTATTCTTATTTACACTTTATTTTATTATTATTATTATCACCATTTTTACTTTTATACTTTCAAAGGTTGCATACATCAGATAACGACCAAATTACTTATTTAGGTTTTACATTTGTATTAAAAAAGGAATAACTACCCGTTTACTTTTTTTGTTATTTTGTTTCAAGTTGGAAACAAATCTTGATAATAAATTTCGGGATTTGCTGCAAAAGTAACGTCAGTTTTTCTTCTCATTAGATTAAAGCTTCTCTACATATGCAAGGACTTGAAGAATAAAGTTCTAAAAGTAAATTTCTATAAATATCTATTTTATGCTACTACATTCTTCTACAAGTGTCCAAATTGAACAGAACGTCGTCAAATTTAAAATTGCACCACATAAGCATGAATCCAATAACCAGAGGCCCCTAATACTTTGGTTTCTATGCCACTGAGCCACTGTCATGACTGCCTGCTTTGTGACACACTCCAATAGGCTATCAACTCTTATCATTATGTCTGGAATCGCTCAGAAACAGAACGCCTTCAAATTTAAAATCCCCCCCCCCCCCCCCCTAGCTCAATGGTAAATCCGGCACTGCAGCAACTACAATAATTGTTTCCATGATTATTTGATATACTTGTTTACTTTTTTTTTATTTATAACAACATACTGTCATATATTATATTGCATGGCAAGTGTAGCTTGCAATCAACCAGGTCCAAATTATACGAGAGTTAAGTGAATTTTTCTGTGTTGAAATGCAGCTCAATTTTGAAGAAGACAATTTCTCACCTTACACCGGTAGAATATCATACTGAAAACAAGAAGTTAAAATTAACACCTGTCTGTATATTTATAATAACAGCTCTGAAAAGCGTGTCTATAATAATATCTAGAAAATTACATTTATTTACACAACTGTTTAAAAAAAATGTTTACGAACACTCGTCCTAGAGATTGACCTTATCGAGACTGGATCCCGATGTTAACGTGACACTCGTATAGCCTAGGTGATAGATCTGTGACCGACAAGTGGGTAACAGATCTATACACACTTATTTTTTTTTTAATATTCCACGGTACGAAGTTCACATTGAATAGCGAAGTTTATGACAGGACAGAACACTGATTGGAATCAATATGGGTATTATTAGACATTATGTACAGTACATTATTGCAGTTATAATTGGCCTATCATTTGCCGCACTGACCATGATCCAGTTGATTTGGAGGTTAATCCGCCACCCCATCAAAGCAGCTACAACTGCATGGCCAAAGAGTCGAGATGTTATGCCAGCATGCTTGAATGACCCTACATTGGGTTCTCATGGCTTCATACATCTAGAGGTAAGTCTGTAAAAGTTATGTATTGTATGTGAATTAAGCACAAGTCATGGTTGACAATGTTGATGAAAAGCTCACTAGACCTTGTGTTATAATTGTTTGCTTCTTTCCTATTTTAAATAAATCTTATTGTATTGTATTGTATTTTATTAATTAACTCTATGTTATTGTTGTCAATACAACAGGGGTTAACAAATCTTGGACCACCTCACCAGCCCAGGGCTAGCATACTCCTAAATATTACTAGCCAGAATCTATGAACCACTAGTCCTGGTCAATACCGTGATTTCATGAATCCGACTTGCAGACTTGAACCCTTGTACAACATGTACAATGTATATTAGTTTAACTATCTTTCTTTTCAGATCTGGTATTGCGTTTTATTTTCACTTATTTTCCACAGTTCAGGTCACTGTAAGGCCGATTCCGGGATTTTCGAAATTTCCGGTAAGCCGTCGTTTGTTGAAGCTGTTTTATGACGAGAATACGCAGTTTTTCTACCTTCTTTGCTCTCAATTTCGACAAAAAGCTAGCGGTTGAATAAATAAAACATTGCTGCTGATTAAACAACATATAACATATATGAATATAACTTATAAGTAGATACGCGAATATTGACAAGTTTGTCAATATCCGATATATATTTTTACTAGCCCGTCGGGCATACAGCTGATAATTTCAGCTAGCCCAAATGTGGAAATTACTAGCCCCGGGCGTCGGGCTAGGGGATTTGTTAACCCCTGTACAACCTAAACTGTCTTTACAATATAAAATCATAAACTCGGCCAATATAAAAAAACCAGTTTCAGTTTCGGTTTTAAGTTTGCTGGTTACAGTTTGGTACTGCAAAAACAAATAGATAGTTTTAAATCAGTTTCTTTTTTTCATAGATATTGATCCAATATCCACCCGTTTCTGGTGTGAATCATATCTCTGGCCTTACATTGATAACGTGCAACGTGTACAATGTTTCGGGTTATTTCGGAATTATAATTTATTCCACCCTTTATTTCGTTTTAGTAATAATATTTATATAGATATATATTTTTCGTCAGTTATCTCGCCCCTTGTTTTCCATTGAAGAGACAAGTTCTGTTTGTATTTAATTTCGTTGTTTTGTTTAGTTTAATTTTTTGTTTTTTGGGTATTATTTTATTATTTCTTTTTTGCTTTGTTTTATTTGTTTTTATTAACTAATATTTTTAGTTGGTATATCTAAATCGATTGTTTAATCAACTGCACCATTTATTTAATATGTCACTTTATGTTAGTCTTCGTATTCCTGATATGTATCCATTACATATAGCAAGCATTAAGGGTTCTAGACATGAGAGATGCAACACTACCACTTTGTACTATAACAGCAACAACTCTGCTATGTTTTTGGCAAGGGAGAAATAAAATACTAAAACATATCTCCAGTTAATGTCATTTATTCAAATGACGAAAACAACAAATATTTACATTTACATGAAAACAAGGAGTGCATGGTGTTACATAATACATTATTACATAACATTATCATTTTGATAATTTTTAACATTGCATAATACAATTTATATGTCCTATGCTACTTATAGGACGAACAGCCAGATTTTCATTTTGTCTGTTAAGGACCCCTGTCATTAATGATTTTACATCTAATTGATAAGCTATTAAATCACATGTTTGATATTTATCTTCTCAGTGGGAATTTTATTGCAGAGGATTTCAACTGATGACTGATAAGAAATGTCCACATGTTAAATGTGTAGTCAAACAATAACACATTAATATTTATCAATCATCAAATGTTTTACAATTTTTTCTATTGTTGAGAATGAAAATTCCCTTTAAAAATAATAAAGATAAAAAACAAATTAAATAAAAAGTCCTTTGGTATTATAACATTTGTTAATTATTAATTATAAAGAATGTACATTTCATGTCAATGTTGGGAAACTCTCAAACACACACAAGCATCATACTATAGAATATATGAAATCTGTCACATTCAGATAAGTGTGGAAACAATGGTGGTCCATTTCTCTCTGTGTATCCAAGGCAAAGTTTATGGTACTGTCTTTGTGAGGAGTTGTAAATAGACTCTGCTTTAAATTCTTGTGAAAAAATCCTGATGTATAGTGCACATGAAGTAAATCTACACAAAAAGAAGCATAGGATGTTGCCCCGTTTAAAAAGGCAAATGGAAGTGATGATTTCACACAACCTAAAAGCAAATTGTAGCCATCAGCTCCACCTGTTCGTTCTGCGATGCTTATTCCTAAGATCTCTCCACAATGACGCATTATACCTCCATGTAGTGCAAATGTAGCGTTGTCTTCCTTTCCTTTGGTCATGAAACTATTGAGTTTCTTGTACCACTTTTGATGGAGAATTTCCAAATTATTCTGTTTAAAATCATGTATGATTTCTGCTTGTACATATGTTGTCAGAGTATGGATAAACCGTACAAGGAAGGCCAAATGTAAGGCTAATGCTAGTCGTTTTATATTCTTTGCTGCAGTTTCAATATTAGAAAGGGATACTAGATCAGTCCAATCAGCTTCTTTGTCTGTGTCTTTCATATACTTCAAAAGATGGAGAATGCCAGCATCTTTATATGCACTAAATAGATTTGTGATCTTTGACTTTTTTAAATGTAAAATAGGAAACTCTGGAAGAAATTGTTCAAATGTTTTATCTGACTTCATCAGCTGGATGAGATTTTTAGAGATTTTGTTATCTGGAGCATAAAGTATCCTATTGGTATATACTTTTCCTGTGTATCTTCCTAGTTTTGTCAAAACATCCAAGAGAATTTCTTTCAAATGAGATATGTCATCATCTCTTCCCTGGGCAGGTGGTGGATGTCTACATAAAAGAGGAGGAACAATAAATTTTTTGAAATACAGAGATGTTGCTTGAAAATTCTCCTCACTTAATGAAGTTGTTGCATCCTGTGTACAGTTGTTGTCATCAATGATGTTAAGTGTTGACATAATTTGCTCTGCATTTACATTTTCCGACTTTTCATCATCTACTGATATATCTAATGGACGTATCCCCTCCATGAAGTCAGCCTCTTGTAATACATCATCTACAAACTCATCTGTGTCAGCTATATTTTCAAGGTTTAAGCTTGCATCATCACTTGTTGAGTCTACAATTTCTCTGACTGGAGTTAGTGTATCATTTTCATCTTCCGAACATAGTTGATCCTCCAATGTTATGGACTGCATTGACACATTAAGATCATTAAGAAAATTTAAGTTCCTTTGAAATGTTGCTTTGGTCGTCATTTTTGTCAACAGAATATGAGTTACACTCATACAACAGAGTTTCAAAATCAAAGGTTTGTAAGCCAATACCTAAGCTCATCTGTACATCTAAGGCGTGTAGTGATTTTTCTTCAGAATCAGTGTATTCTGATAGGAGTTCATGATGATCTTTTCCTAAGATTAGCTGGTCCTTGCATGAACAATTTTCATCCATTTCACATTCATCTAGATGCCATGATTTTGTGATAATGGAATCTTTTGGCAGTCCCTTGACAGTGATAGGGAGAGTGCATATCTGGCTGGTGCGATTCATTCCTGGATCTGGATCAGAATGTATACTTAAGCGAACTAAGTTGTCTAAGTAAAGAATGGTGTAACAGTCCCTCATGCACACATTTTTAATAGAGGTATTGTTCTGTACATCTTCAAACTTTATTGGGTAGTATTTAAGATATGTATCATAATATCGTTTGTCAATGTCGGAATGTAACTGTAGCCATCTACTTGCCCATTTCAAGCTCCTTGTAGCGCCACTTTGTCCAGTGACAGCAAACACCGTAGAAACAGAATGATAATTTACAATTAGCTCTTCAGTATTCAGTTGCTGTAAAATTCCATTGTATTTCCTATTAAAAATGTTCAAACCACAGTCCAAAAGACTGTACAGTTTCCCAATTCTGTTGTACAAATAGTTGTCACTGTCATCTAATCTTCTAAGACTGTCTTTATTTAGAAATAAATTGCTCAAAAGTATTTGAAATTCAAGAGGAACTTCTAAATACCACTCTTTCATTAGGTCAAATTGCTTCCAATCTAATGGTCTATGCAGACGTTCAGAAACTGCCTCAAAACAATAGGTACAGTAAACTTCATCTTTATATTTTATGGTCTTTGGATCTAAAATATCAGCATAACTGTCATCGTAAAAAGTTGAAATATGGTAAATTTTGTCCACCAGCTTTCTTGAAAAGTAATCATCTCTAAGATGAAACTTGTGGAACGAGCCATCTGTACAATTTTTGCACATGTATCCTTTTACAGTGTTCTTATCCAAGAATATGACCTCTGGTACTGTAACGCCGTGTGTTTTATGCAAATCTGATCTAATTATGGTGGCGTAATCTTCTAATATTTGCAGATCTGACACTGTCTCCTCTTCTTCCAGAGCTACGAATACATGTATCCCATGAGTGTGGTTTGTACACATTACATTTATGCATTCAATAATTATATTGATGCATTTCCTTGTGAGAATATATTCTTGGTATTCTCTAACTGACTTAGTAAACCCATCGTATGTGTGAGTTATGTTATTTAGTTTTACTATTTCACCATTCAACAGATCTGATACTTCTTTTCTTTTCTGATTTTCAGCAATGTAGCTTGAAGTATCAGTATTCAGGTTCTGACAAACATCAAATACCTGTTGAAGTTTACGGAAGAAATCAACTTTCTTTTTCAATGTTTCTTCAAAGTCAAAAACTTCTGAATATTTTCTTTGAAACTGGCATTCGAACCTGCAGATTTTATTCCATTCATCTTCATTAAAGTTTGATTTGTAGTCATTGTGAAGGGTTTGTAAACTGTCTTCATCCAAGCATGTTGAACTAGAAGGCATGGAGATATTCAGTTTAGCGATGACCTTGTATAATTCCAACGTTGAACATATTGGGGTACTGTTTTTTCCACACAGAATATTACAGATATCCTGAAATGAACTTTTGCATATAGCATAGTCATTAATATGGCTTACAGTATAAACAATTATACCTTGAAATGTCACAAAGATCTTGCCAGCTATCTTTCTTAGTTCATTTTTATTTGACAGTTCCACTTTTATGTTGTCCACTCGAATATTTTTATCTCTGTCTGTTAGATTTTGTCTTAAAAATTTAATAAAGTCTTCAAAAGGTAAAACAGTTTCACCATCTGTATCTTGAAAATTAAGTTTCTGTAGGCTTGGGACCAAAATAGACATCTCATTTCCATTCTGAAATTTGAAATAAATAAGTTTTTAAGAACCAAAAGTTACAATATCAGGTAATACATAATACATATATATTTATACTTTATAATGCAAAGTCTTACTAAAACAAGTTATGGATATTTGAATAAGAAAATCATGAAAGATATTAGGCAACATCCATTTCCTTATCTGAAAAATATATTTTATAAACTGCCTAGCTAAATCTAATCTTCCAATATCCCCCCCCCCCCCCCCCCCCACACTTTTTCCCTATATATTCCCTTTGAAATTTCTGAAATTAATATACTTCTGTAAAAAAATTTTTATCATATACTTGTTGTTACACTATTAAGTTTTCTGTTTATATCTATTGAGATTGCATTCTAATTTAAGAACTTTATATATAATATAATATAACATACCATTTATATCTAATATTCTGCTTTTTTTTTTACACACACATATGTTCATCCTTCTCAGGACTCTCTAATATTGATGGTCAGTGATATATAAATAACCATATGGCAGACAATGTCTTCATTTGTCACAGTGGGGGTGCTGATAAGAAGTGGTAAACTGTTGATTGCTAATGAACCATAATAAATTTCAGAAATTTGATATCTCCTGAAAATTAGGATGAATTTTGGCGTTCGACCACATAGTATATGCACTCCCTTTCAACTAAAATATTTCCGAAGACAAAAAGGGGTGGCGCTAAAAACGGCCAATGCCCGCTTTTCAATTAGTTTCGTTATTAACATATTTGTCTATTCTTGTGGTTTTGATGATACACATCAATTAGTTCTGCGTGATTATATCTTCAGCAGGAATTATAAGATTTATCTTATGGCTCGTTTCACTAATTCGCCAATGTTTCTGTTTCTTTTGAATCCAATAGTTAGATTTTTCTTGAACTTTGTACCTATTGTAGGGTCATTTTTAATAAGATGCCAGTACTTGTCTTCCTGATTATTCTTTGAAGTATTTCAGCTTTAGTGTAATAATGTGTAATGAATCTTATATTTAATACACGTGTTTTCACATTTTATCTTTTTCTTTAGTTTGTCCTGTCTGGCGCTTTTTAGTATGACCGTGGAAAACAAACAGCTAAAACTGCACCACGAGGCAGTTTGGTCAGTTTCGGAAACCAGTTTCAGTTTGTTGAAAACAAATGAAAAAAACCGGTTATGGTTTCGAACCGGTTTAAAAACGGTTTTATGCAACAAATGGATAGTTTGACAAACTGTTCGAAACTGAAACCGGTTTGAATGCACCAAATTCGCCCTTAGTTTTTCCGATATTGGCTTAGTTTTTTTTATATTGGCCGAGTTTATGATTTTATAATACCCATTATAAAATAAAATTGTATGGTTAATTAATAAATATATCAATTTTATAAATACCCATTAATTAATAAATATATCATTACGTGATGATTTCCGTATTGGCCTAGTTATTAGTCCTCGGGCAACTCTATTGGCCTTTCGGCTTCTCCTCAGACCAATACAGCTACCCTCGGATTAATAACTAGGCCAATACAGAAATCATCACGTAATAATAGGTAAGTATTGACTATCCATACATACACAAAAACCAGGGCGGACATATTTTCCCCACCCAAATATGACCACATGTATACTATCACAAAAATGAAGGACAGCATACACATGGGCAGTACAATAGCAGGTTCAATAAATGCTGGTTGAATACTAGATAGAAAAGGAAGAATCTGTTGGTTAAAGACCTTTACTCTTTGTACAAACATCACAACTGATACTTCATTGTGAATAATTAAGAAATAAATCATGGAACCCAGAATGTGTTGGGAGTTTTAACATGGATATTAGTATTTTATCCTGAGCCAGAAACGAGGGATAAAATTTACTAATATTCGCCAATCCATGTTAAAACTCAAAACACATTCTGGCTTCCATGATTTATTTCGATTCTGATATGTCTAAGAGTACAAATACGGTAGAATACTTTGATTGGAAGACGGTAATTTATATTTACGTTTGCGGAAAATGTCGCACACAATTTATGCTGCCAATAGAAAAGTCAGTCGCATTCAACGGCGCATGTGCTAATGAGATTATACCGAATGGATAACTTGCTCGTTTGTTAACAAAGCGAAAGAAAAAGGTCATGTTAGAATACGTAATATTTGTAACATGAATGCATGCTTTTCTCGCTTAACTCCGAAAACCATGGTATAAAAGATTTGTTACATGAATCCATGCACTATCACATCTAGGTCGTTGATTATTGCACGGCCCTCTGATAGTAATAAAACTACAGCCCAGATTTAAAGTGTGCAATATTTCGTTTATGTGTGTATTATTTCATAGTTCTTAGCTGTTGCTTACACTCTGATATATAAGCCATAAAAAGATCAAAGGGAAAGAATGCATTCATGCTACAAATATATATAAAACCTCCCTATATTTGGTTGATTGTCGTTTAACCACAGGGCCTTGTCACTATTCACGTAAATATACTATCAATGTATAAACATGTACATGTTTATACATTGCTAGTAATTTACGTGGATAGTGACAAGGCCCTGTGGTTTTACATTGTGAAAAATGGGTCAGCAGTATTTTAGCTATATTCATAACCAGCAATAGATGTTGTAGGTAAAATGTGACACTGAGACGGATATGGTCGAAAAGGTTTCTCTTGCAATAGGCCACAAACGAATACAGGTTCTGTACACTTAAGTGTTGTGCCAGTTGTCAATTTCGAATGAAGTTACATTCTCCAAAAACGTGACACTAATTTGCATACATCCCTTCCTCAAAGGGGGGATGCGATTCTTTCCACACCACTGAACATCCCATTTATAAAAGAACGGCTGTACGAAGTTTCTATACAGGAGGATATGGGTATAGCTAGTGCATTGGACTAAAATATACTTTGCTTTTAATCAACAGTCTGATTGAAAAGAATACAAGATAACAACCCATAATCCAAGAGATTTGTAGCTTCTGTTTATAGATTCTTTGCATTTTCGAATTACCAATCTTCATAAAACAAACTTGCAGATCACATCCAAGGACACCCTTTATCAAACTATTGTTACTAACAGTGGTCACAAATAAAGGGAATAAACCATATAAACCCAGGTTAAAGTTTGCATAACACATGTCTCTCATTAAAAAAAACCCAATAAAATATGTGAGGATTTGGGTCTTTTAGTCAATGTTCATCGTCGGTAACACACAGCTGATCACGTTTCGATTACTCTGTGATGAGTGGAGAGTAACCGGAGCTTGTTCAGCTGTGGGTTACCAACGATGGTCAATGTTAAGATTTTTCCATTCTTACAGGTCAAAGAATCAAATTAACAATATTTGCAACTCTTTCAGTTTTAGAGTTGATGAAAAATTTCCCGCATTCCAAAATATATGGAAAATACAAGTAATTATGGACATAGTTTTCAACTCCTTTACAGTTAAGTACAAACTAAAAGTCGCTCGTTTCTTCATTTGTGTAAATATCGACTCCTTTCATTTGCTAGGTTTTTAGAACGTTTTATGAGTATATCGATTTGTTTTCTCCCTTTTCTGTTTAACTTTGTGTTATATCGTAAAGAAAACGCCAAAGTGTTGTGGCCTAAGTTTGAGTAGTACTGACTGTTGTCAACAAACGTCGTAGACGCTGACTGACAACTGACTCGCACATGGAAATGTATTAGTTCTGTCCGAAAGAACATAGACATAGTTTATCGTTGACAATGTTTGTTCTTTATAACAGAATTGGTTTTATTTAAAGTTAAAATGATGTCATGTGATAGAAGAAAATGTAGAATTAGGTGTGGTGGATTAAGTAAGCCAGAGAAGGGTCCAGGCTGACCGAAAGGATGATAACTACAAAAAGGAGGCTATGTAAAGCCAAAGATCCAAAGAGGGACACTACATTTTTGGTGTAAAAAGGGGGCGAATATAGATTGACAAAACCAAAACATCAAAGCATTTTCTATATAAGGAATGAAGAACGGAACCCCCAGGTCTCCGGTTTGCGGCAATGCCTATATAAACCACAATTATTTTTGCACTGTTTTGTATCATAAATTTTCAGAGAGGACCGATGTGAAATTGTTAAAACGAATATTCATTAATAAGTATTCTTTATTGCTTCACATTCTGTCATTTCACATATTTCTTCCAGGAGGTAAGGTTGCATTATGTGGCAAGTGGAGATGAGAGTAAACCTCTTATGTTATTTCTACATGGTTTTCCCGAGTTCTGGTATTCATGGCGATATCAGATTAGAGAATTTAAGAAAGATTACAGGTACGAACCACTTACAAATCTTCGGCACTGGATACTGTTTCCATTGAAAGGACAACAAGTAAAATAAATTATAGGTTATGTCCATGTAAGGTAACACTCACCGTTCGTTCCTTACCGTCTACCCTGTGGGTCATCTGGCAGAGAAATCATCATAGTCATGAATTATTCATGAGTAATTTAAAAACATTTTGATTAGTTCTGACACAACCTTTTCTAACAGCCAATTAGATCACAGCTTTTTAAAAAGAAATGGAATTCCATGGTAATTAAACTCGGAAAACCGTGGTATAAATGATTTGTAACACATGCATGAACCCATCTAATATCACATCTAGGTAGTTGATTATTGCACAGCTCTCTCAGAGTAATAAAACTACAGCCCAGATTTTAAGTGTGCAATATCTCGTATCTGCATGTATTATTTCATAGTTATTATCTGTGGCTTACATTCTGGAATATAAAACATAAAAAGATCAAAGGAAAAGAATGCATTCTATACAGATATATCATGTTTGAGAGGGCTATTTGCGAAAAATACTAGTCGAGAGACGAACAATTTCCCGAGCCGAATGGCGAGGGAAATTTAGTCTCAAGACTGGTATTTTTCGCAAATACCCCTCCCAAACATGATATATCTGTTTAATTACACCGAATATTATTTAGAACACTGGCTAAATAAATAATAAACAATTATTGCCTTCAATGGATGTAAACATCCAGAATTGTTAACCTGATGGGGGTTGTTTTCCCTGGGGCTTTAGCCCGAGGGAAACAACCCCTTGAGGGTTAACAATTCTGATGTTTACAATCCATTGAAGGCAATAACTGTTTTATTATACCGAACAACAGACCAAGGATTGGGCATTTAAATAAATACATGTATTTAAGCAAAATGTGTGTTTAATAACTTTTGACAAATTTTTAACAAATGTTAAACTATTTCATGTTTATATTAAATTTCACAACACAACCAGTGATATAGGGCACAAACCGGCCATCAGTAATATTTTCAACAGATTTAAAATGTGTGTTTAATAACTTCAAAAATTGCCTTCCTTGAGCCATTATGACTAACCTTGGACATATAACCGGTCCATTATGAAAACACCCATTTCTTAATACTTTTATTAACCAGTCAATTTCAATTTTAGGTAATCTTCATTCTTTTTGAAGAAGGCAATAGTATTGACCGAAATGGTAGGCTATAATTGTTTTATCATTTTTCAATATTATTATTTAAATATTAAAATTTTGAAATTTTATATGAAAACTGAAATTTTTGAAACTTTTTCAAAATTTTGAAATATTGAAATTTTTTAAAAATTTTGATATGAAAATTTATTTTAAAAAATTTATTTTAAAAAATTTTGAAATATGATTTTATTTTTTATTTTTATTGATTTTAGAATTTTGAAATTTTATGAAATTTTGGAAAGAGTTGTTTCCCTTTTGAGGCACGCAAATGGGTTGTTTACCGGGAAACAATAGGGTTGTTACCCGGTAAACAACTAGTTGTTTCCCGTTTGGGTTAATTTTCACAAAACAACGCACAACTGATAACGTATTACAAATTTTGTTACAATTAAGCGTCTCGGTGTTCAAGGGTAAAAACGGCAAATACGATTGTTACATAAAACGCACAACTGATAACGTTTTACAAATTTTGTTACAAGCGTCTCGCGATCGGTGAAGGGTAAAAACGACAAATATGATTTTGCAAATACCATGAAAAAAAGTTAAATCTTATGCAAATACACCTACATGAAGTAAACATTCTGCAAATTCACAATGCAAGGTCTGAATTTGTAAAAAATATCACGGCTATTAACCAATCAGAATCCAGCATTCTTATATAAGGTGTAATTAATGTTACAAATATTACATATTCCAAAGTCGATCGAGTCGAACACACTAACCACTGCACCACCGATGCAATCTATTATATTTGAGTGGCCGTGATAGTATGGCAGTTGGATTTACAACTACATATGCAATCAGTGCCTATCACCACTGATGTTGTGAATTCGAATCTCGATCAGGACAATGTGTACAACATTATGTGATAAAGTTTGTTAGTGACAAAAGTCTTGCCACAGGTCAGTGTTTTTCTCTGGGTCCTCCGGTTTCCTCCAACAATAAAATTGACCACCACGATATAGCTGAAATATTGTTGAAAGTGGCATTAAACACCATCAAACAAACAAACAATATTATATTTTAGTGGACCATAGATTATTTTATATACATGTAGTAGTGGATCTGGTCAATGTATAATCGGATATCATAAGTTGTATAAGAATTTAATGTGTAATTTTGAATGTTGTAGAGTTGTTGCTATAGACATGAGAGGATATGGTGACTCAGATAAACCAAGTGGTGTAGCAGCATATAGGACATCAAAAATGATAGCAGATATTAAACAGCTTATACCAGCTTTAGGTAAAATATTATCTGTTGAAACTATAGTCAGATTAGATCAAGCTTGAACAAGATTATGGTAGTTTGATTTATAATTACCTGTGCAATCAGTGTCTATCACCACTAAAGTTGTGAGTTCAAACCCCATTCATGGTGAGGTGTACTTTCTTTTTTCTTTATATAGGTTAAACAACAATACAGAAATTGTGTGTTAACTACTATTTCCGTGGATGTTCTTCACAGACTTGACAGTGTAAAATGTATTATTTTATAGGTTACAGAAAAACCCGGTATTGCATGACTGCATTGCATGCATTATTGCTTTCCATTCAGCGTCTATATCTTTAATTGGTTACAAAATAAAAATGTAGATATCAAATTTAGTTGGTACGGCGCGTTTCTGAAATAACTTTCATCAGGTACCCTCAAAGCCAAACAATTTAAAAGTCTTTGGCAGCAAGAATACCAAAGGGCCTAAACAGGATAGCCAAAGGGCCTAAACAGGAGAGCCAAAGGGCCTAAACAGGAGAGCCAAAGGACCTAAATAGGAGAGCCAAAGGGCCTAAACAGGATAGCCAAAGGGCCTAAGCAGGAGAGCCAAAGGGCATAAACAGGAGAGCCAAAGGGCATAAACAGGAGAGCCAAAGGGCCTAATCAGGAGAGCCAAAGGGCCTAAACAGGAGAGCCAAAGGGCCTAAACAGGATAGCCAAACAGCCTAAACAGGAAAGCCAAAGGGCCTAAACAGGAGAGCCAAAGGGCCTAAACAGGAGAGCCAAAGGGCCTAAATAGGAGAGCCAAAGGGCCTAAACAGGAGAGCCAAAGGGCCTAAACAGGAGAGCCAAAGGGCCTAAGCAGGATAGCCAAAGGGCCTAAGCAAGAGAGCCAAAGGGCTTAAACAGGATAGCCAAACTCGCCTAAATTGTATCTGATGAGGGTATTGGGGTTTCGTGTTTGCTTACAATCCAGCTCCTCCATGACTGCTTTGGGATTTTGTGCTTGTTGACAATCCAGCTCCTCCATGACTGCTTTGGGATTTTGTGTTTGCTGACAATCCAGCTCCTCCATGACTGCTTTGGGATTTTGTGGACATCTTGTGTGATGGTTGTTACCGACACCTGTGTAATGAGTGGGAAGTTTTGAGCTATAATATACAAAAATAGGTCATATTTCTACAGACCCACATCTTCTTTATTGCGAGAATAAATTCTCCTATAATTACTAGAGGAAAGTTTCAGTTATAATCTAATCCGATCTGAACAGTTTGTCTTATCTTATATGTGTAGGTCCTTTAACAAAATGATTATTTAGTTTTTTAATTTTATATATAAATTTGTCACAAATAACAGCACACTATAATATGAATGGGTATGGTTTTCATACTGCGAATGTATGAATGGGTGAGATTTTCATGCCATGGGAATATATGAATGGGAGTGTTTTTTTCCAACTCCAGTAGCTGCACCCCTTACCTAATTGTACCAAAAACGACACATCTGTACATTATGCCATTCAGCTCCGATATCTGTATACTGGTTACAAAACAATTTGTCAAATTGTGTCATGAATGTATAGAGATTTGATGTTTTTTTTCTTTTCCGTTTTTCTCTACCAATACAACTAACCACCACCATATAGCTGAAATATTGTTGAAAGTGGCGTTAAATACCATAAACCCAACCCAACCCTCTTATCATCCAGTTCTTCTATCATTACAACGGTTACAAAATAAATTTGAGTCTCATAGATATATATAATGTGGGTTTTTTTTGCCTTATCATCCAGCTCCTATGTTGTTAGAGTGGTTTTATGAATTTATCTCATAATTGTTTTGAGATTTGTTTTTCTTACATTCAGTTGATTGTGTTCCATACTATTTGAATTGGAGATCAGGTGTTCTTGTATACTTCCATGCTTTAGTATCTTGTTATAGGTTGTACACATTCTGTGTGCTAGTTTCCCACTATTGGGGAGGTGTTCATGCATACAATAGTATATATGTTACCATCTTCTTACAGGCTACAGAACTTGTGTATTAGTTTCCCATGACTGGGGAGGTGTTCTTGCCTTCCAATTTGCTGCTAAACACGAAGATATGATAGACAGGTTGATTGTTATGAATGCGCCCCATTCTGCTACAATGCAGGACTACATTCAGAAGAATTCTTCACAAGCAAAAAAATCCTGGTGAGTTGGTTTATCATAATATGTTACTATTTGTCAGTTTGATAAAGTATATATACAAATCATTTTGTTTTAAGTATACTGATATACACTTCAACTAAATCAGATCTTACCTAAAACAAAAGTTATTTTTTATATCTAGATGTAGTAATACAATATGTTTGACACACATTTTTAATTAATTCTGTCAAACTTCGTAGGATCCAGTGATTATTTTATGGTAGATTTATCTATGTGGGCTTATTACAGGACCCAAGTCAAACTGGTTCCAAACAGAATATTTTTTTGTTCTGTATTATATCACAAAATAACATCATCTTAATTTTATTTTGTTTCTAACACTTCAAAATTTCACAAAAACTATGAAAATAGAAATTAGAATTACTGAAAAAACAGATACAACAAATATATTATGATTATCAATAGTTTTGGGAATGATATAATATTATATTTAAGAAATAAATCATGAAGCCAGAATGTGTTGGGAGTTTTAACATGGATTGGCAGATATTAGTATTTTATCCCGAGCCAGAAGCGAGGGATAAAATTTACTAATATCCACCAATCCATGTTAAAACTCAAAACACATTCTGGCTTCCATGATTTATTTTGATTCTGATATGTCTAAGAGTACAAATACGGTAGTATACTTTGATTGGAAGACGGTAATTTATATTTACGTTTGTGGAAAATGTCGCACATAATTTATGCTGCCAATGGAAAAGTCAGTCACATTCACAGGCGCATGTGCTAATGAGATTATACCGAATGGATAACTCGCTCGTTTGTTAACAAAGCGAAAGAAGGAGGTCATGTTAGAATTGTTCATTTACAATAGTTTCCAGAGTTCCATAATATTTTGTTTGATTATTACAGGTACATCGCCTTCTTCCAAGCGCCATGGGTTCCTGAAATATTTTTCTCTGTGTTTGATTATGAAATTATAGGTCAGGTCTTTTGTGGAAAACGAAGTGGTCTGGCTGTTCGTGAAATGTTACCAGAAGATGTAGAGGCTTACAAGTATTCCATATCTAGACCAGGTATTAAATATAGCCTTTATGAGGTCACCTTTGGGACAAAGAAAAAGTGGCCTTATAAGACAGGTGACCTCTTAAAAGAGGTTTAATTCATATGAAATTTTCTATGACAGGACAAGAAAAGGTGACCTTTAAATACAGGTGACTGCTTAATAGAGGTGATCACATGGTCAGGGTGGACTGTATATATCTAAATGAAAACTGAAAAATTTATTGATTCAAACAAAGTTTTACTGGTTTTGGGCCGGAGGACCGGTACTCATTGTGAGGACAGATAAACCACTTCAGAAATTATTTATTTTTCTGCTGCTAAAATAATGTCTTTTGCTTGCCACCTTGCCCATTTTTTTAAGTTTCATATTTTTTTCATAGAAAAACCAGAAATGGTTGACGTTCACTAATTTTGTCAATCCTCAATTCTTTTTTAATTGAGGGCGGGTGTTATGGTATTTAATGCCACTTTCAACAATATTTCAATGATATCGTGGTGGTCAGATTTATTGGTGGAGGAAACCGGAGTAGTGGAGAAAATCACTGACCTGCCACAAGTCACTGACAAATTTTATCAAATAATGTTGTATATCACCTGAATTGATTTATAGCTAAACTAGCAGATGCATGCTATACATTAGCATGATTTTGCAATCTAGAAGTGCTCTGTAGAGATTTCTGATTGAATTTCAATAAGAAAAATATTATAAATTTTATGAAGCAAATTTATATTCATAAATTATATTGTTGTTTTTCTCTCAAGACTAAAATTTTATTTACATTTTTAAATCAAACACAATTATTACACAGCATAATTATATACCAGTATACAACCTGCAAAAATATGCATAATTCAATAGAATAATTATTCTATAGCTTTCTGATTTTTTTTTTTTTTTTATGAAAGAGATAAATATTAAACAATGATCACTAACTAACTTATACATATAAATGTCCTTTGCTTTTAGAAAATATTTTACATTTTAGGGGGAGTAACTGGACCTCTTAATTACTACAGAGCTGCCTTAAGATATCCACTAGACAAGTCAGTTTTTAATATCATGAAAAAACCAACTTTGGTGATCTGGGGCTGTAAAGATACTGCATTGAATAAGGACCTAGCAGCACTACCAGCGAAATATGTTCCAAATTTAACTGTGAAATACATAGAAGATGCCAGTCATTGGGTTCAGATGGACAAACCAGACGAAGTCAACAATTACATGAGGGAATGGCTGAGTTCTAAACCAAATGAAATGTAAAGAACATAATATAAAGACAGAAAAATAAGTCTTGATTATTTCAGGAGCATTTCAACAAAAAATGTTTAACTTATGACAAAAGAATAAACAGAAATAACAAAATTACCTTTTGTTAATAAAATTGTAGTAGAATTTAAAATGTTAGGAAATGTAGTTATATTTATATACCAAGTCTTGATTATTTCAGAAGCATTTCAACAAAAAGTAATGACAAAAGACATCAGAAATAACAAAATTACTGCAAGCTTTTATAAATGAAATTGTAGTAGCATTTAAAATGTTTAGGAAGTGTTGTTATATTTATGTACATGTACATATATGTCTTGGTTATTTCAGGAGCATTTCAACAACAAAAAAATTTTCCTTATGACAGAAGAATAAATAAAAATAATGACCCACCTTTTGTTAATAAAATAGTAGTAGCATTTAAAATGTTAGGAAATGTTGTTATATTTATGTACATTCCAATTCTTGATTATTTCTGGAGCATTTCAACAAAATTTTTTTTTCCTTATGACAGAAGAATAAATAGAAATAATGACCCACCTTTTGTTAATAAAATAGTAATAGCATTTAAAATGTTAGGAAATGTTGTTATATTTATGTACATTCCAAGTCTTGATTATTTCTGGAGCATTTCAAAAATATTTTTTTTCCTTATGACAGAAGATTAAATAGAAATAATGACCCACCTTTTGTTAATAAAATAGTAGTAGCATTTAAAATGTTAGGAATTGTTGTTTTATTTATCTACATATCAATTATGAAAAGAAAGTTTAAACAGTGATAGTCATCAATTCCACCAATATCAACAAAACAAACAATCACCTCTCATCTTGACTGAACTCACTGAACACTAGAAAGACCACGACATATGACCTTTGAAATCTAGGTCCTGGCCTGGGACAGTCACAAAAATGTAGCGGGTTAAACCCAACCCTCCCCTCTTGAAAACTGGATCTCCATATGCAATACATATATAAACAAACAATAAAAACCTACACAGAATCGCTTCCACTCAAAAAGACCACATGCTATCACAAAAATGAATGACAACATAGACATGGACAGTACAAGAATGTCAATCAATAGTCCTAGTTAACTGACTACTAGCTAGGAAGGTAGAATTTGCTGGTTAAAGATCATTATTCTTTAGAACATTTCAATAAAAATGTTTAACTAATGACATAAAACTAAACAGAAATAACAAACTTGGGAACAAAGGTATTAAATCTGAAATATTAAGCCTGTATTTGTACATCTAATGAATTGTGTGACATTTTCATTGTTTTATTCGTCTGGTTCAATATGAAAATAATTCATATATGTATGCTAAGCACACTCATATACCATATCTGTACTAAATATAATAACTTTTAGATTTTCATCTCAAAAGCTGATATCACCGACGTGACCCCACTTTGGGCTACCTGGTTTGTTACCAACAGATAATGGCAAAAGTTGTCGGTTGACATGGATGATGCTGCATCATTGTAGATGTATATAAAATGTGCATTGACAATATTTGTATTTTTAATTCTGAAACTACAAAAAAAATATATAACTTCTTAACACATATACAAATGTACATATATCTTTCCATTTAAAACGCAAATATCATTGGCCATCTCTAGACGAAATCTGCATCTGGAAAAGTTTTATTAACACTCTAATATTTACTTCATGGATGGTATCATGAATGGCACTGTAGATGTTATTGTTCCGGAACGATTAATTGGTCTCGCATCCGGGACGGGTCTTGTTGGCATTCTTCTTGTTTTAGCTCTTGTGTCGTTTATATGTTACCGTATTTTTTTTAATCCAGATTAATCTGCAATCAGATTTGCTATTTGTTAAATCCTTTTAATTATTTTATTTGGTGATCCACTAAGATCTAACAAGGAACGTTTTCAGTTAACGCCGAGGTCAACATTAAAGCGACCAATCAACAACTAGCCTACAAAACAACAAACAATGTCGTACTGAATAGTATAGGATATACATTGTATAAGGAAAACATAAGAGGGTTTCCGAATGTCAATGAAAGGTAATCAATGCAAGTGCAAGACCAGTGGCGGATTCAGGATATTGCACTATATATACAGTTGGTACTTTCTTCATGTTTTTGTCAAATGTGTACTAATTCAAGCCCGTAAGGACAAGAAATCCGATCAAAAATTAAAATTTCCGTTTTCCATCGGTTTTTCGTCAAAAGAAATAAAACTACTGTAACATAAAAGCATAATCCGCAGTTTTCCGTCCTTCCGTGTATAAAGCACTACCCGCAGTGGTATCAACGATTTTATGGGGTGATAATCAGTGTTAGGAAAACAAAATAAGATACGGTCAAATTCACCTTTATGATACATTCAAGTGTAGCTTGGATCCACAAATTGATACGGTCAAAATTAGAACATGTGTAGCTGAAATTTAACAAAAGCCCCTATTAGTTCTTTGTTTTATTAAGATCCTCAGCTGGAAGCAGATAAATATTGTGTAGACTATCATTTTTATACCGTCGCTAGCATTTATTTTGTCTGGTCTAAATTTTAGAGAACCTTGCTATCTTCAGGTGATATTTGCTTACAAATTAGAAGTTTATTACTCCAGTTCATTCATTCATTCGTTCGTTCGTTCGTTCGTTCGTTCGTTCGTTCGTTCGTTCGTTCGTTCGTTCGTTCGTTCGTTCGTTCGTTCGTTCGTTCGTTCGTTCGTTCGTTCGTTCGTTCGTTCGTTCGTTCGTTCGTTCGTTCGTTCGTTCGTTCGTTCGTTCGTTCGTTCGTTCGTTCGTTCGTTCGTTCGTTCGTTCGTTCGTTCGTTCGTTCGTTCGTTCGTTCGTTCGTTCGTTCGTTCGTTCGTTCGTTCGTTCGTTCGTTCGTTCGTTCGTTCGTTCGTTCGTTCGTTCGTTCGTTCGTTCGTTCGTTCGTTCGTTCGTTCGTTCGTTCGTTCGTTCGTTCGTTCGTTCGTTCGTTCGTTCGTTCGTTCGTTCGTTCGTTCGTTCGTTCGTTCGTTCGTTCGTTCGTTCGTTCGTTCGTTCGTTCGTTCGTTCGTTCGTTCGTTCGTTCGTTCGTTCGTTCGTTCGTTCGTTCGTTCGTTCGTTCGTTCGTTCGTTCGTTCGTTCGTTCGTTCGTTCGTTCGTTCGTTCGTTCGTTCGTTCGTTCGTTCGTTCGTTCGATCAAACATATATATTTCGTTTCGTTAGATATTTATCTACATTCTTCTATACTTACTTACCTATTAATATTCATTTCCAGTTCATTATCATAACAAATATCTCATTTGTGACAAATCCCGCCTACTTCGTCCGCCATCTTGCTTCTCCGGTACATATAAAATAATTAAAATTAATTAGAAAAATAATAGATTTATTAGATTTTTTCATGCTATTGCTCAGACCCTTGAGCACTTTACAAATCTGCCAAAACGCACATACACCAGACCAGGAGCAACTTCTTTGTTGTATTCCATTTGCAACTTTGATTTGTCTAGCCACTGTTATTGTTCAAATATGCCTGGCTTTAAGAAAGGTCTCAACAGATCACTACAAGAGAGATCACTTGACATAGGCAGAGCAATTCAACCGCCAGTGTTTTGAGTGGAGTGTTAAAATCTGTGAACCGCTAGACATAGAGGTTAAAAAAAAACTACATGTAGTATACACGAGAGACAAATAATGAGAGATAATGTTCAAGCAGAGGGTGAAGACAAGACTATATTAGGAGTCAATAACTGTACCTTTTCTCGAATATACACTAAATGAAATGAAAACAAGGTTTACCGATCTACACACCAGAACCGCTTTGGGGCTACAGTTGGTTCCATCTATTTTGTAAATATTGCCCCATAGTTGAGCCCCCCCCCCCCCCCGTCAAAAGAGTCTCTTTATCCGCCCCTGAAGACAATTAAATATATTGATAAATCGGACAACTCTTGCCGTGTACTCAACTTGAAAAAGGAGACTCATCGCGGATTGGTCGATTGAAAATATGAACCCTGATATGACCTTAAACGGGCTGTCGTTGGATGTTAGTGTTTCGCAATTTTGTTTTTAAATAGAATACAACAACCATCTATATTTTAATTACATTATTCACTTATGGAACCAGAGGAACAATAGCTGTGACATGAAACAATTGGATCCCAATATTTGAATATCTCAATTATTGTTTTTTTTTCCATGATGTAAATTGAAAACGAGCCAACCCGACTTGTAATTTCGATCAAGGATTGTATGCTTTCTATGATTTTCCTCTATACAACTGAGATGAAAGTTTAAAATGTATACCAACAAAATCAGAGCCAGTAGCTGCAAGCTATATATACAAAAGTATACAAAGGTACCTGCGGAAATGCTTTGTTAGATTTTATTTATACTTGAACTTGTAAATCAACACTTGTTTATTAATTCAGATATACAAATGTACAGATGTCCCGTCACCTTCACTATCTGTAGTTATAGTTACAAATCTCATTAGGATTCTGCATACTTAATATGCAAGAAAAGATTAAGGTTTTTTTTAAAGATTGAAATAAATAAAAAAGTAGTTTGGATAAACAAAGTGCACACGCGTATGCATTGTATCTTTTGAATAAAATAGTGAATTTGCAGGAAGAAGGGTTGAAAGATAGAAGGGTTGAAAGATACCAGAGTTAACCAGAATTCGTAAATCGAAGAAAGACAGACAGAAAAAACACAAAAGAACAAACAACGATCTACAAAACATACACATACAACTAAAGATCGAGTAACACGAACCCCACTAAAAACCGGGGATGAACTCAGATATTCCAGAAGGGCAAGCAGTTCCTGCTCCACTGAATGGCATCCCCAGTGTTAATCTAGTTACAAAACCGGTGATAAGTCATGAATGACAATGAACGCATTGTAGTTGTACAACGAAGAAAAACATAGAAACATACAGACACACCAAAATGAATGTCTAAATATAAGAAAGTGTCTGTGGACAGAACAGTGTTTACAAATAAAAATAGACGTGCACGTGGTCATTCCAATGTCATTACTATTAGATGTTTCTTGATTTTTTTTAATTGTTGTCAATACGCTAACATATAACAACATCCCGTTGAGACCTCTATGGCATCGTGGGGACTTGTCGAGTAACCGTTACATTCATCGTTGACCGACAAATCATATGCAAGACTGTTAAATATATTGACCAATCGGACAATAGCTTTCAACGTGTCCTCGGTTTTTGATACATCAAAATTTGATAGACTAGTCGCTGATTAGTCAGCTTAAAATATTACGCTGAAATTATTTTATATGAGATGTCGTTAAATGTTAGTGTTTCGCAAAGAGAATAACAAACACACATCTAATGTAATAAGATTATTGGCATTCCAGCATAAATGTTGACCGATACATTTACATTACTCTAAATATACTGCATGTAGTTTGGCTACTTCGAAAAACACTAATTGGATCGGTGGTGTAATGGTTTGCGTGCTCGCCTTGAGTGTGGTAGATCGTGATTTTGAACCCGGTCGAGTCAATTCAGACCATACAATTGGTGTTCGCTGCTTCCCCGTTAAGCACACAGTATTAATGAGTTAAAGAGCTAAGACTGGTTGGCTCGGAATCGGGATAATGTGTCCGAGTTTGGCGACACGTCTATCCGTGGACTGTATCCGTGGACTGTTGTTTCAATGAACTAGCACTATACAAAGACCAACTAAGCGTGTTGGTCTAATACAAAGCGGATATCCTCTCCATATCCTCACGTTATCCTCTCCATATATCATCTCATCGCATTTGCATCTTGTTCTTGCCGAGAAAATTATTAATTGGCGGTAAACAACAACCACCCACTCTCTCAGAACACTAACTATTGGTATAGTATAAACGTGCTTAATTAGTATTAATTTTCTTGTCATTTATTTTTTTTTTATTTGCAAAACTACCCTATCATATACGGGCTTAGCAATACAAACAAGAATACTCTGAAGTATTTCTCAGTTGACGTTAATACATAACTAAAGGTCCATCGCTTATCTGCCCTTGATGTGCTATTGTTGTGTTTACAAAGCTCCGTGTAAAAATGTAGATTTAGTTTACTTATCGGATCTTGTTTGATATCTGTGGTGAATAAGGATATTATATATTGACAATATTTGCTGCTTTCATCACCATATCACTATTACAGACAAAAGTAGTGACCTTTGGAAGAATTCTTCTCACTCTAATTACTGTGAGTTACTGTCCAATGTTTACAAAATGGCGGCTTCCAAAACAAATGATCACAACAAAAGTCAAATCCAGAGACATTTGTCAGTACACTTTAGTACAAGCTTTACAAAGGGTATAGCACACACTGAAGTTTTAGAAGAAATTGAAAAACTTGTAGAAAAAAATTTAATACAGTCCATACAAATAACAGAAAAAAACTGTATTGTCACAGTTTTCGACCCCGACACTAAGCACATTCTATTAACAAGGGGGATCGAAATTAGAAACAGATATATAAAATTCGTTGATGTAGAGAAGCAAGTTACAAATATAACAATAAAAGATGCACCGTGTGAATTATCCAATCAGGTAATATGTGCATTTATGCAAAAATTCGGAGATGTGGTACAAGGCTCTCTACGCAGAGGTATGATTAAGGGTACGAATATCGAAACAGGTACCCGATATATGCAACTCACGAACTGTGTTCCCCTTATTCCAATTATGAGCAAATTCGGGAGATTTGATGTCCGAATATTCGCCGACAACAACAGAACTGAATGTCAATATTGTTCACAAACCGACCATCCATCATACGTCACTTCCGGTAGCATGGACGCTTAAAATTTCTGAGGAAAAATTTGAATTTGTAATCGTTATAAATCGCCGAAATTTGAGACCATCGAATCTTAATTCATGGCAAATGTGATAAGTGGACTCTGTTAAGGTTTATACTTTATCGCAGGAAAATGCAACTTTTTGTTTAAAATTGTATATTTGTCATCGAGAAAATTCATCATTTGTTCAAAATTGTATCCAAACGACATACATTTTTAGTTAACATGGCATATATTTCTGTTATCAATGTCGCTGAACAAAATCAATAAGGAATTCAAAAAGCTCTATAGGCTGTATAAAAACACAGACATATCCCGAGAGACTATAATATTTAGTGACAGTAAGGGTTTCTCCCTGAGAGATGTGTTGAACGACAGACTTAAGTAGAAAATTATGTAATTGCTAAAAGTGGAGCCAATATTTACAATAATGCTCATTATTATAAAGTGAAAAATGCAGTGAAGAAGGCGAAGAATCCTGTCGTCATAGTGTGGCTCGGAACCTGTGATATTACGGAGAAAAAAGGGAAGTATATTAGTGTTAAGAGCTATCCCTACCAAAAAATTGAATTTGCATTAAACAAATATAGAACTTTAAAGAGTAGACTCTTACAGGCTAACCCAGAGGCAACAGTTGTGTTTCTAGAGTGCCCATATTACTCTATTACCAGGTTCAACAAATTTAAAATAACTAATAGTAACAGTAAAACTGGAACAAACAAATACTACCAGAGGAATGCCATAGCTGCATCTAGAGCTGACAAACAAGTTTGTTGTATGGTTGATTATTTCAATGACCACCTCAGACTAATTAATAGAAACTGTGGTACACCTAGAATATCACAAGACATTATTGCGTCAAGCAAGGGAGCCAGGGCGGAACGCACAAGCTATAGAAAGAACTGGAATGTATATTCTGATGGCATACATCCAGTAAGAGCATTGGCTAGACTGTGGTTGTATAGGGTAATAGAATTAGCAACAGAAATAGCAGCAAAGACTGAGTCGTGTGGGTAGTGGGACAAGGAAGCCTTGACCCCAATTAGTAAGTACAAGAAGCAAGGAAGCCTTGCTCAGTAAATATAACTTATATTTGTATATTCGGCAAGGAAGCCTTGCCCCAGTATATATATACACGTAGAGTTCAGATAGGGAAGCCCTGTCACTAAATACACAAAGACCAGACTGCTTCAGTAGGCTTACTTAAAAATCTAATACAAGGAACTCAACATTAGAAACATATATTGATTAAAATAAGGAAGATTTGCACAAAATAAAAAAAAATTATATCATACAAGAACAAATAAAAATACCAAAACAAGGAAGCCTTGTTTTGCACAAAAAAAAAATTTCTAACGCAGCTTATGCAAGGAAGCCTTGCACATAAAATACAATACAAGAACAAATAAAAATACCAAAACAAGGAAGCCTTGTTTTACACAAGATAAAATTTCTAGAGCAGCTTATGCAGGGAAGCCTTGCACATAAGATATATTACAAGGACAACAAATAAAAATATCATATATTAACATACTATTAGCAAGGAAGCCTTGCTGGGTTTGAACTAAGGCATTAGATTATAGATTGTGCAATAGGGAAGCCCTGTTGATATTTGAACCGCAGCTTATGCAAAGAAGCCTTGCACATAAAATATTATACAAGAACAAATAAAAATACCAAAACAGGGAAGCCTTGTTTACACAAGATAAAATTTCTAGAGCAGCTTATGCAAGGAAGCCTTACACATAAGATATCATACAAGAACAAATAAAAATACCAAACAAGGAAGCCTTGTTTTATACAAGATAAAATTTCTAGAGCAGCTTTATGCAAGGAAGCCTTGCACATAAAAATATCATATATTAACATACTATTAGCAAGGAAGCCTTGCTGGGTTTGAACTAAGGCATTGGATCTTAGATTGTGAAATAGGGAAGCCCTGTTGATATTTGAACCATGTCACGTAAGGGCTCAGTAACCTCAACCAAGGGGAATGCATTAAGCACAGAGGGATAGACATGTAAGGTTTGTTCAGTCAAATTCACCGAGGATAAAGCAGAGGTGCTAGAGTGTGAATATTGTGAAAAACATTTTTGTCGTTCTTGTGTCAAATTAAGCAGCACAGAGTATAAACTACTAACTAAACGATCTGACCTACATTGGTATTGCCCCCCTTGTGAGGAAAAAGCAATGAAGAATCTCAAAATTGAGAAGGAAGTAGAGGAGAGATGCAATAAATACTTCAGTAAGTATGAAAAAAGGCTAGATGAGATGGAGAATAAACTAGACAAAAAGGTTGAACTAGATGAAGTTAAAGCCTTGATCCAGGAAAACAAAGAGAGTGCCGCCACAGGTGGAAACGACCAGGATGGGACACTGACAAGCCAGTTGGAAGAATTTAAAGAAAGTATGGCTCGGAAAAGTAATATTATAATATTTAGAGCAGAGGAGTCAAAGAAAACTGAACCAAAAGAGAGAAAAGTAGAAGATATGGCAATAGTAAATGAATTATGTAAAATAACTGGTACAAATAAACAGACGGTAAAGAATGTAACGAGACTAGGCAAAAAGGATGTAGATTCTGATAATCCAAGACCAATGAGGGTCATTTTTGAGGATGAAAAGGCAAAGGGGTCACTCATGGCTAATATGAAGAATTTAGCAACCGCAGAAGATAAGTTCAAGCAGCTAAGTATAACCCATGACATGACAAAAAAAGAAAGGTTACAAAATAAAGAAAAACTTGCAGAAGCTAAGAAAAAAAATGAGGTATTGGTGGATGATAACCAGTCGGTAAACTACAAATACCTGGTAAAAGGACCCCCCGGAGACAGGAGGGTGGTAAAGGTCAAAAAGAAGGAGTAAGACGCTCCAAAAACACTGTAAATTGTCAAATTTTAACAGAAACCAATGTAAATAAGGTGATGGATTTTAATGGCATACAATGTTTTTATACAAATGCAGACAGTTTGCCAAACAAACTGGGTGAATTGATGACAAGAATACAGGATGGAAAAAATAGCTACGAAGTGATTGGGATAACAGAAATTTACCCCAAGAATTGCAGATATATGCCGGGGAAAGCAGAATTACAAATAGAAGGTTATGAACTATTCCTAAGTGAATCCACAAGTTTTAGCAAACGAGGTGCAGCATTATATATTAATAAGAAGCTGAAATCAGAAGAAATAAAATTCAAGGAGAAATTTGAAGAAAGTGTATGGGCACAGATTAAGCTAAACAACAACGATATGTTGTTACTGGGATGTATATATAAAAGTCCAAGTAGTAGTCCAGAGAACCTAGATGAACTTAACAAGCTATTAATTACGGTATCAAAGGAAAAGAAGTTCTCACATATCATGGTAATGGGGGATTTTAACTTCCCTAAAATTGACTGGAAAAACTGGTTAACCAAGGGTGACAAAATTAGTGAAAACTTCGTAGAAAGTATAAGAGATAGCTATATGTTCCAACATGTTACGGAAAACACTAGAATGAGAGAAAATTGTGAACCAAGCACACTGGACCTAATACTGACAAATGATGAGAATATGATAGAAGAGCTAAATTACACTAGCCCACTTGGAAACAGTGATCATTGTAGCCTTGAATTTATACTCAAATGCTATTGTGAGGAAAAATCATGTAAAACGGAGAGATGGAACTACTTCAAAGGGGATTACACTAATATGAATATCTTTCTTCAGTGTGACTGGAATGATATATTAAAAGGAAAAAATGCTGGGCAACAGTTTGACATTTTTATGACCAAGTTCAATGAGGCAAAAAACAAATATATACCACATATGAATACAAAAGCCAACAACAAAGCTAAGAAACACAACTATATTCCTCTGGATGCTAAAACCGTACAGAAGATTAAAAAGAAACATAGATGTTGGACTAGATACAGAGAAACTGGGGACAAAAAAAAGTACCAGGAATACGCCAAAACAAGAAATCAAGTTAAACGCGCAATCAGAAAAGCAAAAGCTAATATGGAGAAAGAAATTGCACAAAATGCTAAAAGCAATCCCAAGATTTTTTGGAAATATGCTAACTCCAAAAGAAAAACTAACACTGGTATATCAGAGCTAAAATTTAAGTCAGAAGAAGGGGAAGAAAGGAAAACGACAACAGATAAGGAAAAAGCGGAAGTCCTGGCTAGTTTCTTCAGTAGCGTATTCACAATGAACCAGAGGGCGATCTACCATTGATGCATCCTATAGAGGTCAAACAGGAATGCATAGAGAAAACTTACAAAGAAAGTGAAATATTAAAATTACTACAAAATCTGGATGTAAACAAATCATGTGGCCCAGATGGTCTTCACCCTAAAATGCTAAAGGAGCTTAGTGCAACAATATCAAAGCCTATAACAACTATATTTAATTCGTCTATGTGCCAAGGTTTGGTTCCTAAACTCTGGAAAGAAGGGAACATCACTGCACTATTCAAAAAAGGAGACAAGACAGAACCAGGAAATTATAGACCAGTCAGTCTGACCAGTGTAATCTGCAAAACCATGGAAAAACTAGTAAGGGAAACTATAGTAAAGCACATGTCAACTAATAAGCTCTTCAGCAACAAGCAGTTTGGCTTCATCTCTGGGAGATCAACAACCCTACAACTCCTAAAAGTTATGGATGAGTGGACCAACATTCTTGACAAGGGTGGGAAAATTGACTCAGTATATATGGATTTTATGAAAGCTTTTGACAAAGTACCACATAGAAGACTTCTGCATAAGATGCATAGGTATAAAATAAGTGAGAAAATAATTAAGTGGGTAGAAAGTTTTCTTAACAACAGAACACAAAAAGTAATTGTAAATGGCACTGAGTCCAAATGCCACCATGTCACAAGTGGGATACCACAAGGTAGTGTCCTGGGCCATATACTCTTCGTTATATATATCAACGACATGCCAGAGATGGTAGAGTCATCCACCTATCTGTTTGCTGATGATACAAAAATTTTCAGAGAAATTAGAGGGGAAAAAGATGAGAAAATGCTTCAAGCAGATTTAGATAACTTACAAAGCTGGTCAGATACATGGCTATTAAAATTCCACCCTAACAAATGCAAAGTGATGTCAGTTGCCAATAAAAGCGTGGACAAAGGAACAAAACACTATCACCTATATAATAACGATGGCAACAGAATTGAGTTAAAACAATCTGACGGAGAAAAAGACATAGGAGTATTTGTAGATGAAAATTTGTCCTTTAATAAGCACATACAAAATCAGGTGAACAAAGCAAACAGCATCATGGGATTAATCAGAAGAACTTATACATATTTAGATGAACAAAGCTTCAAATATTTATTCCAAGCTTTGGTTAGACCTCATATTGAATACGCCGAAGCAGTCTGGTCTCCATTTAAAGTGGGGGATATTGAAAAAATAGAAAACGTACAAAGAAGAGCCACCAAACAAGTACCTACTTTAAAAAACATGGAATATAACGAAAGACTAAAGAAACTCAAGATGTCCACTCTGAAGTATAGAAGAATGCGAGGAGATATGATAGAAGTATTTAAAATAATAAATGATATTTATGATCCTCTAACAACAGTGGATATGTTTGAACTAAACACAACTTCAAACACAAGGGGACATAGCAAGAAGATGAAGATAAAAACAAGTAGGCTGAATGTGAGAAAATATACCTTCGTCGTTAGAATTGTCGAAATATGGAATAGCCTCCCAGAATCAGTTATACAGGCAAAATCAGTTAAAAATTTTGAAATCGGCCTAGATGAGCACTGGAAGCACCAAGAGTGCAAATATGACTTTACGGCAAACATAAACATAAGATCAAATTCCGGAAGTGACGTAAAGTCGCGCATCAATGATGTGGATTTAGAGGCGGACATAGTGGCAACAAGCCAGCGTCCACTGTAGTTCCTATGGTATCCTATGGTATACCGTTGCGTGAGAAAACCTTCGATGGCAAAAGCACGGGCATGTTTCAGGTGTAACAGTAAGGACCATATATATTAAAGACTGTCCCCATTCTGATAACGTATGTTATAATTATGGCAAGGAAGGCCACATAAGACGGAACTGTGAGGCGACAGACCATGATCTATATGGGGTCTATATGCATGACATCCACGAGGGAAGGGAAGCTGATATGGATAGAAACAACAAATCCCCGGAAATTGGTGAAATAACAAATGATGATAATACAACTACAAATTGTGTGTTTTCTAATGAATCCCACCCAGTTATGGCAACACAAAGTGACATCCTTGGAGCATCAAATTGTACAAGGCTTGTCTTTGAAAACCCCAATGTACATAACATCTCTGTGTCAGGTACTACATTAGACCAAGTCCAAAAACTGTTAGATAAGTCTGATTCACAAGTTGATAGTGAAAATGTCGATAGTGTAGTATTGAGTCTTGGTACAAATGATGTAACACAGTATAGAAATGATACTGAACAAATTATTGTTAATGTAACCACATGTGTTGAGAATGTGAAACATAAATATCCAAATGCTAGCATAGGTGTATGTAGCATACTACCAAGAAGAGGGAAAGGTACACACATCCAAGCATTAAACTCTGTAGCATCGTCTGTTAACACCTTCATTAAAAAAATTGTGTTTGAAAAACAATAAGATGAGGTTTATTGACTTGTGGTCAGAGTTCACTCAAACAATGTACCAAACAGAGCACTCTACAAATTAAATGACCCAAGTGGTGTCCACATTAGTGAAGCAGGAGCTAGTGTTACAAGTGACATAATACTGGATTATGTAAAATCACCAGTAGAAGGCGAATACACGACTCCAAATACTAAAAAACGTATCAGAAGTTCAACATCAACCCCAGGTTCAACAGTTAAACAACAATCAAAAATTCCCAAACCATTTTGAAGCTATAGTAACAATTGAACAAAATATATTCATGGTAATATTTGATCATTGACATTCCTAGTAATTATAATTATTATTTTCGCATGTTTCAAAATATATATCATGTACTTTGTTTACACGTGACAAACATCCTAATTCATAACCTATCAATGACAAAATTACCGGTATCTATTTTTAGTGCCACTAAGCGAGGCGTCCCAAATCTTGATCTCTTCAATATAAATTTGTTTCAAGTGTTTTATTTTATAACAATTATGTTATTCGTGTCTAATATAATACCGATTGATTTGTCTGTAATTTACGTTAACAATATAAAGAGTGTGATTTATTGTATAATTATTGTTGTCATACTTGTTGTAAATATACCTATGTTTAATTGTAGTCACCTGTGTGAGGTGAGTTCCAAATTGTGACCTTTCACTGTCAATTTGTAAATATGTCTCTTTGTATTGTTACATTAAATGTTAATGGTATAGCAGACGACAAAAAACGGAATGCGGTGTTTTGTCGGTGTCGAAAAAAGAAAATCGATATTGCGTGTACAAGAAACACACTGTTCGATTGATACTGAATTAAAATGGAAAACTGAATGGGGGGCTAAAAGTATGTGGAATCATGGTTCAAGTAATTCACGAGGTGTTGCTATCCTCTTTTCAAAAAAAATTGATAACGAAGTTACAGAAACGGGGCGAGATAATACTGGTAGGAAAATCTCCTGTGTGGTAAAGATATCAAATACTTATAACGTAAATATATATAATGTTTATGTTCCTAATTTGGGTAATGATAAGAAAATATTTATTAATCAATCAATTTCGATGAATCCGGCGGACAAAAATATAGTTCTGGGAAATTTTAACTGTACACTCTTGAAGAGTCTAGATAGGAAGCCAATACCAAACCGCGATGACATAGGTTCAACGGAATTGAAAAAAATATAGAAAGAAATGATTTGATCGATGTTTGGAGAGCACGCAATCCAAACAGTAAATGTTTTACATTCGGCCGGGTCAATTCACACTCGCGTATAGATTTCATTTTCATCAGCAGTGAACTTAATTTTGCATCACAAAAGATTAAAATTATTCACTTTCCATTTAGTGATCATGATGGTGTTATCATGACATTGAAAGTAAGTGAACCAGAACGAGGTCCGGGGTTATGGAAGATGAATTATACCGTTATTCAAACATATTTATTTAAGCACATATTTGAAAGTTTTTGGAATAAATGGAAACTTCAGAAAAATAACTTCAAAAATAAATTGGAATGGTGGGAGCAAACTAAGATTAAAATAAAAAGCTTAACTATAGGCGTATCAAAAAAATTAAACATAACTGAAACGAAACTCAAGATCTGGGAAACTACTTTAGAGAAACTTGTTGAAAGCAACTCGGACAATAAAAATGAAATATCTGAGTTAAGGGGCAACATTAAAGGGTATCATGAAAAAAAAGCAGAAGCCTCTAGAATTCGATCAAAAGTAAATTGGTATGAAAAGGGGGAAAAATCTACAAAGTATTTCTTTAACCTAGAGAAAAAGAAGGTAAAGAAAAACTATGGAATAGAGTTAAAACTAACGATGGCAAATATAAAGAGGATATGGTGTCTATTTTAGAGGAACAAGTCAATTTTTTCGAAAAACTCTTTACCTCAGAAGGATGGGACAGTGATTCGGCCGCATATTTATTAAATAATTTGGAAAAAAAATTAAGTCAAGAGGATAAAGAGATTTGTGATGAAGGAATAACTTTGGATGAAATTTCAAAGGCAGTAAAATTACAAAAACCCGATAAATCACCAGGGGAGGATGGGATTGTTAGTGAATTTTACAGACATTATTGGTATCTTATTGGAGAAGATTTTGAGTCTGTGGTGAGGGAGATTTTTTATCAAAAACTACTTAGTGAATCTCAGAATAGGGGAATAATTACACTTATGTTCAAATCGGGGGAAAGGGAGGATATAAAAAACTGGAGGCCTATTACTCTTCTAAACGTGGATTACAAAATTGTGTCAAAAATATTAGCCGAGAGACTAAAACGTGTATTACCAAATATAATTAATACCGACCAAAGGGGGTTCGTAAAGGGTAGGAATATTTTCCAGGGGAATAGATTATTACAGGATATCATAGACTATACAGAAATGGAAGATGAAGAGGGGGCAATTATATTCCTAGATCAACAGAAAGCGTTCGATAGAGTTGAGTGGGGGTGGATAGATTTGTGTTTTGAAAAATTTGGCTTTAGTGACTGTTTCAGGGGCTGGGTAAAAATGCTTTTCAAAAATGCAAAAACAAGTATTCAGACGAACAGATTTGTATCCCGCTTCGTCAACATTTCACGTTCAATCCGTCAAGGATGCCCCATCGCTCCGATGCTATACATTTTGCAGGCGGAGCCATTGGCGACATCCATTAGACGCAATCCCAAGATAGTAGGCATATCTTTACCAAATAGAAATGGACCGGATATAGAGACAAAGGTAAACATGTTTGCTGATGACACTCAATTGATTAATAAAACTGAAGAATCCATCGAGGAAACATTTAAAACACTTGTAATATATGAAAAAGCTTCTGGGGCAAAAATGAATTTGGAAAAAACAGTGGGGATGTATCTAGGGAAATGGCGTAATAAAAACCCGAGATTTAAAAATATTAAGTGGTCAACAAAACCGGTTAAAGCTTTGGGGGTATTTCATGGATATGCAATTGACTTAGAAATGATTTGGTTAGAAAAAATAAATAAGATAAAAAGTTGTATGGAGGTTTGGAAATCAAGAGATCTTACGTATTTTGGAAAAATTTTAATTATCAAATCATTTGTCTAATCGGTAATAGGCTATGAAATAGAAATGAGGGGTATTCCAGTAAAATTTGAAAAGGAAATAAATTCCATCATATGGGATTTTATATGGGATGGTAAAACAAACCAAATATCTAGAAACGTATGCAGTTTACCACAGAATAAAGGGGGAATGGGAATGGTGAACTTGAATCACTTTATTAAGGCAAAGCAAGTTAAATGTATGCATAATATAATACACTCAGAATTAGATAAATGGAATGTTATTGGTAAATATTGGCTGACATCAATGGATTCAAAATTTGAGACCGATTTTTTTCTCTGTAAATGTTCAGATATCAAAGATATTGGATTAAGGAAGATTTCAAAATATTATCTGAATCTCTTAAATTGCTGGTCTGAATTTCTGAGTTTAAATAAAATTAACACAAAAGAAAATATATTAGAGCAACATATATTTGGCAATTCGAAAATAAGATATAAACGAAAAGCTCTATTTTTGTCCAATTTCTCCAAAAGTGGGTTTAAAACGGTGAAAGATATCTGGGATCAAAATAGTAAAATATTTGTAAATTCCACTGAAATATTCAATAGACTGCATGATAAAAGAAACTGGATTGCCAAATACAGCCGTATAAAAGCATCATTTTCTCATGAACTACTTCTCATGCTCAAATCAGACAACATTAATCAAGAAAATACTAAAAGCTATCCATTTACAGTGAAAAATACATGCGAATTTATAAAAAATGATAATATTCTAGAAAATAAAAAACTTCTCCTCAAAGATAGAAATAGAAAATATTCCAATATGTCAACAAAAATGGGAAATTTATTTCGGAGTAGAATTACCTTGGGAAGAAATATGGGGTAGACATTTTAAAAATCTCGCAAATAGAAAATCCAAACAATTACAATGGAAAGTGATACATAGAATAATATATACAGAAGAAAGGTTACAAAAGATGAATAAATCTCCAAATGGTGGTTGTCATTTCTGTAAAGACCCCGAAAATTTAATGCATCTTTTCGTTAACTGTAAATTGGTGGATAGTGTGTGGACAGAAATTTTCCAAAAAATCAATGAATTTTATGAACAAAATGAAATTAAAACTATATCAAAATCAGAAAATTCGATAATCTTAGGAATAAGCCACAGAGACGACCAAATTAACGCAATAGTCAACACGATTTTGACAACCACAAAGTGGATGATTTGGAAAGAACGAAATGTTGCTAAATACCAAAAGAAAAAAATTACTAAATTGAAAATTATCAACTTAATTAAAAGCGAAATTTCATTCATATTTTCTCTTGCCAAAAGTAAAACGGGAAATAATATCTATACAGAAATGACAAATATGTTTTGTATCTAACTGTTTTCATATGAATTAATTTATCTGCGTCACGGTGTTGTAAATGACCAGATACACACTCCTTTCTAGTACATTGTTGTATTGACACATATATTGATTATTTCTTACTTACAAAGCTGTCTGTTAATATGTAGACCATATAGTGTATATGTTATTTATTAATCCAACTGCATTTTCCCCGCCCCATAGCCAGAAATGATAGGTGATTTGCTCATTTGCATATTCAAAATGGCGGCTCAAACAGAATTTAGATTTTAACATATAGTTGAACGGGAAACTTTCTGTTAGCTTGGGCCGGAAAATTTTCCGGGATAAAAAATCAAACTATGCACCGGTTTGAACAATATCTCAAAATATTACAGCTGTACCATGAAAACTCAAGGTTCCCACCCAGTTTCAAATTTTGGAGCGTAAGCGCCATTCAAAAGCATTGAGAAGAAGTGAAAAAATGCATCCTGCACGGTTTTCAAGACCTAAAAGCACTTTTCTTACAATCCCCATTCTAGTTGCCGGGACAAATTCCATCAGTTCCGGTAACATTGTTGATGAATCTTTCTTCGATAAATATTTTGCTGAAAAATTAAAGGTTCCCACGATAATTTAAAAGAGGGTTTCACAAGTTTTTTACCTTTCTAGTAGAGGTTCAAAAGGGGTTCACGAAAAAAAACTACTATTTCGTAAAACTGCTTCTGCTAGACATAGCATTATTTGAGTAAGCACCGCATTCCAATGTAAATGTAAATAAACAATTAAAAAAAGGCTCCACAAGGGTATTTTTTTTATTTCGACAAAACAACAGAACAAGTAATATAATACAATTGGTAACAATACTGCTGATATATAAAGTTCTTCGGCATCAAGATGAATAATTTTTATTGACGTGTATAGTTATTCATTTACAGTTTAATATAAATGATAAACACATCAGTTTAATATGGAAAGGGGGGGGGGGGGGGGGGGCAAATTTGAAATCATGTACATTAAGCGAAAAAAACCACTACCATAAGGAAAAAAAACATTCTCTAGTAAATAAAAAAAAATCAAGACAGTAGCCAAAAGAGTTGAATACCAGTGTAAAAATAATGTGGCATATTATGTATCCCACATATATATAAATATATTTCATTGTATATTCAAATAGGAAAGACATGTATAAAAATATATATGTGCATATTGTTAAAATTACATAAATCCTCACTCGTTTAAAATTATACCTTTCTAATATGGTAACATTATTACAATACACACGATTTAACAATCTTGAGAGTGAAAATGTTAAACTTCATTCCATAACTGAACCTTCTCTTTTCTTATATGAATGCAATTTCGATCGGGCAACAATGACTTGCTTGCCGCCGCCCCTCCAAAAAGCATTGTTTATTTTCCCATACTTTCTTTTAACCCTTGCATGTTGCTTTAACATGTTCTTTCTTTGTCGAACTCGTAAAGCTTCGGCAGTAGCACAATGCTTATTTGTTTTTCTATGATAGATCATTTTAATGTCATCGTTAGATTTTTCGACACCTTGACCCGTAAATTGCTTAATACTTCCATATGTCTTAAGCATTTTCGGGACATGGTATACCATGACATGAATATAGAGGGTAATACTTTTGCTGTCATATCCTTCGAGGTGTTCACTTAAGCTTCGAAAATCTAAAACCCACTTACGAGCAAGTTCAAAAAAAGAATCAACCTCTAACTTAGATGGAGACCACGAGTTTAAAATACTGTAAATAGTTTCAAAGCTTTTCCAAACAGCAATAGCCTTTTCTTTTGACACAGTCTTCATACAATTTGATATTTGCAAATGTGTTGGCAATGCATGCAACAGTTTTTTTAAATCTGACCCTGTAAGACTTGTCCATTCGAGGTTTTTCAAACAGTCTCCCCGCCCATCTTTAACCTTGTTTTCCCAAATGGAAAACGAAACTCCACAGTTTCTGATGCACGTTACTAATTCATTTACGCAATTATTTGTTTGTGTCTTTTTTCCAATGCTGTTTTTATGATCAAGATTGACGGAGTCCTCGATCAAATTTCTGAGAAGAACGTCACATATTCTCATTAACAAATGCAGTTCATCTATAACAACATGGCTTAATTCTATGTTCAGTAAAGGTGGATGAATGCACCCAAAATTTGACTTTGATTTTGAACAGAACAGTTTCATTTCTTGATTGGTCCTTACAATTTCTTTAGACCAGTAAACATTTTCAGGTTTAGACATATCTGACCGGTTTTTCTTTTCAATTTTACAATACAAGCATGCAAAATTAGCATTTGCGGCATTCATACCAAGCACAGTAAGTAACAATCTCCGCCTAAGAATAATTCTAATCTAAAGTTCTTTTTTGACTTAGTTTCATATACAATGTTGCCATTTGACTGCGAAAGAAGATTATTTATTTGATAAAATATTGTACAGAAACATTCTTTTATTGTATAATATTTTTCATCTGAACTAACAATTGCCAGTGTATGCTGACCAGTGCTTGACATGACTGCATCTCCATCGTTTAGGACGGCTAGTGAGAGAACCAGAAAACTGGATATTCTCGATACTTTTGCACCATCTGCCGCTAATTTCAGTTTTACAGTAGGTGGTTCAAGAGTGTCGCTTTCGTTTGATATTTTGTCTAAAAGTCGGTCTATAGTTTCGTAAAAGTCAAGTTGTGCACCAGGGTGTGGACCTCGAGTTTGTAAAATTGAAAAAGTCTTGTTGACATCTTCCCTACATTGTTTAATAAGGTACGATTTAACCATGTCTTTGTTCTGCAGTGTCAATTCATGGTATGCCTCATCTGAGATGCAAAATGAGTCTAATATAAAAAGAATATTTTTCACTTTTTCTTTTTCCATGTCAACTAAACTTGTGTAATTAGTGCTTTGTTTTTCGTTTAGCAAGTCATATATTTTGCCGTTTTTGTCAGCACCTTTTATTTGTGTAAACTGTATACCAAACGATTTTGCAAACCATAATGCCTTTTACACACGTTCCCTTAAGATGGAAACTTTTTTGGGGGCCTCGTTACTTTTCATATCTGCAATTTGTTTTCCTGTATTTGGAAATTGTCCTCTTATAGATTCTATGTATTGATTAAGAATGTCATTTTTTTGTTCGAACTCAATAAGCAGACTTTCTTGTTCACACCTTTTCTTACTACTTAAAGAATTTACCTGTGTTTCAAGTCTTTGTATCTCTTTGTACAGATTCAGGATACGAAGCTCTGACTGTTTTTTATATTTTTCCCTCTCGCTTTCAATTATTTCTTTTAGCTACAAACCTCATGTTTAAAAACTATAAAGTATACCTTTTCTGCAAGGTATTCATATTTTTTTCTACCTTTTAATCTTTTGAATGTACAGCCAGTTTCTGACACAATCCTTCTAACTCTACCTTCTAACCTTTCATTATTTTCTTTCAATGACAAAATACCTTTGGACAAGTTAAGGTTAACTAACTGAACATTTGTCAAATTATTTTTGTAACATATATCTGACATATTTTTTAATGTATTTCTGAGAAAAATCAATCTAAAACATACTTTTGACTCAGATTTAGTGGTGTTTTCCATGCTAATGCCATGGATGCTTTCAATGGCAAAATTGATTTTAATCTTGTCTGTAGAAGACAGACAGTCACTCATCTTATTTAATATATGTTAAAACAGTTTTCTATAAAAAAAATAAATTTGAAAATAAATGACAATTATGAATGTACTTTATTTCTCCAAGACAAAAACGTCAAAATCTGTCAGTAGTAAAATCAATTTTCAGAAGTTCAACTGGCATCCTTGGTGCATCTGTGAGTTTACCATCGGAACAAACATAGTGTCTCTTTGACCATCTTAAAACTGGTTTCAATGAAACGGGAAAATCTATTTGACGACCTTCACCCTTGTCGGTGTAAATGATTTTGTCCCAGTTCTCTGGTAAATTAAATAAGCTAAAATCTTCTTTTGAGAAGAGAGTTATGCCACTGTCATTAATTATACCCTTCCTATTAAAGACATACCGAAATATTTCGTGATGCAAGTTTAAGTAAAAGTGATTTGATGTTCTTTGGCACAATCGAGAGTTGCACGCTAATAAAAACTCATCCCTGGCGTCTGCTAATCCAGGTGGTGGAGAGGATGGACACTTGAACTCTTGAACAATATCAGATGACAGATTTCTTTCTGGTTCCCATGTACAAGTAAAGGCACTATAGTTAGCCCACTTCACTAGATATTCACATTCCTGAAATGAGATTTATCACAACATTTAACAATCTATTTTTATTATTAGATGAAAAAAATACAGCTGCAGAACAAAAATTTAACAAATAATGAGAAATCGATTTGGAACACATATGGGAGACTTTTTTATCGTCCTGCTTGGAAAAGAAGCAAATGGGTCATTTTCGGATCAATTGTAGAACCTTATTTCATATTTTCACGTTATTTTTCTTTCGGTTTGTTTAACTCTATAGGTTTAGGATGGTGTTTTGCATGCAATAACGTAAGATGAAAAGTGTTTTTTTACTCAGTGCTTTACGTCGCACCCCCCCCCCCCCCTTTTTTTTAGTTTTGTTTGTAATTATTTTAATTGATACATCGATTTCACTTGGTTTATTTTGCAAAATAGTAAACAAACTTCTACTGAATTCAATACGCACTGGACTATAAATGTTTTTGCACAAATATTTTTCTTGTGCTTCATTAGAGAACCCAATCCGGGCCCCTATATTTTGTAGTAATGTAAAAGTCGATTAAACTAGTATCACTTTTTTTTTCCAGTGTTTTATTGTTTGATTATCGAATTATAACAGGTTAGTATTACTGTGCTTGTTGTTCTAACGTGCATTTGTGTTTTAATGATATTTTCTGTTAGTCCGGAACTTAATATAATAATAATGCCAAATGGTGTTTCATATGTCAATTTTACTTACCCCATCTCTTTTTCTTGTTGTTAAAAGCCTTTGAACTTCAAACAATCCTTCTAAAAGAGGCCTATTCCACATATTTTTCAAACAAAATTCATAAAGGTAAAACATGCTACTCCGAGGAACAAGTGATCAGTATGCTGGAGTTCCTCATCGATAACATATTTGTCTCCTTTGGAGGGACACTGTTTCAGCAGGTCGTCGGCATACCAATGGGTACGAATTGTGCCCCTCTTCTAGCCGATTTATTTTTATACTCATATGAGTCGGAGTTTCTTCAAAAGCTTGTAAAAGATAAGAAGATTCATGAGGCTAGAGCCTTTAATTTCACATACAGGTATATTGATGACGTTTTATCTATCAATAATTCTAGATTTGCAGAATTTCTTCCATTGATATATCCTCCAGAGCTGGAAGTTAAAGAGACCACCGATACAGCTTCGTCCGCATCATTTTTGGACTTATACCTCGAATTTGACGACAGTGGTCAACTCAGTACTAAAATTTATGATAAGCGGGACGACTTCAATTTTAAAATCATAAATTTTCCAAACATGTGCAGCAATATACCAGCTTCTCCTGCATATGGTGTTTACATCTCGCAATTGATTCGCTATGCAAGGGCCAGTAGCAATTATTCTGATTTCCTGAAACGTCATCTTCATCTGAGAAACAGGCTACTGGACCAGGGCTATAAAAAGATTCGCCTTATTCGATCTCTTAAAAAGTTTATATTCCGATACCAATATCTTGTCGAAATATATTCCGTCTCTGCAGAAAAAAATTATAAGCGATTCATTTTCATATAGTGAAAATGTATAAAGATAAAGAAGTCGCAAATGTCAATAATTTTTTTGTCAATGTGTGACGTAAAAGTATTTTTGACATTTACGTCACCGAATATGGTACTGCTTTGACAACTATTTTACCTATTTTGTTCCTGTATTTAAATACTGTTACAGTGACAGCCGGAACCTTTGAACCGTAATGAGAGCGGGAGGTTTGGCGCCTTAAAATCTGATTCAACCCACCATTTCTTTAGAAATGCCTGTACCAAGTCAGGGTCATTACGGTTTTCACAGTTTTCCGGTTGTTGACTGATTTTGTCTGTTTATATAATTATGAGTTTTGACTTTCCCTTTGTAAGATTGTTCGGAGTTCGGTAATTTTGTTATTACCTTTATTTGTCTCACTTTTTTTTTTCATACGAAAAACTTGCGTTTAACTTGGTAAAATTAAGCTTGACCCCTCTGGTCTTCATCTATATAATGTAAATACGGAACTGGTTTGGAACTTAAAAATGCCGCTTCCGAAATTTTCGAAATATCACGTGACATGCTTATTCTCATGAATATTTATGAGCAAAACCAACGGGTATTTCTGGCTATGCTATAATTCCATTTGAATGAATAACACAAACTGATGATAATTGTAGGTCCCAAGAATGAAAATAGGAAAATGTATGTAAGAATAAATAGCCACGCTGCTGTCGTAAAACTACACTCAAAACAATAAGGTGTGTTCGATTTATCAGGTAACTGCAGTTAGTTTTATTTAGTGATACCGTTCTCAAATCGTTATAATTAGTTTTTCTATTTGCTACAATAATATTTGTTATAAAAAATAAAGTTAAAGAAAAAAAAATTAAATGTACATGTATGTTTGTAATTTTCATTTTGTGAATGAAAGGGAGTGTATTTTTTTACTCAATTTGATATTTTCCCTGGTCAAATGAGTTATGTAAACCACAGGGGCCCCTATGTAGCTCCCCTGGGCTACATAGGATAATTATATAACTAATTTAATGCAATTTCCGAGATGAAAAAAAGCTTTTAAAATCATATTACATCGGAAACGAAATGCATATATGACAATAACATTACTATAATATTCCTACAGTCGAATATCTGTCTAACTTGTCATATTAAAACAGTACACAATATTATTGAACCAATACAGTAGCATTAGCTTTGTAGACAGCCAGTCCAGCTTCTGTAATACGGTCCACGTGATAGTATTACTATTAGACAGAGTGCATCAGATAATCAGACAAAGATAATATAAATATGCCGGGAAATCAGAAATATGTTCTACAGTTTGTTGGTTCGATTTACGCATTTCGTGTACTTTTTAAATTAGCATGGAGTTTCATAAGTCATCCTGTTCAACATTTCCATGCTATGAAAAAGAAACCACCATTGGATAACCCTGAATGTTTAGCAGATCAACGTTATGGAATACACGAATTCATTAAATTATCAGTAAGTAAACACAGTTGCATTTGCATGTACATAAATCACAATGTTTATATAATTATGCTTATTTATAAATTCTGAATAACCTAATTGTGTATTGTATATGAATTATATTTTCCCTTGAGACATAACATTTATATATAATATGATGAATGACATTCTTTCGATATCAAAACGAAAACAAACCCGCATACGGATGGGAAAAAACGGATATCATGTGGTCTAGTAATGATAAAATCTCGGTCTAAATACACTAAAATGTGGGTGGGGGAGAGGGGGGGGAGGGGGAGGTGGGGTGTTTAACGCCACTTTCAACAATATTTCAGTTATATCGTGGCGGTTGCACTAAGTGTGCAATAAATGTCCTAATTGCAGTATTAAAATATAGTTATGTTATGATGATGCGATACGACGAGTAAAAAATATTTCGATTTTCCAGCAAGACTAATTTTGAGTATTAAATATAATTCACTTATTAATAATTAATTTCAACTAGTGGTCGTAGAAAGGGCGAACATGGAATAACTATTTATTGTCACAGACGCTCTTGGCACGGATTTACCACCCCCTTTTTAATTTTCTGTTTACATATTTATTTTCAATAAAAATGTCCTTATTATTTCATCTCTTTATCCTTTTAACAGCAACTTACATGTGTCGACAGGACCGACCCTATATAACTCTAATTATCCACATAGAGTCGAGTCCCGTCGACGACACATGTAAGTTGTTGTTAACACAAGATTCTATGAATATGGAAACAAACAATTAAATTAGGGGAAAGAGATGAAATGATAAAGAAATTTTATTTAAAATGAATATGTAAACAAAAAGGGGGCGCCTGCGTTTATTGTATCTATAGAATGTTACAATCAACTGTATCATTTATTTTTTATCTGTGAAACTGCACCAATTAGTATTAGGTTAGCATGAGATATGTTTTATATCTGTTAAAGTTAGTTCCTGTTGATAAATCGTTATTGTAGTAAAAAGATGAAATACATACCAACATTCTTTAAACCACACAAAATATTTTATGGAAGATGTTAAATTTTCATTTTGTTTTTAACCATTAAATATACTAGAAATCTTAAGTTTTGAAATATCAAATAAAAATAAAACGGTGACGCTAAAAAGTAAAGGGTTTAAGTCATTGCTAAAAAGGGATTTTTGATTTGAAAAATCATATAAAATATCATCTTCGCTAGCCAAGGGTTACGATTCGGGTCCCCCTTCTCTCCAGGAGGGGGACCCGAATCGTCTCTCCAGGAGGGGGACCCGAATCGTAACCCTTGGCTAGCGAAGATGATAAAATATATGACAAGAAAGAACTAGAAATATGAAAAATGTCAAGATTTTTACTTATTGTTAAAAATGTTGAGCGATAATCCAGCTTTATATTATAAACGACAGCTAACGGTAATCCAACATTTTAAGACCTACAATAAGCGATAATCTAGTTTTAAGCCATGAACGATAATTTAGCTTTAAACCATGAAGTTGAACGATAATCTAGATTTAAGCCATGCACGATAATCCAGCTTCAAACCATAAACGATAATTTAGCTTAAGCTAGAAACGATAAGCCAGTTTACAAGCATAAGCAATAATCTATCTCTAAGCCTAAAGCGATAATCTATATTTAAGCCATGAACGATAATCTAGCTTTAAACCATGAACGATAACCCAGCTTTTAGCAATAATCGCCATTCTAGCGAAACATCAAACATTAAAACCCTACACAATAATCCAGCTTTAAGCCATAAACGATAATCTAGCTTTAAGCCGTAAACGATAATACATGTATAGCTTTAGTGATAATATACATTGTATCGTTAAGCCATGAACAATAAGCAAGTTTTAAACCATAAACGATAAATATCTTGCTTTAATCAATAATATAATCCAGCTTTAAACCATAAGCAATTATCTAGCTTTAAGCCATGAACGATAGTCTTGCTTTAAACAATAATCGATTATCTAGCTTTAAGCCATGAACGATAGTCTTGCTTTGAACTATAATCGACAATCCAGCTTTAAACCATAAGCACTAATTAAGATTTAAACATCATGAAAGATATTCCAATATAAATGAAATTATAAAAACAGTTTTATTATAAGCCTTTACATCCACTCAATTTGATCAATAGTACATCTCTCACCTGCCCCCCACCCTCTCTGACTGACATGTCGCGGCTCATACACCGCGATTTATCAGTAAGGGGAGAAAGTGTGAGATATGATTTTAATCAGCTAGATTGTTAGCCCTTAAATTCTATATTTCAGGAAGTAAAACTTCATTATGTCATTAATGGAAATGAAGACAAACCACTAATGTTATTCCTGCATGGATTTCCAGATTTCTGGTATGCATGGCGACACCAAATGGTAGAATTCAGTAAAAGCTATAGGTATTTTTATTAACTTTTTCTACTTTATCAGATTTGTTTGACAACATAACATTTGTTGATTACAAATAATTATGGAAAAAAACATGTTAAATGATCACTAGCTGAATACTGTGGTATAGTTGCTGATTTGAAACCAATATTTTTTTAATAATTGTATTGATTTGAAAAAGAATAACAGTATGTATGATGTGTATATCCATATGTAATGTATATGACATTTTGGGTATATACTATGATGTACATGGCTATCAGTCGTATATGACATTTTGGGTATATATGTACATGGCTATCAGTCAATTTCAAGAAGAAAACTATATGGATGAGTATTTATGCAAAGTTTATGCTCACACTCACAACACAAGTTTCTGTTAACAAAACGCTTAATGCGAATTGACGATATGTCGTGAAAAATGCTAACGTTTGTCCTCACATTTTACCCCGCCACATTTAGTGCCTGTCCCAAACCAAGGTCCGGATTTCCACTGGCATATGTCGTTGTCTTTTTGTCTTCAATGATTTGAAGTGAAATGTAATTGCTCGTTTCTTGAATTTATGACCATCACTGTCTGATTAAACTTTATTTCGTAATTTGCTAGAATGGTTACTAATAATGTATAACCTTTGACGTGAACAATATTGAATTATTTTAAAGTTCAAAGTTCAGCCAATGATTATTTCTTTTACTTAGAACTGTAGCTGTGGACATGAGAGGTTTTGGAGATTCAGATGAACCCACAGAAATCACTGCATACTCTACGATCAAACTTAGAGAAGATATTGCTAATCTTGTCAAAGCCCTAAGTATAATTATTTTGTTTATTTTCAAATATTTCGGAATAAACCATTAGATTTTAATGGAAGAGCTGGAAGAAATTTCAACAAGAGTCGTGAATAAGTCAAAAATTCTAGAACAAGTATTCAAGTTCAAATGTTATGAATAAATTATACTTACCTGACGCATGTGCCTTGTCATATCTCTCTCGTTATTGCCGAGTTTAGAAACCCACGTGGAAGTTTAAAATGCTCGTCAAAACTGGTATACTTTTACGTCTGGAAAGCACCATTATTTTGCTATTGTTCCCTGAAAATACCTTTTGTTCGAGAACTACTTGTTTGTATTAGCCATTCAGTGTATCTGAACACTTCTGGACTGTGATTTGCTACATTTATTTTTCCTTGACAGAGTAAGCATCGATAGCTTAACTGTGGATACAACCACCGACTCTGTCAAAAAGGCAAAGCAGAGTCACCTGCCATTTCTAATTCGTCATGTGTTGTAAGATGTTTGGTATTAATGTAGATGGAGTAGATACTCAAGCAAGGACTCTGTCCCAACTCATCGACACAAGATCTAGTGCTTCCAAGCACAACACACTCGACGTTTGTGAATCTCTGCTGAAGCAAATAAGTCAATTGTTGGAAAGCCTCAAGTCGAGAAGATTTTGTCATGTGTTACCGTATTCGGAGAACATTTCATTGACCTGATTCTCATTCTGCTGAGTGTATCTGCAATAGCATTTTCCTTGCAATGCCGTTGGCAGCTTTCAAAACTAAATTGTGTTTAGTGCTAATCACCAAAAATACCAGGTCTGAACCTTGTAAAAACGCAATATGTACTCTTTTGTAATAGAGGGCTGTACTTACTGAACGTGATAAAAACTTCAAATGAAATATGTATGTGTGTTAGGGGAGATCATTTGTTTCTCTCTTGTTCCTAAAATTTCTCGATTAGCTGTTCGAATTGTTACGACAGTGTGGTATATTTACATGTAAAATAAACGTCATTTAACATTGTCATTGTTAATGCAAGGGAAGCTTAATGTACCACTAATGATAAGCAATGCATTTACTAGTGTGTAGGGGCCGGCGTGGTCGTGATCGTATGGTAGTTGGATTTACAACTACCTATGTAATCAGTGCCTATCACAACTAGCGTTGTGAGTTCGAATCCCACTCAGACGCGGTGTACTTGATACAACATTATGTGATAAAGTTTGTCAGTGACTTGCGACAGGTCGGTGGTTTTCTCCGGTTTTCCCCACCAATAAAACTGACCTCCACGATATAGCTGAACTATTGTTGAAAGTGGCGTTAAACACCATAGACCTATACCTACTAATGTGCAAGGTCTGTGTTACTTTTTCAGATTATAAGTCTTGTATATTGGTGGCTCATGACATTGGTGGTACTACTGCGTTCCATGTGGCTACAAAATTCCCCGAGATTGTTGATAAACTTATTATTCTGAACTGTCCACACCCAGCAGCATTTTTACAAGCCCTTAAGACAAAAAAGTCACAGAAAGTCAAGTCTTGGTAAGTCAACTGATTACATAAACATACATCTTCAACACCATACTCCGAATCGTTAATTTTACTCTCCACATTAATGCAATCTCTTGTACAGCTAGAGTTATCGGTCCTGACACTCTCATATTTATAAAGTGTAATGGATTAATATTATATGTGTAAGAGACTGGCGTTGCTGGTTACTACTCGGTCAATTCCATCCCTCCATCTAATGATAGAGTGAGAGGGGCAGATTGAGCCGAGGTTTGCTGATTGACATTAATTTACTCAAACAGGAAAATAATATTCGGAGTGTGACTTTTTTGCATATCTTGAAAGTTTGATTAAGAAATAAATCACGGAAGCCAGAATGTGTTTTGAGTTTTAACATGGGTTGGCGGATATTAGTACATTTTATCCCTCGGCAGAGGGATACAATTTACTAATATGCGAGGGATGAAATTTACTAATATCCGCCAACCCATGTTAAAACTCAAAATACATTCTGGCTTCCATGAATCATTTCGATTCTGATATGTCTAAGAGTACAAATACGGTAGTATACTTTGATTGGAAGACGGTTATTTATAGTTACGTTTGCGGAATATGTCGCACACAATTTATGCTGCCAAATTCGAGCAGAAGATAATTCATCAACATCACTGGGGTAAAGCTGATGACCGTAACTGTAATTACGGTCATCCTAAGATGGCGGACGTGGAATCAGGTAAGAATCTTTTTTGTGGATTAAATTGTTTCTATAATGTATTTTAAATGGCACATGCATTCATAGATAGTAATCTATTAACTTATCACAAGGAAATCACAAATTACGACTGAAAAATGTATATGAAAGAGAAAATCCGATTTAAAAAAATCGCTAAGATGACCGTAACTGAAAACGTCATCTTAGCGATTTTTTTTAATCATGTCCGCCATCTTGGGATGACCGTAATTACAGTTACGGTCATCAGCTTTACCCCAGTGAACATGTACATTTACAACGGGAAAGTCAGTCACATGCACCGGCGCATGTGCTAATGAGATTAAATACCCAATCGATAAATCGCTCGTTTGTTTACAAAGCGAAAGAAGGACGTCATGTTAGAATATAATGTAATAAACGGCGAACAGGGGACAACTATGAAGTATTGTGTTTATGGGAAACACGCATTTGAAGTGGTGAGATCATTACAGTAGTTGGCAATCTGTTATGTTACAATGATACTATAGTAGTCGACATTCACATTGAGAGAAACGAGTCTGGGATTGTAATATCTTATTTACTATAAGTATTGGAACTATATATATGTCTAATAATTATGTCCCAAGTGGGACCTTGGTTGACTAATAAAATGTATGATCTTTTGCAATGCATTTCAGGTATATGATATTGTTCCAGGTACCATACATTCCGGAAATAATTCTAAAAGTATTTGATTATGAGTTTCTCCGCGGGATGTGTGACGGGAAACTTGGAAGTGGTAAATCAGACGAAGAACAACAAGCATACAGATTTATGTACTCAAGAAATGGTATGCTACTGTAATAGTATATTGGGGGCCGTCGTGATCGCATGGTAGTTGGATTTATAACTACATATGCAACCAGTGCCTATTACAGGCGAGGTGTACTCGATACAACATTATGTGATAAAGTTTGTCAGTGACTTGCGGCAAGTTAGTTTTCTCCGGTTTCTTCCACCACCACAATATAACTAAAATATTGTTGAAAGTGGCCTTAAACACCATAACCCTAACCCTGTAATAGTATTAACACATATTATATATAATTCACATATAACTTGCATATATTTTTTCTCAATTAAGAACATTGATATATGTACACTACAGAAGGGAAATGAATTATGTTCTTATTTACTAACAAGTGATATGTAAACTGTAATTGGACAGAATAATTTGATTTAGGGTTGTTTGTTTTTTCATCACTCTCAGCTATATCGTGATTATACCAGACTAAGGGGGAAGGGCAGACAGTTATAACGAACTGACTAGTGAAACCCCCCTCCTTGGATATGTGTCTGGATATCTTAACACTGGAGGTGTGTATCAGGGTGTCATCACACGTTAGAGGTTTTGGGTTTGAAATCAGACGTCGACGACCTTTGTATTACTGAACTACCATGGCTCTTCGGAAATAACAGCAAGTACTAGTACATGTACTATAAATTTGTAGACAATGTAAAGGTTTTCTTCAGTGTCTAATCAACAAGAAAACCGGTCAAATTAGAAAAAAACCCCATTTGTGATACACATTCAGGGCCTCCAAGAGAAATTTTGCAAAGCGGAACGAGACTGCTTTTGGGCCCCGGGGACAGACTGAGACTTCCCTCAAAATTGAGAATTTTAATTACAAAAAAAATCTAAATAAATAATATGACTAAGGCTATGGGGCCTTTCAGAGGGCCCCGGACCGATGTACCGGCTGAACCCCCTCTTATGAGACCCTGTACACATTAAATACCAACAATTACTTTTTAGCAACAATTTAATCACAGAAAGATGAAACATAGTAAATGGAAAAGCACAGAGTCGTTATTAAAATAACTTAAGTGTTGTGGTCAAATACAAAACAAATATATCATCATCATCTCACCAAAAATAAACTTGTTCTTGTCATGGCATAATTGTCTGAAGATGTTATGATAAATGACATATTTTCAAGTTATTCATATAGCTAAGACCCGAACCCGGATCTCGCTCTGGCTCGGTCCGTATTTAAATATTGGGTTCGGTTGCAGGTATATATTGTACGTACTGGTTCAGGTCCAGATTTTCCGAATATTATGTACTATTGGAAAATTTTAATAAGTGTTCGAGGACAAGCAATATAGGCAAGATCAAATGAGGTCATCTATGCCTGAGGGAGCTAGGTGAACCTTCGTTTTAATACTAATTACATTAATTATTGAAGAACTGTATATTTCATTACATATATATTCTATCATGTAAATTATGTCCAAAAACTGACTACTTGGCGGACGGTACCCTCGGGATTAATCAGCAATTTGATGAAATGAAATAACAACTAACAATTTATCAAGTAATGTTACACATTATTTTTGCTTTTTCAGGATTTACTGGACAACTAAATTTCTACAGGGCGGCTTTAAGTTATAGAACAACAGATACGGTGTCATCCGAGATTAATACCCCTACACTTATTATTTGGGGATCTTGTGACACAGTTATGGATGCGGAGATGGCAGAAATGAATAGAAAATACATTCCGAACATGAAAATAAAGTATATCTGTAATGCTGGACACTGGCCACATATTGACACACCGAATGAGGTGAACTGTGCTATTCATGAATTCCTTAACATGGCAGATTAAAGACTGGATATCATTACCAACTCCAAAGATAAACAATTTTGGTAACAGTCGGATTAAAATCGTATTGTAGATAAGCTACGTGGCATTTACATCAGATAAAACTGGATCTTTTAACATTTCATCCATGTGAACTTTAGAAAATCCATTCTATTTACAGGGACCTTTTCTTTATTGCCAGTAAAATATAAGCAAACATGCTGAAAACATTTTGCTAGCGATATTTTCATTGATCGATTTCAAGTTCAGCTATTTTCATTGGTTAATTTAAAGTTCATATAGACGTATGAAGTTTGTTAAATGACTTGATTGTAATATATGTGTAGCTTTTGTAACTACATATGTGTATGATAATGAATAAACAGTATATTATTTATCCAATTATTCACTTGAAATTAACAGTATTATATTTGTTTATGATAAGCAACTGGTATCTTATCAAATTCTTAATCATCAAATATTTGAAATAAGCCTGACTTTAGTCAAAAAGCGACTCAAAATCTAACAGGATGAGATCATTCAAATGTTAGGTTTGTTATCGCAACACATTTGTTCAGTTTGCTGGATTAGTGTTTCAACGGACGATCGGAATTCCAATGGGAGCTAATTGTGCTCCACCACTCGCTGATTTGATTCTACACATAACTTAAACGGATTCTCAAAAATCAAGGTAGAAAATTAGCCCAAAACGTTCTATTCCAGTTTTCGCTATCTGGATAACGTTATCTCACTGAACAATTATTGATTCAGTGATTCTGCATTCCATCTATCAAATGGCCTTGAAGTAAAGGATACTACTGACACTCAAAAGTCTGCTTCTTACCATAACTGTCACCTTCAAATCGATAACTGAGGAATATTAAAAACAAAACTACAACAAACGTGATGACTTCACTATTCCTATTGTCAACTTCCTATTCATCAGAAACAATATTCCAGCAGCACCAGAATACAAACATGTTCAAACTAAGCCATCTGTTTTACACAAATACCAATATTGTTTTCCAGTTTTTAGTATGAATATGAATTTTTCCTATTACAAACTATGGGCTCAAACGATTAATAATGTATTCGAGTGGCGATACTTTCATATCTGTGGACTGTTGTTTCATTGAAGTAGAACTATATGACTCCAGCTAAACGTTTTGCATTACTACAATAAACGTTAGACAAAACCGAAGGGGTAATCAAGAATGGACAATCCAGACACAGGCAACATTGGGCACAAAAGACAAAAAAAAAACAAACAAACAACAACACAACACAGAAAACTAAAAAGATGAGCAACACAGACCCCATCAAAACACCAAAATGGCATCATCACCATCTCATCAAAAGTAACTTCATTTCGTCATGTTCTAGCTGAAAATATACTGGCTTAAGCTTGCTAATTAACACCTTCATTGGGATTTACATATGCAGGTGTGGTATTAATATCAATGCTCTATTCGAGGAAGTGTAATAAAAGAAAGGGAAATATTGCATGTAACCATAGGTATATGATAGCATTAATAATTCATGTGGATATGGAGTAATACCACTAATCAATTTCTTTAACATTTTCTACTAAATTTGTTTTGTTCGAGCCTACCTGGCCATTTTATCTAAGTTTAACCTTTCCAAGACCATATATTTTCTGAAAAACGTACATGATTCCAGTCTTCGAAATAAGGCGGTAGTCCGAAGCCCGTGGCGTGTAAAATTGTACACGGGCGTATAAAATGAGTAGTTCCACAAGTCCGACGGGTCTGTGAAAAAAAGTCATATAGTTTCAAAAGTTGATTTCATAAGATATTGTGTGTAGATATTTAGTTTATTGTTCTCCGTTTTCAGCTGCTGCCGAGTCAATGCAAAAAATGGGTAGGCCTTTTAAGAATTTCCGATATTCGAAATAGATTTAGGTGTGTCTGTTTTTTGCAATTTGATTGGTCGATCTTTTTCCCATCATGTAGGTTTTAAAAAAGGACAAGACGCAGGACTCACATTAGAGGGCGAAGTAGTTGCGTTGTGAAGGTTGACTTCGATTTCTCGTTGGTCAAAAGCGAAGTTCAAGCCAGGTGCCATTTATGAAAATATCGACATCGTGTTTATTGAATTCTATGTTATTCATTAAGTATTTTGAAAGTGACTTTCTTGAAAAGTAATCCATTTCGGTTTAAAGAAACTTTAATTACGTTCAATATCAAATAAAAATGGCACCACGAGAAATGGGGCGCAATCAGACACTGTGCTACGGGAAATGTTGATCGAAGCTACTTTTAACCAAACAAACTTTTGATTATTTTTTTTCTCAATCCTGTGACATAAAGTCTGAGTTCTCGTATATAATATGTTCATATTTGATAAGGTTGGTCATTCAAAATTCGTTGAAATGCACGGAGACACTTCAGATTATTTTCGATCCGCTTCCAAATCCGATCGGTTTTTTTTTTTTTTTTTTATTAATTGTGGTATTAATTCAAAGCATAGTGATATTTAAAAAAAAAGGGGGGTACATATTAAAAAAAGCTCTGATTGGTGAATTAGTGGTTTGACACCTAGAGCAAAAAAACTTGTTTTTTTAGCCATTTGTTGGCCCAATTTCTATTCCTTAGCCAATATCAACCCAAGAAAACCTCATAAGGTATGTGGCTGTCTGATATTTGGAAGAATAAGTGTGCAAATGCAAAGGTACCCCCTGGAAGATTTTTAATGAAAATATCTCCATTTACAGCTGTTGAGTTCAGATTGTGTAATATACCAAAACTTACCTATTCTCTTATATATTACAGTTATTAATCTAATTTCTAACATAATAAACAATTTTAACAGATATATATGCCTCAGTTGTATATTTAATAGCTAAATACTATGAAATGTTTGCATTTAGATCCCCTCCACCCCCCTTTTCGTCTCATAAAATGAGTTCACATCATTCTAAATTTGGTTAATTCATTCTTTAACCTCATAAATTATGTAGTTTAAGACATAAAATAAGTTTTTGTATCTAGATCTTCAGTTGAAATTCCTTCTACTTCCATCAAATTTGCAAAAATATGATTTATTGATATTCAAGTCTTGGAATTTCTTATGGTGCACAACTTTAATTTTTTCAAAAACTCAATAACTATAAGTTTCCACATCATTTTTTCAAACTGTTTTTTAATACTCTGAAACATGAAATCCAAATTGACAATTTCAAAAATTAACAGAAAATACTAAGCAGTCAAAATAATTTTTCTGAGATCACTTAAATTACCAGGTTTTTACTACCTAATTTTCAATTAAAACTGCTTTATATAGCCTTATATTGTTCTATAAGTACATTGTACATGTATTCTAACTGAAACTATCAAAATTTATGAGGAAAATTTTTTAGGATTGAAAAAAATCCAATAATGATATCACCATATTATAATGTATATATTTGAAGTCGACAAACTGGCACATGATGAATTTTTTTTAATTCTTAATATCAACCATATTTTCAATATTATATGCCCTTCTGCTGCAAAAACATGTTCAATCACATATTCCCAGTAATTATAAAGTCATAAATAACTAGATGTGTCGGAACGCCACAAATGTTCCCGCCATCAATATTAAGGAGGCTCGCAAATGTTTCACCCTTTTTTATTCCCCTCAGTAATAGATTAAGAATAACAAATGAATTTCAAAGTTGATCTGTAACTTATGATTATACACTCTCATATCAAAAATCAAGTCAATATCTCAAATCATAGTGAAATAAAGTGGTGACAACTAAATATTTGGCCAAATTTCAAAGTCCAAGGGCCATAACTCGGCCAAAAATAATTGGACCGGAACGAAATATAAACTTGATCTGTAACTGATCATTATACACTAATATACCAAAAATTAAGTCAATATCTCCAAGCATAGCAAAAAAAAAGTGGTGACAACTAAATATTTGGCCAAATTTCAAAGTCCAAGGGTCATAACTTGGCCAAAAATCATTGGACGGGAACGAAACGTAAACTTGATCTGTAACTTATCACTATACACCCACATACCAAATATCAAGTCAATATCTCAAAGCATAGCGAAAAAAAGTGGTCACAACTGTTTTATTTCGGAATTACGGGCATGGGTAACACTATTATGTCCCGGCCACTTAGTGGCGGGGACATAAAAATAAAATGAGTTGCAATACCCTGTGTCCATGTATATCCAGTGTTTGGGAGCAATATTCCAAAATATTACAATACATGCATTTTGACCATGTAATCTGACACCACAATGCATTTTGTAACATTTTTGTATAAAAAATGTCACTCTGGGTTTGTTGTGACATTATTAGGCTAATTTGAACATTAAGGCCTGTTGTCACTATCAAAGTTTTCTTTGTCAAAGAAAACTTTGACAAAGTTTTTGATGAAATTTGATAGTGACAACGGTCAAAGAAATCTTTGATCAAAACCTTTGACCAACTTTGATGGAATAGAACTATAGAAATATTTTTCTTCAAACTTTGGTGGACTTTGATGGAAATCAACCAATCAGAATACTGTTTTGGAATGAAGAGATGATGTTTACAAAACATAGGCACATGGTAATAAAAAGGTGGGAAAGGGAAAATCAGTAGCCAGAAAACGCAATGTCACTGCAAGTCGTTTTGCCGCAGATATGGCTTCCCGAAGTTTGGTATCCTGTCTCTCTATCAGTGGTCTCACTTTCTGAAGGAGCATCTTGAATGTTGTTTTGTCCTTCCTAAAATAATTTCGGAACTCGTTCGGGTCTTCAGTGTGCAATTCTTTAAGAAGTGTATTGTATGCGCTTCTTTGTTTCCTTCTCAGCAACCAAGATCTAGTTGCCCTCCTTCTCTCCCTTGCACGGTCCCGTAGTCTCCTTCTAAGGATTGCAATGCTCATTAGACATAAAGTGACAGCAATGTTTTCATAATTTGTGAGAGTTGGAGCCATTTTTTCGTGTTTACAAGATTTCCCTCCAACGACAAAGATGATAAAAAAACTTTGATAGTGACAACAGACACTTTGTCCAAGTTTTCTTTGACAAAGTTTTTGATGGAAAACTTTGATAGTGACAACAGGCCTTTATAGCAACAAAAATTAAATTTGATGTTTTTTGCCTTAAGGTGCAATACCACTAATTAATTTCTTTAACATTTTTTACTAAAATTTGTGTTTTTTCGAGCCTACCTGTCCATTTTATCATAAGTTTAACCTTTCCAAGACCATATATTTTCTGAAACGTACATGATTCCTCTACGTTCTGTCAAATTTTCAGGGCATGTTTAAAATCTTGCAGCGAAATGCCAGGCTACAGAAAACACCTACTCTAAAAATAACTTGGTCATCCCCTAGATATTCAGTATTTATAGGTCATGCATCAAATCCTCCATAGAGGTATTGAAATACAACTAAATCCATCAAAATTGGGCTCAAAATAATTCCTATATATTTAACTTCAATTATCAATTTTATAGATGAAGAGAAGAGAGTGAAACATATTCTTTGAAATATCAGTGTATTTGATTTATCCAGGACAAATTAAGCTCAGATAAAGAGACCAAAGGTTTATTTTGAGTCAAAGGAAATGACTTATCAGAAATGAGCTAACGTTGTTTGACTGTCAAGCATTATTTAATTTTTTGTTTAAATCGATTGCACTAAAACATCAGTTCAAGTTCAAATCTTTATTTATAGTCGGTACATGAATAAATGAATAACACAAGCTCTTGTGAGCTTTTAAAACCGACATTAATAACAATATAACAAAGTTAAAACATACATAAAAGCACATGGTGAGAACGTACATGGATGCAAATGTTAATATAATCAGTCAGAAGTCAGAACACATGTGACAAGAGCCTTTATGTGTTGTGCCTATCATGTTAAAGAAGCCAGACATAAAGCATAAAAATAAGACATTCAGGCATATTACAACATAGATATATGTACATGTAAAAAGCAGGCTAATGCAAGTGAAGCATTCTGATTTCTGGATGATATCCCCAAACACGCAGCAATCGCCACCCTATGCTCTGATTGTAGGAGGCACAGGAACCAAATTAGAATAAAATACTAAAACGTTAAAAGCACACTAAAGCAGTGAATCAGCACCAATAAAATATAACAAAATATGCATATGATAAGTACACATTGTAAATAGACATAAGTGTATATTTACAATTAATAATTAAATTTACTAAAAAAAAGTTGAACACATTTGGTTATTTACATTATAATACCATGTTTATTTCAGTCGTTTTGAAACAGACAGACTCCCCAAAACCTTTCCTTCTCTGTCTCAAACATTTTTATTGCTAAATAACCTAAAATAACTTATTAAACTAACAAAATATTTTTCTGTCTGTTGTAATAAAAAAAAAACAAATGTAAAAGAGTATCTGGCCTCTCTATGTGATCTTAAAATGATTAACAGGAATAAAATGTTATCTTGTTAAAACCAGACATCTAGACAAATCTTTAGTTGTTTTGGGCTAGTTATTACTTTTTCATTCCTCTTGTCTTGTCAGTATTTGATGACGATTCTGTAGTTATTCTTTGATTTTGATACCATAAGGTCACCATCTCCACAGCAACTACATGTCCTATGTACCGCTATGTTGTAGACTTGAAATTGGAATCTACATTATGTTAAACATGATGTTCAAGCCACTGACAAGACAGAATGAAACAAGATGAACTGTGAGCAAATGCTCACTTATGATACCCCCGCTCTTCGGCAAACAGGAAGTAGGAATCTGACGGGTCAAAAAACGCTTCCCACGATATGGGGTATGTATATGAAGCTTGTGACCAAATATCAGATTTCTGCCATCAATAGTTGCTGAGAAAAATGCGACTAAAAATGGGCATATACAAAATGTATGTTCAATGTGTATAAAAATCTGCTGAGAAAAATGTGACGAAAAATGTGCATACATGTATATGTTCAATGTGTATAAAAACCAACTAAGTCGGCAAAGAGGAAGTAGGAATCTGACGGGTCCAAAAACGCTTCCCACAATATGACATACCTATATGAAGCTTGTGGCTTAATATCAGATTCCTGTCATCAATAGTTGCTTAGAAAAATGCGACAAAAAATGTGCATATACAAATGTATGTTAAATGTGTATAAAAATCAACAAAATCGGCAAACAGGAAGTAGGAATCTGATGGGTCCATGATATGGAGTACCTATATGAAGCTTGTGACCAAATATCAGATTTCTGCCATCAATAGTTGCTGAGAAAAATGCGACGAAAAATGAGCATATATGTTCAATGTGTATAAAAATCAACAAAGTCGGCAAACAGGAAGTAGGAATCTGATGGGTCCAAAAACGCTTCCCACAATATGGGGTACCTATATGGAGCTTGTGACCAAATATCAGATTTTTGCCATCAATAGTTGTTGAGAAAAATGTGACGAAAAATGAGCATATATGTTCAATGTGTATAAAAACCAACTAAGTCGGCAAACAGGAAGTAGGAATCTGACGGGTCCAAAAACGCTACTCCCTTATCATTCAGAGTACAATATAAAAACATTGCTATCTCAACTTGTCTTTTTTAAATATAATATCATTAGCCCAGTTTCTATAATGTCCTATCTTGACAAGGGACTCGTACCCTTTACTTTCAACAAAGTTTTTAAGATAATTTTCCCCAAGTTCTATATGCTGAAACTCCACTGTCATCATGTCAATATTAACCTTATCAAAGGGAAGAGTTTGTAGCACTTTCAATTCGTCACCTTCCACATCCAAACTGAAAAAGTCTATTGTAGTCACATTAATAGCTAATAATATTGAATACAGGGGAAAACACTGAACTTCAACCACACTCCCCTTCTTTCCTCTCAAATCTTCAGAATTTTCCATTAGTTTTCCTTGGTTGAATCTCTGTTTAAACTGCATCTGTAATTAAGAAAAATGAGTTTTCATTTATGACTTATGCTTATATTAAATAATTATTGGTCTGCAGTATACATGTATATATAATTTTCTTAAAGTTAACAATTTTATTAGAAAACATATTTGTAAATAAAATCTGGATTAAATTACAATTTTTTATTGAAACAATAATAAAACAATTCTGATAGGGATAGTTTAAGTGGGGGAGTTCAAAGTATGCTGCCATCTCCATAAGAACCAGCAAAGGTTCCCGGAAATACCATAGCATATGGTATGATACAGAATCGACTTTGTACAAATGAGGTCCATAATGTCTGTAGGGTTTGGTTTGGTATATGGTGTTTAACGCCACTTTCAACAATATTTGAGTTATATCATGGCAGTCAATTTTATTGGTGGAGGAAACCAGAGTATGTGGAGAAAACCACTGACCTGTCCTGAGTGACAGACAAACTTTATCACAAAATGTTGTTGAGTACACCATGCCATGAATGGGGTTCAAGCTCACAACATTAGTGGTGATAGGTACTGATTGCACTGGTAGTTGTAAATCCAACTACCATACGATCACGACCACGACAGCCCTAAGCATGGAGGGACCAAAATTTATCATCAGCTGCAATGAGAAATACTTTTAAAAACATCTGCTAAAGAACCAACATTGAAAATGCATGTGTATCTACATTGAAGCATCCTAGTGTTATGAAGATTTCAATTTTGTACACACAATAATCAAGTTCAATCATGATAATGACAATGAAATAATATTTCATTGAATATTGGGGCCGTCGTGGTCGTGATCGTATGGTAGTTGGATTTACAACTACCTGTGCAATCGGTGCCCATCACCACTAACATTATGAGTTCAAACCCCGTTCATGGCGGGGTGTGCTCAATACAACATGATGTGATAAAGTTTGTCAGTGACTTACGACAGGTCTGTGGTTTTCTCTGGTTTCCTGCACCAATAAAACTGACCGCCACGATAGAACTGATATATTGTTGAAAGTGGCGATAAACACTATAAACCAAACCAAACCATTGAACATTTAACTCACCATGACTGGAAATGGAAATATACTGAGACAAGCATTAATAGTGAATGCTTTTCTATGCTTTGCCTTCAATAGTTTATAATTAGAAGGATCAGCCTCTATAAGAAGACCATTCCATTTCCGTAAGCGTTCAAGCATCAGAGTGTTTGACCTTGTCTCACCATCTAAAGCCCCACATTCTATGTAGAATCCATTTTCCTGAAATAAAATGGAAAGTTTTCATTAATAATTAGATGGCAAGATGCAATATGTATAATATTAAATTATAGAAATATTGTCTTTTATGTTAAAACAGGCTTATATAGAGAAATGTATATAAAACATATATCTTAATACTAGGCATAGATCGGGACAGTTAAATTGACTTTTTGAAGGTGATATATAGGTCCAATGGGCCGGATGTAATTATTGTGAATATTATATTATGTAATGATGAATGTTTTACACGTGTCACTATAATAAACAATTTACTTACTTACTTATACTTTTTAGGGGCTGTCGTGGTTGTGATCGTGATCGTATGGAATTTGATTTACAACTACCTGTGCAATCAGTGTCTATCACCACTAAAGTTGTGAGTTTGAATCCTGTTCATGGCGAGGTGTACTCGATACAACATCATGTGATAAAGTTTGTCAGTAACTTGCGACAGGTCAGTGGTTTTCTCAGAGTACTCCGGTTTCCTGCACCAATAAAACTAACCGCCACGATATAACTGAAATATTGTTGAAAGTGGTGTTAACAACCATAAACCTAAACCCTATACTTTTTACCTGCAATAGATGTACAGGTACAAACCTCCAGGTCTTACATTGGAAGTGCAAGAGTGAATCACATAGGCTGAGTCATTGTGTGGTGTGAACCTCCTAGGTTGAGTCATTGCTTGGTGTGAACCTCCTAGGATTTCTTTGGAAGTGCAAGAAAGAACCTCCTAGGTTGAGTCATTGCATGGTGTGAACCTCCTAGACCTTCTTTGGAAGCACAAGAGTGAACCTCCTAGGTTGAGTCACTGCTTGGTGTGAACCTCCTAGACCTTCTTTGGAAGTGCAAGAGTGAACCTCCTAGGTTGAGTCACTGCTTGGTGTGAACCTCCTAGACCTTCTTTAGAAGTGCAAGAGTGAACCTCCTAGGTTGAGTCATTGCTTGGTGTGAACCTCCTAGGATTTCTTTGGAAGTGCAAGAGTGAACCTCCTAGGTTGACTCAATGCTTGGTGTGAACCTCCTAGACCTTCTTTGGAAGTGCAAGTGTGAACCTCCTAGGCTTTCTTTGGAAGTGCAAGAGTGAACCTCCTAGGTTGAGTCATTGCTTGGTGTGAGCCTCCTAGACCTTCTTTGGAAGTGCAAGAGTGAACCTCCTAGGTTGAGTCACTGCTTGGTGTGAACCTCCTAGACCTTCTTTGGAAGTGCAAGAGTGAACCTCCTAGGTTGAGTCATTGCTTGGTGTGAACCTCCTAGGATTTCTTTGGAAGTGCAAGAGTGAACCTCCTAGGTTGACTCATTGCTTGGTGTGAACCTCCTAGACCTTCTTTGGAAGTGCAAGTGTGAACCTCTTAGGTTGACTCATTGCATGGTGTGAACCTCCTATGCCTTCAGAAGGTTCTTTGGAAATGCAAGAGTGAATCACCTAGGCCGAGGCATTGCATCGTGTGAGCTTCCTAGTGTACATGCAATTTGCAGCAAGGGTATTCATTATCAAAAGATTACCTTAAGTTAATCATTAGTTAATTTTGAAGATATTGTTCCATTCAGATTTTACGATATTTTATCTAATCCTATTTATACTTAGAACTGAAATTTTACATTGTGACCCTTGATTTAGAATATGGTAAAAAAGGAGCAGAGTAGCGCCCATCAAATATCAATACATAAATGTATAATTATGGTGAATATCAAGAGCGTGGGAATTTGAGATTAGTGCATAAACAAAATTATTGTCTGAATATGTCGATATGATGACAAAAAAAACTTTTTGGTAACATATCATTATAATAAACCAACCTTAAAATTCATTCTGTTGTCTATGAAAGGTGCTTGTCCAGCTGAAGGATCCAGCTTATCTGGGAATTCAAGGTTATAATCATGGTCTGATGGATTTTCTATCCAGTAATTTCTGATCAAGTTAATCAGTCGTGGATCATCCATGCTGACTTGTTTTCTGTTCAAATAATCTGCCTCTTTGATATATTCCTTGTTAAATTGTTCTTGCTTTATAAACATGTGTGGATTTAGAGTAATATATGATCTATATTCTGTTCTGGACGATTCACCAGAACCATGATTCAAAAGATGATATATCAATAGCATAATAATAAACAAAATGGAAGAGATAGCACCACATGTTATGTACACTTTGGTTTTCATTATTATTCAGGAGAAGATGGCAACATTGGTACATGTATGGCGGTACTCATAATATGCCCTCAGTTCTAATCTGAAATAAAAGCATAGAATAGAATAAGTATTACATGTATTACAAAATCTGGTGTGGGTCCTTGTGAAAAATAATAATGTTAAAACTATACCCTGAATTGCAGAGTAAGTGAGCGAGTGATTGTTGTTTAATGCCAAATGAGCAACTTTTCAGCTATATCATTGCGAGAATAAGTTACATGAATGAGATGATAATCATGTCTGCTTTGTACTAGACTACCATGTGTAGCTCAATTTTTAAAGAGCTAGCTCCAGTAAGACTCATTATCCTGAATCAAACCAACCAGTCTTTGCTCTTTCTCCTTAATGCCGAGTGCTTAGTGGAGAAGCAACAAATACCAATTGTATAGGCTTTGGTTTGATCCAAACAGGTATTAAAACCATGATCTACTGCACAATGCAATGAGCACACTTACCATTACACCACCAACATACATGTAGTTCCTGCGGTGGAGACCATCTTTCAATTGATTTCAATTAATTTTTATATTTTTTTTTCTGTAGTTCAGTAGAGTCATATGCTGACTTCATCATAGAATTGATTATTCACATACACTTTAGGGAGTAGGGTTATTGGGTGCAAGAGCATTTCAAAAAATATTTCAATTGTGGTGAAGGAAATTAAAGACCTGCTGCAAGTAAATGAAATATATTTTTACTTTTCAGGTACACATTATAATTGCCACTGATGGGAATCTAACTCACAACTTAACTATAATGGTGATACATGTAAATATGCCTTGCATAGGTCATGTAAGTATATGTTAATAACTACCACTGACCCTTTCTGAGAAAAGGGCATTATTAACAATAGTCAATGGTGAATAGTGAATACATACATTTCCACTGATTGATTGATTTGAGTTTAACACCAACTTAAACAGTATTTCAGTTATATCGTTGGCATGAAGAAATTTTATAAATTCATTTCCTCAACTTCTAGATCCTTAGAAATATGCCATGCAAAAAATGTGTTTGTGTATAAAACCTCCAGTGCTGGCAACCATATTAATTTTCCAATCATTAGAAAAAATACAATACAAGGAAGAACCTGATTTAGTTCTATTTTGTCAAGTGGTTTCAGAAGAGAGTCTTGTTTAATATAAAAAAAGAGATCTTCTCGCAAAAATGTAAACAAGTCGGTTGTTTTTTGTGAACGATTTTCACTTTTAAACTGTGGTGTCTTTAGAGTAGGACTACCTAATGTTTTCTCCGCTACATGATTTTTTGGATTGTGCTGTCTGCACCGAATATCTACATAAACAAAATTCAAATAAAAGTGAATAAAAAAAGCATTGTATATTTACATGTAATGGATAAGTTGCTCTAATTTAATCAACAAAAAAGTATATATTCTAATTTGATTTTTATCTGAATTTTGTATGTAGATTTTCAATGTGGACAACACAATCCTGTCAATCTATGATGGATCTAGAATTTCATCAGCACAAGGACGTATATGGTCCTTGATCAGCAGCAGCAGCATGACAAAAGTGACTGTGTCAATGTATAGTTATCTGCAATCCAATAAATCATGTTGTGGAGAAAACATTAGGTAGTCCTGTATCCAAAAATACCAGTTTAAAAGTGAAAACCGTTCGTGAAAAATAAAGCGATTTATTTACTTTTTTGTATTGGAATCTTCGAATTCCTCCGTTTTTATACAATACACTATTTTCATACCATAATATGGGGGCCCGGGTGGTTTAATGAACTAGGTTGTTGGATCTAACAGGTCATACAAGTCTATCACCAATATGGAGTGGGTTCGGGCCCATCTTTGTAAATTACAAAAAAGGGTGCACTCGACTCGCAGCCGCAAGTGATAAAGTTTACCAGTTGCTTGCCCATGGTCGGTGGTTCTCTCCGGGTACTCTGGCTTCCTCCACCACTAGAAAAAGTCGCCATGATATAGCTGAAATACTGTTGAAAGTGACGTTAAAACACCAAAAATCAAATAAAATCAATCAATCTTACCATAAATTTACTAGATGGATTTTTTTTATATAGTATTAGTAGATCTAGAGTGTAAACTCGTTGAGATATACATAACACAAGTTCGATAATACTCAGGAGCATTGAAGGATGAACTTTATAGATAACTTTCCAAGTGTCTAATTATAGTTTCACCTTTGACCTCTTATCACACAGGTGCATTAGTGGAGGCAAAACATTATCATGTTACATAGAACTCAGTGTATGATAAGGTTGTAAACAAAGAGAATTTTATATTTATATATTGTGTTTATGTAATGAAAAATGGATGATTCTTTAAATTTAATACCTGTAACATTATCAGAATATGTTAAATCATTAAATCATGAGGATGTTGCATTTTACATTGAAAAATTAACATCATCCAACAGGCATACTTGATTCACTGGGATAGTAGATTGAAGTATTAAATAATTCCTCATTTTTCCGATGACTCTCTCTACATGAATTCTCACATTAGATAGACATTTAGACTTGTGAACCTCCATTGCAGACAATTGTTTTTTGCCTCGAGTGAATGATGGCATCCTTAATGTCACTCCATGTGCAGTAAGTTCTTCCGATACCAAAAATCCCTGGTCTGCCAAGACTTCATCACCATGGGATAGTTTATATATATATCCAGACTTTAGGGTAATTTCCTTATCCGAGACTCTGCCTCCCCATCCTTTTGAAATAAAATTGACTGCTCCAGATGGAGTTATTGGCACTAAGTATTTGATGGTGATGTTATGTTTGTAATTGCTCCATGTTTGAGCTCGGGCAGTTAAATTGTGAGGCCTTTCTATAAACACTTCGAAACAGTCGATCGTTGAAACAACTTTTTTGTAATTGGGTTTAAACGATTCTGGAATGTTGGAATATATAATATCATTTTCTGGCCAAATGATTAAGCCCTTTAGACAATTTGCTATATTTGGTATCCATTGGTTTATAATTCTAGAAACTGATGTGTCAGACAAGTTAAACCGAAATGCCAAATCCCTATTCAACAAACCCAAACGAAGCTTCATTAATACCAGTAATAGATGATCTTGCATGGACATTGTTTTAACACAAAGCTTTGCACATATTGATACTTTGATTAATACCCATAAACATAACTGCATTGTCAAACCAGTGTAGAATGTTATTTCTCTTTCGGTTAAGTTGTTGTAGGAAAATCTTGATTTCAGCACCTGTGTTTCCAGCTTTTGCATTTTTGATTTTAAAAAGCCATTTGCATTCACTTGGGAGGATAGATTTTTGCTCAAGGATGCAATATTTTCTATGTTGGGATCCTCTTTTGTCTGCGTTTCTGAAAAAAAAATTAATTTTGTTTTATTTATATGGTTAAGGAACTATTTGTATTATAATATTATCATTAAAACATGAAATAGATATATTAATTATATGAGTAATGGTCTATATTGTTAATTAGTTAAATTGGTTCTCCTGTCATTATATTCAATTATTTTTTATTCATTTGTTAATCAAGTATTTGAATATATTTAAATCAAATACAAAATTAATAAAACATCGGATTTATTTATGTTCACATTATTTATTAATGTTTCATATGTGTATGTATATATATTTATACCTTTTTCAATTCTCATAACTGGAATCTCGCTGGTACTAAGATCTAATAAGATGTTGGCAACATTTTCTGAATCATGGTCACTGTCATCGATGATTTCCTCATCAACATCCAGTTTTCTCTTTACTGCTCTTTTATATCTGTCTATTGATTTTTCATCTTTTTTACATTGTTCCAATCCTGGTAGATTTTGATTTGGTATATAGTCTGGGTGTGAGCTATCATCTGAGGGTTTACCTACAGTTTAAATAATATTGAATGATTAGTGCAGCTAATTTGGGGCAAGAAAGTTTATTAATAAATCAAGATAAAAATCAGAACAAAAATAATGTATCCTGTAGATTAGTAAGTATTGAGTTCACAAATATTCCAGATGTATCAGATGATGTAACCACTGATAACACCAAGTTACACAGTTCTGCTGTGTAGAGGATGAATTTTAAATAATATAATGATTTTAATCTAAGACAACACAAAGGAGTGTTGTCCATGTAATAATGATTTTGTTTTAAATTTATTTAATTACAAGTAAATTAAAAACAGCTTACCTTGTAAGAAATGTCAGCTACACACACGTGAGGATTGTGTTGGAGTCCATGGTTCCTTTCTTTTAATTGCATTTATCCATTGTTTTCTTTTTTCTTCAGGAAAAGATGGAATTCTATGCAATGATATATTTTTTGCTTTGTTTTGTCTTTGTGCACATCCAACTATGCAACAGCTGTGAACCATATTTTCAATAACAAATAATGATAAAACTGATTCACTAATGCATTGATGTGTGTATGTTGTGGAGGCTTCTGCCTCCACTCATGAGCCTCACTTTGGTTGGAAAGTTATCTATTGGAAGGAGATGAAGAAGAAGATTAGATTTCTAGACTAGTTTCTAGAATGGAGATGCAGAGCAGACAATTTCTTCAGAGGTCTAATCGCAACGAGATAATAATTTATAGCAGTATCTAGAGCCCATACATTTTTAATTTGTTATTGTTTTTGTGCCTGTTGTTGTAACTGTAGTATTTTTTGTCACATGTGTTAAATGCCTACTTGTCTTCACTGTTGACACAGGTTGCCAGCTCATCAGCTGTGCGAGTTGGGTTGTTTTCATTTTGGAAGAAAAGGTGCAAGTCATTAAAACGCTTTAGACAACGTGCAAATTCTATATGATAAAATACATAGAAAAACTTATGAGGTGTGGCATTAAATTTCCGATTAAATTATATAGCGTACAAAAAAAACCCACATTCACATGTTTAATTTGTTTATTTTTCTAGGAGCAGATTCACACAGGTACTCGAGGACAGGACCCTGTCTGGTACCACTCAATGCCCCTCCTACCTCATTGCTATAAAAATAAAATGTTTTTACCATTTTATATAGTGATTTGGACGTGGATAGTAAACGTGTAACAACATTTTTTTTATAGTATTTTATATAGTGATTTGGACGTGGACAGCAAGGACGTATATACGTCCTTGTGGATAGTAAACATATATTAAAACATTTTTTTGTTTATAGTAATGAGGTAGGAGGGGCATTGAGGGGTACCAGACAGGGTCCTGTCCTCGAGTACCTGTGCAGATTTATACATACATGATACCAAGAACGTATATGAGACGTCCTTGATGATACATATCCAACAAGTTGAATACTATATTTACGCGAAGGAATTACTTACAACAAAACATACTGAAGACCAAAAGTAAATAAAACAGCTGTACAAGAATGAAGCGGGTGGAATATTTTTTGTACAATACAAAAATGTATATGGGCATTTTATTCAATAAAATATTTGAACTTGAAAATTTTGATTGGAAACGTTTGAAGATTACCAGGTCAAACAGCGAGATCACATCACATGCACGAATTTGTCATTCGTAATACGCAATATGCTCACTACTATTAGCAGAATCCTATGCACCAGAGCCAAACCCGGGCCCACGTACCATCAAATATCCTTGTGTCATCTGTACAGTAAGGCTGTAAGATGGAACACACCTGGTGTTTGTTGCGACAGTTGTGACCAGTGGTATCACCAAAAATGTATGGGCATGAGTGATGTCATCTATAACGCACTAAAGAATATATGCGGATTACCAAACTTTTCTACTAGTCTATTCAACACAAGCATATTTAAAACAGCGAATTCTTTTTCATACCTTGATGAATCAAATGCTACATCATCTCCATCTAAAGTTGAGACGAAAAGAAATGACCTTCCACTCAGAGTTTTGATAATAAAATACCAGTCCATTAAGACACCAGGAAAACATGCAGAATTAGCCAATATTATTGAATCCACACAAGCGGATATAGTAATTGGTACAGAATCCTGGCTCAACCCATCAATAAAATCACAAGAAGTTTTTCCATCAGACTTCAATTGTTACAGAAAAGACAGATCCACAGGAGAAGGTGGTGGTGTATTTATACTAGTCTCTAAAGAAATATGAAAGCGAGGAACCAAAGGAATTGAAAGTAGATAAGAATGCGAACTTGTATGGACTAAGATTAAAGTTAGAGGATCCAAAGATCTATACGTAGGATCATTTTACAGACCACCCAATAATACAGATTCTGAATATCTAGGCACACTTGAATCATATCTAGCTACCAACACATAATGGAGCACATATATGGCTAGATGGCGATTTTAACCTCCCAGGTATAGATTGGACCAACGAAAACATCAAAACAAAGTCATCTCACAGATCAGAATGCAATCAACTTCTGGAAATTAGCAAAAACTCAATGTTAGATCAGCTTGTCCTAGAACCAACACATATAACAGAAACTCAAGCAAACATCCTAGACCTCTTTTTCACCAAACAATGAAACATTAGTAAATCAAGTGAGGATAATACCAGGAATCTCGGACCACGAGTCAGTTTTCATTGAATCTAGCCTAAGACCAATGAAGAAAAAGATCCCTCCACATAAAGTATGGCAGTACCGTAAGGCTAACTATAACCAAGATCCCTCCACATAAAGTATGGCAGTACCGTAAGGCTAACTATAACCAACTAAGAGAGAAACTACATAAATATCAACAAGAATTTAACAAATTAGATGCATCAACAAGTACAGACGATATGTGGTTAGCTTTCAAGACCAAACTAACAACACTGATGAAAATGTACATACCTCAAAAAACGGTAAAGGGAAACAAAAACAACAAGCAATGGATCAATAGAGAAGTCAAATCTGCATTAAGAAGAAGGAATAAACTATTTAAGAAGAAGAAAGCATCACAAAAACCTAGTGACATCAAGAAATATAAAGATGCTAAAGCAACAGCCCAACGAATACAGGGGAAAGCATATTGGTAATATGTGGACAACATAATTGAATTTGGAGACCCAGAGAAGGATGAGAACCCTGGAAAACAAAAACGCTTCTGGTCGTACATAAAATTACTACGCGAGGACACCAGCGGAGTATCCCCACTGAAAGAGAATGGCAAAATGCATGCGGACCCAAAGGATAAGGCAGACATACTCAACAGACAACATGAATCCGTATTTACCAAAGAAGACACTAGTACAACCATACCAAAACCAGCAGGCAATCCCTTTCCATCGATGCCAGATATCAACATCTCCGAGGAAGGGGTACTCAAATTATTGCTGAAAATCAACCCTAATAAAGCTTGTGGACCAGACCTAATTACAGCTAGAATATTGAAAGACTTAGCAAGAGAAATAGCACCTTTTCTGACCAGAATCTTCCAAAGCGCACTTAACAATGGTGATATCCCAAAAGACTGGAAGAAACTATGCCAACGTTACTGCAATTTTCAAGAAAGGAGACGGATTCAAGGCCAGCAATTATCGACCCGTTTCCCTGACATGTCTATGCTGTAAGGTACAAGAACACATACTGACGAGTAATATCTTGAAACATCTAGATCAGAACACCATACTCACAGACTGTCAGCATGGTTTTCGGGCAAGAAGAAGCTGCGAGACACAACTCTTAACCTTGACGCACGAACTGGCCAAATCACTAGACAGTGGGATCCAACAAGACCTAATCATCTTAGATTTTTCGAAGGCCTTTGACAAAGTTCCACACCAACGACTACTTTCAAAACTCGATTTCTATGGTATTAGAGGAACAACACTAAGTTGGATCAAAACATTTCTCTCTGACAGATCACAACAACTCATCGTAGATGGAGCCACCTCTGAGAGAGCACCAGTAGTCATTGGCGTACCACTTGGGGCCGCTCTGATTCTTGATATTCATCAACGACTTACCAGAGTGTGTAACATCTAGGACTTGTCTGTTTGCTGATGATGCCATCGTCTACAGAGAGATAAGAAGCGACCAGGATTGCGATAAATTACAAAACGACTTATTAGCACTAGCCAAATGGGAAGAACTTTGGGGCATGTCATTCCATCCTGACAAATGTAATGTGCTTAGGGTAGTAAAATCGAAGAAACCCAGAATGTATAAATACCACCTGAAAGGCCACCAACTGGAAGCAGCCGATACGACCAAATACCTCGGAGTCGACTTAACCTGTAACCTATCCTGGAACCATCACATTGACCGCACTGTACAGAAAGGAAACAGCATAAGGGTAATAACAAAATTACCGAACTCCGAACAATCTTACAAAGGGAAAGTCAAAACTCATAATTATATAAACAGACAAAATCAGTCAACAACCGGAAAACTGTGAAAACCGTAATGACCCTGACTTGGTACAGGCATTTCTAAAGAAATGGTGGGTTGAATCAGATTTTAAGGTGCCAAACCTCCCGCTCTCATTACGGTTCATACTTGACTTCTTGAAAAGAAATCTGAAAATCAGCAATCAAAATACCAAATCAGCCGCATACTTTTCACTTGTAAGACTAAATTTGGAATATTGCGCCTCAATCTGGAACCCATACAGTATACAATCAATCAAGAAACTAGAAATGGTACAACGTCGAGGCGCTAGGCATGTCACAAACCGTTATAAGAACACCAGCAGCGTCACCGACATGTTAGATAACCTAGAGTGGGAGACACTAGAGTCAAGAAGAACAAAAATTCAACTTGTGATGTTTTTCAAGATCATCAACGACCTAGTGGATATTCCATCATCCAACTACCTCATACCAGCCAACAGCAAGACGAGATCCAACCACTCAAAGAAGATGCAGCAGTACCATACAAGATCAGATGTTTTCAAGTACAGTTTCTTTCCTAGAACCACCCGAAACTGGAACCAGTTACCAGCCACTATAGCTGAGATCCCCGACTTGGTATCTTTCAAGCGGGGGCTGTCATCTGTCACTTTCTAGTTTGCTAGGGTCCGAATTGTAAGTAAGTTCTAGTGAGGATTAGAGCTGTACCGGTTGGGTGTATGCCCAGGGGCCGCTACGGTAGCCGGATTGGTCTAATCAGAAGAATCGGGGGAAAAAATCGGAATTTTGTTTCTTTCCTTTGTCTCGTTCCTTTATCTTACAGTTTACTATTATGCTACTTTATTCTTATCAGTTCATAACTTTATTTCTAACTGCTCACGCCGCTGCGCATTAGTATTTCCGAAACGTAATGGTATGTCAAGACATTGTTTCGTATCCTGTAGATGTAGATGTGATGCCTTTTTATTTGAGTCTCTGGATTGCACTTATCTGGGTGAAATGTAATCTCGTTGAGAATAGGATTCCGAAGAAATTTTCTGTCTGTATCTTCATCTTACAGACAGAAAATTTCTTCGGAATTCTAATCTCAACGAGATTAGGTGAAATGCCATTAATGTTTGAAAATTTTGAATGGAAAAGTTTGAAGATAATCAGAAGGTCAAATAGTGAGATCTCACCACCTGCACGAATTTGTAATACGCATGAGAAAACTGACGCCTTTTTAGTTTCTGGTGACTGAGAATACATTGCACTTACAATATGTATCTGTATGAAATGCCACTTTCCAATTTAATTCTCATGTTGCTAATTTATTTATATCCCCTTGTACTGTTAGTGTGTAAGAATTTGATTTAAATTCGAAATATAAGCTTTAGCATCGTCTGCAAATTAAAGAATGGTGGAAGTACGACCATTTTGGGGTGTCATTTACTGGAAGAGCACACGGTATTAAGGAGTACGAGCAAAGACTGGTCACGAGACTCGAGTTCGGAATCAGGATAACGCGTCCAAGTTGATGCGCCATGCCTACCGGTGGACGATAAAAAACAAAATAGTCCTTTTATGTACCCATGACAAAAAATATCGTGTTTCGCCGGTCGGTTTTATGTCAATAGCTTCTCTCTTTTTTTTTTTTTTTTAGAGCAAACCGATGTCCTAAAACAAACACACATTGTCATAACTGATAATCAAGTTGCCGAAACGCTATGGTATTAAAGCACACATTTCAATGAAACACCGACAATAGCAGAGAATGCACTTACAGGTGTGGAAATTTGACGTTTTTTTTCGCCATCTTGTTGGTTTCCAACCAAAATAAACCCTTCTCCAACCAAATAGGTTCGACCTCCTGGTCTGGGCTATACTCTACTTCAAGTCAATCAAGATAACTCCGCCTCTGTATGATGAACTGCGCACGCGCGGAATCGGCTTGTTGATGAAAATGTCTGTCGGCAAATCTTGGAACCGTGGAAGAAAACCGACTTTGACCGAAAATGGCTAATAATTTGAGCTTTGATTGATTAATTGTGTTCTTATAAGTAAATATGTGTAATTTATCATTAAACATATATGAATTATACATTTTAGTCTAAAGATAGATCATCAATGTCTTTGTTTTGATAATTCTGGATCAATGCGTTCTGTGTTATCATACTGGGTCATGAATAATTAATGAGCTTGGCCAGCAGACGATCAGAAGTAATTTGTTTAATTACATCTAATTAAGCAAATTTCTGTTTATCTGAGATGGTTATTTGGCCATTTTATTGATTTATCTATCTTATTTTCAAGTTGTTGTCAAACTTAAAAATTATGAAAAATCGTAGACACCGTCACTTTAATAATAACTGATAATCCAAGACAACATACATTTGACAGGTTTTGAAAAATCACAATTTTACTTAAACGAATTAGGAGAATGTCCAGTTGTGAACTCTCCATTTACATGTAAGAACATATTCCAGCAGCATTTGCATATGGAGTATATATCTATCAGTTGAAATGATATTCCAGAGCTTGTGATTCTTGATTTTCATGATTTTCGAAGCAGTACTGAACCAAGGGTCCATCGTGGTTAAGTTGAAGCCAGAACTTCGAAAGTTTTACAGTCGCCACCATGACTTGATTAACCGCTACGGAATATCAGTGTCACAAATGACCACGGTTATGTTCGTCGTAATCACAATCCTGTCTTTTCCTCATTCATGACTTATCATCGGGTTTGTAACAAGAGTAAAAATATAATACGATGGGTGTCACTAGCGGAGCATGAACTGCTTAGCCTTCCGTAACACCCGGGTTCACCCAGGTTTTTATTGGGGTTCGTGTTGCTCGATCTTTAGTTTTTTGTGTTGTATTCTTACGACCATTGTGCTGTCTGTCCTTTGGCTTCTGATTATCCCTTTAGTATCTTCAAATTTTTCTTGTTTGAGCTCTTTACGGTAAAATGTCCATGTTGTGTTGGATATTTTGACATTGCAGTATAAACACAAACGTACATAGTCAAATAAAACTTATTCGTATTCGCTCTTCCAAGTCTTGCCTTTCTACGTGTTTCTAAAGCACTACAAGCAAATTTTATATTTCCCGACAATGTACATAATATATAAATTTGTGGTCATGATGCAGACGTTAAATACAAAAATATGCATCTGGTTCATTTCAGTAATATCTATATATTTTTTTTATTGTTTTACTTGTTTTAAACTCCACTATGTTTGTTACGTAAGTAAATAGACCCGAAAATGTGGGGTAGCATGCTTTAGAGGTGGACATGAAAGTGTGTGTGTGTGTGTGGGGGGGGGGGGGGGGGGGGGGGGGCAAGCTTTTGACGTGGACCAAAAAGTGGGGGCGAGCTTCAGGAGACCACCGGAATTTAGCAAGCTTCTAAAACTGACATGCAAAAAAAAGGTAATTTTACCCAGAGTCATACATTTGTTTATCCTCAAATCTCGTGCTTTGCTGCACATGTTCTGCTTCCATGCCCAAATAAAGGTTGTTTCTAATTTCTTTGTCCAAAAAGGTAGGGGATGATGTCAAAAAACATAGTTTAGCGCACCACTTTTGAAAGTGGGAGCATATGCTCCGGCTCCTATACAGCATGAACACAGTGCGTGTGCTTCATGCAATGCATTGCTTAGTCCCGATCTCTAACCATAGTAAGACAAGAGTTAGTGACTGAATCACTACATGAAACAAGTGCCTGTTGCGCCATCTCATGTGTTAAGTTATTCATATTTTAATTCCCCGCTCAAGTCTTGGTTCATCATTAATAATTAAAAATGTTAAAAGTATCATGATTCTAATATAAAATTATTCGGTACTCAGTGTTTGGTAAATTTGTATCTGCTCGTGAATTTTTTTTCAATTAAGCACGGCTGGTAATCGGCACAAGCAAGAACAATCGGTTCTGCAAAGAAATTCGTGAGGATAACTTCCGGTTTTGGTGGAGGAGAGTAAACGAAGACGCTTCGAAAGGTATGTACATGTCAAAAATTGAAATTTTCTTTTTTACTGCTCGAATATTGCAAAATCAGAGAATGCTATGCTGTGGCGAATGCTTTCACGATTAGAAACATGCATAGTTTATTCTTGTATATGAAGTGTAACTCTCGCAAAATCAATCGTCCCACGAAAAACATGACGAAAATTGTGACACTCTTACATTTCTAAGTTGTTCTTGACAAAGATACAAGTTAAATTTTCAATATTTTTTCATCATGGGAGTCTAAATGTAATCGGGGATAAATTCCGATTCGTCAGAAGTAAATTGAAGTCCAGATAAATCTACAAACTGTCAATTTTCTCGTTTTCCTGCTTGAGGAGATCGGTTCTGATAGAGCACATTGCGAATGCATGAGGAGATTTGCTAGTTTTGTTAATTGTTATCTGCAAAATTGATAAATTGACACTTTTAAACACAAAACTGATAAATACTCTAATCAAAATAAACTATTCTCTGTCCACTTTCAGGAGATGACAGGATTCAAGGGAAAGAGGAAAAGGGGACTGACATTGACTCTACAAAAAAACATTTCGATAGATTGCCTGTATCACCGCCAAGGAAACGAACAAAAACAAGTAGCAGTACACCAAATTTAAAATCCATATCAATCAGGACACCAAGTTTATTAAGAAAATCTCTTTCAATTTCAAAATATTTAATCCTTTCAAACGGGTTTCCACACCTATTTGGCGCAACCTTTTTACTAAAGATGACGGAAACTTCACCGCAGATCTACAAAATGTTTCTTTTATGAGTCTTGATGAAAGTATAGGCAAGATAGAAGTTGACCCGAAGGAAGAAGCTTCAGTAGTTGAAGTTTTTTAAGATGTTCTTGACAAACTTTCTGATGTTGGGAAAAAGGACAAGCTATTGAAATTCTTTAAATTAGTACAGGATGGAAAATTCCCTTTGGATAACATTGCATTTGAGTTGTTTTTGGACATTGTAGAATGGTTTGACAAAGATGAATCACGTCAAATGAGATATTCGCCATCAACTCTCCAATTTTTTGGGTTAGGGAGAAAGTTATTTGGTGGTCGCTTCATTCGGTTTATGTCTGGCCCAAAAAATGAAAGTGACATTTTAACAGGATCTTCAACGTCTTTGTCCCCTTTGAATTCAAGAGTGAATTTTGCATGTCCGAACGAAAACATACTAAGGGGAATCAATCCACTTGGGTCCGGCTTCCCGTCACGGTTTAGTCCAGGATTAATTGATTCAATGATTGAGTTAAAGATTCAACATCCTTCACCACAAACGTCCTATGTATTGATGTTTGACGGTAAGAAGGTCCTTAAAGGAGGAGATGTAGAACTTCTTGGTTTTGAAGAAGGACAAACATTAGAGTGTATCATTTGTATTAGAAATTATAAAGATATGATTCACATTAAGTTTAATTATTCTTGATTATAAAATTATCTCACAGTGCATTTTCAATTTTTTTCAATGTAAGGGAAGTTAATCTTGTGTATCCAATACACAATGGAAGTTGTCACAAACAACAAATGATCCATAATGACAAGTTAAATCATGGGAAACCGCAGTTACAATTATGAATTGATTCCTTAAATGAAATGTTTCTTTCTAGGTGGACAGCCCATGAACAATGAAATATTACTTTTATACTTTTAAAAACCAGACGGTAAGAAGGGCATCAATTCGTGAATTTATTACCAGACAGACATGCCAAATTTGTGATTATACAGTGGATTACACGTGTCGTACCAAAACTAGCAAATCTCCTCATGCATTCGCAATGTGCTCTAGCAGAACCGATCTCCTCAAGCAGGAAAACGAGAAAATTGACAGTTTGTAGATTTATCTAGACTTCAATTTACTTCTGACGAATCGGAATTTATCCCCGATTACATTTAGACTCCTATGATGAAAATATATTGAAAATTTAACTTGCATCTTTGTCAAGAACAACTTAGAAATGTAAGAGTGTCACAATTTTCGTCACGTTTTTCGTGGGACGATTGATTTTGCGAGAGTTACACTTCATATACAAGAATAAACTATGCATGTTTCTAATCGTGAAAGCATTCGCCACAGCATAGCATTCTCTGATTTTGCAATATTCGAGCAGTAAAAAAGAAAATTTCAATTTTTGACATGTACATACCTTTCGAAGCGTCTTCGTTTACTCTCCTCCACCAAAACCGGAAGTTATCCTCACGAATTTCTTTGCAGAACCGATTGTTCTGCTTGTGCCGATTACCAGCCGTGTTAAGGCTTTTTTTTATAATTAGTTGTAGTAATCTAATATAAAGAAATTTAACCAAGAAGTCAAGTACATGCTTATCATTTTATTTTCTCAGATAGTTATTGTTGTTTAACGCCAAGTCAACATTTTTAAAAGCTATATAAACTATATCATGACAAGAACAACTTCAGCCACAGCGACATAGGCGTAGTACCTTAAAAAAAAGTGGTACGGCCAATTTTTTTTGTCGGAGGGGGTTGTCTCCCATATTTTTTTTAGGTATATGCACAAAGATAAATTCTTGTGCATTTTCAGCCAAATAAAGAATAACGCTTACCTACCGGTGCACCTGGTCCATGCTCCCATATTTTTGTGGAGTCCTAGTTACTCTTTTACTTTTAGTTTTCTGTGTTTTCTTTCAGTTTAAGATGTCTTGCAACGGTTAAGTTAGTACAGTCAATGGACATAAGTATTCCTGATTTCCGATCGGATCCCCCCCTCCCTTTACCTTCTATGTTATTTCATCTTTCTTCCAAAAAATATTTTGAAGCCATTCCTCCACCAATTTCCTTTATAAAGAAAAATATTTGGAATTGTATTTGTAGTTCCCTTTCCGATTTTTGGTTTCTGAAACGCAATGGTAGACAGACATTTAAAAAAAAATTATTACGACATTAATATATATTATTCAGCTATCAGACGGTATATAATGTGACATTTCCGGCTTAGGATCTATATTCCCTGAGGCGCAGCCGAAGGGAATATACATCGTAAGCCGGGAATGTCACATTATATACCCTGTCTGATAGCTGAATAACAGATATATTACGGATTTAACCTTTTTTTTTAAATACAACATTCAACTGTATTAAATAAATTTGCCTCTTTTATTTTCATTTTTCGTATCTCTAGGTGTCCATTTCCGTACCTTTGACGTCATTCTTCAATGACGTCAAAATATGTGTCACGTCATATTTCATATATAGGGTGTCTCATGAAGGAAAATACTCTACTAAATTTCTAAATCAATACAGTTTCATAAGTAGTAAATTTTATAAACTTTATAAATACAACATTAATATATCACATAACAAAACAACGGGTTTGCGAAACAGTTTCGATAATTCAAACGTTAACAACATGTAAATAAAACCTTGGTGTGGCCCCATGACGTCGAAAGTTTTCAAGGCTCAACGTTTTGTTTATTTGTTGTGGTACAGCCGTGGAACATAGGAGTTTGCTGAATCGATCAGGTATTTGTGACGGAATTAACCGTTGTAATAATTTTTTGTTCATGCAGCCGTTTTGAGTATAAAAACAGCATTTAATTTGGTAAAAATACATTTATTATCCCGTATTATACCATTGATTCAGTGAAGCGTAATGTTTTGTCGTCCATGTTTTAATCGTTTTTGGGGACTGATATTTATACCCCGTCTGTTTTCCGAATATATGCTGACATTCAGGGCTGAAGAACCAATGAAAATATGTGTAACAAACTAAATTCGTAATATCAAAGAATATCCTTTTTTCATCTCAAAATTATTTTTTTCTGTCGAAATTGTGGTACGGTTTGCCGTACCAGCCAACAAAAGTGGTACGGTCGGAACCGTACCAACCGTACCGAGTGCTACGGCAGTGCAGCGAGATGAACTTTTACTATACCAGTTCACAGAAACAAGTCCACAGGTATAATAAACATGTTTTTCCATTTGAAGACATTATCCCGACTTGCACCCAAACATAATTTACTGTTACACTGCGGGCTCGTGTGGCTCAATAAGTTAGGTAGTTGGATTACCAACAACTCATTCAAGCCTATCATCAATACAGCAAGTGATAAAGTTTACCAGTTGCTTGCCCATGGTCGGTGGTTCTCTCCGGGTACTCCGGCTTCTTCCACCACTAAAACTTGTCGCCATGATATAGCTGACATATAGGCACAATAAATCAAATCAATCAATCAATCTGTTACACTGCAATGCTGTGAATATGCATTAAAGTATAATTATACAGTATTTGGTTTGACCCGATCAGGAATCCACGACCACGTAGTTTATCTTCCACGACCACGTAGTTTATCTTCCACGAGCACGTAGTTTATCTTCCACGAGCACGTAGTTTATCTTCCACGACCACGTAGTTTATCTTCCACGCTCCTGAGATGATCGTGTAATTGGTTTGACCCGATCAGGAATCCTCGACCACGTAGTTTATCTTCCACGACCACGTAGTTTATCTTCTACGCTCCTGATATGATTGTGTAATTGTTATTGTAACACAAGACCTTTTTTCTTTTGATAATTTTATGAATCATGTAGAATTCCTGAATTCCATTGTCTACTATCTGGAATTGTTGGTAAGTGATTATTGCTCAACGCCAATTCAGCAATTTTCCATCTTTATCATGGCGAGAACAAATAACATTTTGATGAGATGATGATGACGCCGAGTTAGATTTTTATAGTGCTAGCTCACTGAAACAACAGCCCGCGTTTTGTTGAATCCAAATGTAAATGGTCGAGGCTTATAACATGGTACATCATGTAGGTTTGAATGGTGCACCATAACTTGAGCTCCGAGCCAAATGTCAATCATTTTATTTCTGTTACAAAACATATACACCACGTGTCTTACTTATGAACTTATTAAAGCAAACTCATTCTTCGGATTCGTTTGTTTAAATAAATTAATTCGTAAGAACCGTGGTATGAAGAGGGTGATGGTTACTTGTCAACAACACAACAGGACACAAAACATTTCTAAAATCACACCCAGCTATCAAATCTAAAATCAAGGGATATTTTATTAAAATAGTTTTTGTTACCAAGTCAGTCAGTTCCGTTTTTCTTTACGTTTCCGAAATATTATATCATTCGCAAGGTTATTATAATGGGAAACTCTAAGAATTGAGGAATATCCTTGCTGTTCTACAAACTGTTTAAGTGAGAACTCCCCATCTGTTACGTGTTTAAATTCAACCGTCATCATTTCTATGTCAACTTTATCAAATGGAATAGTATGCAAAACGTTTAATTCTTCCCCTTCTACATCCAGACTAAAGAAATCTATATGAGTCACATTGATTGCACGAAGTATAGAATATAAAGGAAAGCATTGGACGTCAACAGTATGTTCTGTCACTACATCATGGCTTGACGCCAGTTTACCAATGTTGAACTGCTGCTTAAACTTCATCTGAAAGTGAAAGAAATGGAATTTGTATTAGTTTTTCTAAGCATATTTATATAAAGCTGCCATCTTGGCCGCGATCGTATGATAGTTGGATTTACAAATACATGAGCAACACAAAAACAAACACATTTGTCCAAAGGACAAGCTTTTATCTTTTTGAACCATAGTTTGTAAACTTGTTCTCGTCATGAATATAACTGATGTAAATCAATCAATCAATCAATCAATCAATCAATCAATCAATCAATCAATCAATCAATCAATCAATCAATCAATCAATCAATCAATCAATCAATCAATCAATCAATCAATCAATCAATCAATCAATCAATCAATCAATCAATCAATCAATCAATCAATCAATCATGACATTTAATAGATAGCCATCAAAGGAACAGTATGGCCTATTTGCTTTTAAACAGTTCATTGGTTAAAGAGAATAATTTTCAAATACTCTCCACAAAGGTTTATATGTTCAATCTCACATGTGATGGCAGTGATCATGAAATTCCGATCCACACAAAAATGGAAATAATATTGTAAGGGACCATCCAATGATTATACAATTTGGGTGAATCAAATTTCTAGCTAGTTTCTGAGAAACTATTCATGCATTTCTAATAGGGTTCTATATGGTATGTTAAATTTGTGTCTCGAAATAGCGGCCAACTTAGATTTCTGATTGACAAGTAAAAGGAGTCCGCAAGGGGTATACCTTTCACGTAATCGCGCTTTAAGATAAGTGCAATCACGCCCACCGTTAAAGGACTAAAGAGAATTAAAATTTATAATAAAGTAGTTTCTTTGGTCATCGATTTATTGTGATTTATTGTCTCACAATAAGTTTTAAGATAGTTTTCCGTCATACAATATGACTCAAATATGCATAGGTAAATGGAATGGCTGAGTTAACCCTGAAGAAACTAAATGTTAATAAACAAACCTTGACTGGATAAGGATATACACTGAGACAAGCGTTGATCGTGAATGCTTTTCTATGTTTTTTCCTAAGTAGTGCATAATTTTTTGGATCTGCTTCTATCAAAAGACCATTCCAATTTCGTAACCTTTCAAACATTAATGTGTTTGATCTGGTCTCCCCATCCAGAGCCCCACATTCAATGTAGAATCCTCCTTCCTGAAATGTAAAGAGCCCGGGTGGCTCACTGAGTTAGGTAGTTGGATTACCTAGCAACTCATACAAACCTATCACCAATACGTTATGGGTTCGCGCCCGGCTTTGTAAATTACAAAATAAGGTGTCCTCTACTCGCAGCCGCAAGTGATAAAGTTTACCAGTTGATTGCCCATGGTCAGTGGTTCTCTCCGGGTACTCCGGCTTCTTCCACCACTAAAACTGGTCACCATGACATAGCTGAAATATTGCTGAAAGTGGCGTTAAACACCAAAAACTCAATCAATCAATCAATCCTGAAATGTACAATAAAATTTAAATCTTTCTGAGTTACTTTGTATTTGATTTGCTTTCATACATTTACACATAGATAATTTCCCCAAATTACACACCCTCCACCAATAAAACTGACCGCCACGATATAACTGAAATATTGTTGAAAGTGGTGGCGTTAAACACCATAAACCATAAACCAAAACCAAATTACACACGGAATCATCTGGTTTTCTGCCTCAAAAGTCAAAAGATTATAATCAGGTGGATTCAGTTTCAAAAGAATTCAAAATACTTGTAGTGTTAGGGTTATGGTGTTTAACGCCACTTTCAACAATGTCTTCGCTATATCGTGGCGGTCAGTTTTATTTGTGGAAGAAACCGGAGTACCCAGAGCAAACCAGATTTACATTGTGAATATTTTGTTTTCCTCCTAGTGATACAAGTTTTCATTGTGGGGACTTTCGTTGCGAAGCCAGCAAGGTGTCAAAATGAATCTTTAGGATATATAAATACATCACCACGTGTTGCGCTTTAAAGAGTTTTCTTTGTCAAAAACTATAAACCATACCATGCTGCTCAACAATGTTTGTTCCGAATATTTCAGCGACCAAGTAGTTCTAATAAAATTTACCTGTTTCGAACCATATATAATTGCCTCCCTCCTTTTTCTGATATGCCGCTCATCGAGCGACATATCAGAAAAAAGAGGGACAAATTCAAGATCCAATTTTAATTAGATTAAAAATAAACATTCTGAGATAAAAGATATAACTTACTTTAAATTTTAATTTATTATCCACAACTGCGGCCTGTCCCACGGACGGATCTAGAGACTTGGCGGATGTAAGGTTGTAATGCTCATTAGAAGGATTTTCTATCCAATAATTCCTGATTAAACTAATCAATCTTGAGTCATTCATTTTAACTTTTTCCATATTCAATTGTTCCATTTCTTCAAGGTAATCCGTTTTCATTTTTTGTTTATTGATAAACATTACAGATTTTTGGATTGGCAAATTTTGACTCTCTTCGTCCATGTTCCAACTATGTACTTCACCCCAGTATTCTTTACGTGATATGATTACCAAACACACCATTAAAAAAACTGCCGCACAAACTGTCTTGTTTATGTTCAAGTTCATAGTTATCGATTTCAAATTATGCTTTTGTCTAAATGTGCATTCAGACTATCTCACTGCAATAGAAAAAAAACAACAATATTTACCTGTCATATTTACATTTGATTAATATTAAAACTGGCTTTTTCACTTGAAATACTAAAAACAATATTTACTCAAAATATATGATATTTAATTGATATTAAACGTTCATATTTTTTCAGTGTATCTCCCGAGAATACTTCAAATAATAATTATTAATATTATTATTGGTGTTTAATGAGATGGAAAGGGGCCACTTCCTATACAAAGGTATATAAAACAGACCTGGGGCTGGAATGGCTCTACTTTTTCAGCTTTTAAATATATGATTGGGTCGTTAATTGTTCGCTTCAATATAGATCTATCAATGGGGTGGGGATTTCAAAGCAATGTATATATCAATGGGTAATATTTCTACAAGTCCATGTAGCTTCTTTGTTGCTAAGACAAATTATTCTATGATATTTCATAATTATATATGATCATGTGCAAAATGTAGTACATTTTTTGTATTTTGAATTTTATACTATTATATGGTTTGGTTTGGTTTATGGTGCTTAACGCCACTTTTAAGCATATTTCAGGTATATCATGGCGGTCGGTTTGATTGGTGGAGGAAACCGGAGTACACGGAAAAAGCCACCGACCTGTCGACTATTATATGAATTGGTTACCAATTATTGAATTATATACTCAACAAAAGAGTTAATTAACACTTTGGAAAAATAAATTTAATTTATGACAATGAATAATTTAATGGATAAATATTTGATATAAAGTTGATCATTGTAGTGAAAGTTAAATATAATTTCAAATGATTCTAACATTCCATATGGAACACGGTGCCGGTAAAAAACGATTTCACTTAAATTTACTTTTATGCAAAGATTCACTGATTCTGGAAAAAAAAGAAAAAAAGCAAGCAATTAAAATGTCACAGAATGTCAACAATTAATGTCAACATCGCACACAAATAACCGTTCTACAACGGTTTTGGAATCTGCGAAATAGCATTCGAAGTTCAACCTGAGGCATTTTTGATCATTCTTCAATGACTGTATCTGCCAACGCCTGCAGGGAATTTGACTGATTTAATCGATATTTCAGTTCCGACGTTGAAGGGTGCATGTCTCAAGGGTGTTCTATCGGATTAATGTCCGGAGACTTTGTTTGTCAGTCAATGCGATCAATTGTATCTTGCTGAAGATACTAATGGACTATTCTAGCGTGACGAGTTCTGGTATTATCATCCTTCAGTATGAAATCATCGTCAATTGCACCAGCGTAGGGTCTACCAATAGGGAGAAGAATGTCATCATAGTATCTTACGTCGACCATAGATCAGTTTCTGATGGCATAAAGGTCTGAAGAACCATTATAACTAATGCCACTCCAAACCATAACAGAGCCTCCATTGAATCGGTCATGTTCAGCTACACAACAGTTCTTAAACCTTCTTTCTTCTGTCTCCAAAATCGTGTGTGCCCATCATGAAAATCTAAGCAGAATCTTGATTGACCTGTTAACTGATCGTGTCGAATACGGGGTACATCCAGCTGGCATAGCGTATGGCGGCAAACCGAAAATGACAATTGCGGTGGTGTGCAGTCAATTGAGGACGTACAATTAGCTTTCTTGCATGCAAACCAGATGCACGAAGTCGGATTCTAGCAGTCTGTGTACAAATCCGCACACCAGACTCGACACGAAACTCTTTGTTAAGGTGATGGCTGATGACATCCGATTTCGCTTAGTTAGCAATGTTAATTAACTGACCTGGTCGGCTGTCGTAATTTTAGATCGGCCAGTGTTTTGTCTCCGGTTAACACTGTTTGTTTGTCGGTAACTTGGCCATAAACGTCCGATTGTTGTATGGCTAACTTTAAATTGTGCAGCCACTTGTCGTTGTGAAAGACCGGTTTATAGAAAACTTAGGACTCCGAGGGTACCTCTTCTGTAAAACACCTCCTCATTGGCATGTTGAAATGTTAATATATGCAACAAAGGATTATTATACACATTTACAGCTGTTTGACAAAAATCACTGTCTGTAGTTAGACCACTTTTGAAAATTTCAGTGTCCTAACTTTAGTTTCTATTGATCAAATGTTTTGATCACAATACACAGATCATGTTGAACCTTGGCTATTACGACCTTTAATGATTCATGAGTTATGTCCCTATTTACTCTAGCTAAAACTGACATATTCTTCAATTTGTAATGAAGTTTTCAAACTTTATTAAACGTATTTGGATTCATGTACGTTATTTTTTGTACTTTTGCGCACTGACATTGATAGAGATTCAAAAAAATGTTTATAGTTTTGCATGTCTTATTGCTATGGAGGGGCCAATCAGAAAAGCAAACAATTTATTTCTAACACAGGTTAGCACACTTGACTTGTCTGCAGAATAGTGCCCTCTGAAGTAAGCAGATCAGATGATGTGTTCGATATATATTTTTGCTTTAATATCATTTTATATACATTTAATTTTGTATATCTGTAGACTTCCTAGAACGCAATGATACAACACCTACAAATGGGATGATACAGGACGAATATAAACACATTTAGCATATTAGAAACAAGAAGTTCACGAATGTATCATGTTTGGACAATTCAGTGCTTCTTTCATGTACAAGACCAAGTTAGTCAGTTCCAAAAAAGCACCAAAAACTGCACAAGTCTTTGAAGTGAAAAACTGTTGATTACTTATAGACAGACGTAATCCCCTCCCTGGTCATTGATATTCAAAATGTCATTAATTTCTATTGACATAATGTTATACCTACATATAGGCTCATTTAGTAATATATCATACAATTAATTACTTTTTGTGAGGTCAATAGCAGGAAATGTGGACCCGAGGACTGTGACTCGATATGACCTAACCTGACCGAGGCCAACGGCTAACGATATAACTGTCATATTGGTGAAAGTGGCGTTAAGCACCATAACCCTATCCCTGTGTATATTCTGATTTTTTATTTCATAAATATACTACTGACAAAAACATTCATCGATTATCAATTGCACCAAAAAACAATCTTCTAGTCAATACTCAAATCTAAATCAAATTGTAACAGATGTCTGTATAACAACACGTGTATATGGGAATTTAAGAAACTAATGGAGTTTTAGTCTATTTATTTTCTTTTTATCAAATATGGACGTTTTATACATATTTTTAGTTTATTTTAGCTGTCATTTTTCTTTCGTCATCAGTAGAAATTGCAGGACAGAATCATTTTATCAACACACTCAAGAAAATTTTGACCGTGTTAAATTTCAAGGACGCTGGTACGCCATGTCTACAAACAACTTTTGGATACAATCGTACTTCGTTCCAAAAAATGTGCAGTTTGAGTTCAATGCATTACAGGATGGACGTATAAGTATACAAGCATGTAAGTACTCCGTTAGTTATGGGTAATTCTGGTTTAGGGGTTCATTATATTTGGTTATAAACATGATGATGATAAGTAATCGTTAGAAAAAAACGAAGGGGCAATCCAAAATGGACCATCCAGAGAAACAGTTAACATTGTGTACAAGACACTTGCAACACTGGACACAAGACACAGAACAAAAAACAAACAAAACATAAAACACAATGTAGAAAACTAAAATGATGAGACCCATAGACACCACCAAAAACTGGGATGAATACAGGTACTAGCGAAGGATAATCAAGCCTGGTAATAGTTTTGTCAGTGATAGACTGACGACCATATAGCAGAGCAAGATATTAAAACCCGCCTCGATGGTGTAATGTTTAACGTGATCGTCACTCTGCTAAGATCGCAGCATTAATGAGTCGGGAGCATAGCTAGGTATTAGATATTTGTATTTGTTTTATTGTCATTTAACCTTTGTTACTCTATTTTTATCTGTTTTCAGCTGGTGGTTTCTTTGGATCATTTTGTGATTATGTAGCGGGATCAGGAAAGGTCATTGACAAAGAGTACCCAGCTGTATTCCAAGCTTCATTTGACACTCATTACTCGTTAGCACATCAAATAAATACATATTGGATATTAGCTACGGATTATGAAGCATATGCTGTTGTGTTCACTTGTTGGAGAAATCTTGCTGATGGAACGTGTGCTTCAACTGAATCTTACGTCTGGACGTTATCCAGAACTTTGTCCAGACATGCTTTAACAGATTTAGCAGCTATCAATGACTATGCACCACTTGTATGTTTATCGCCGAAGAATTTCATGACGTTTCAACAAGATGGCAACTGCGACTTTAATCCTTTTAATTTTCCAAATACTTATGGAATGGTTTTTATATTTTCAACAATATTCATAGGATTTATTTTTTCTGTAGTGTTTTTTATTTATTGTTTGACAAAACTAAGCAAAGGACCGCAAAGAAGAGGCAATGTTTTGATATTCGATTAGTGCTTTTTCATATACTTAGTATTTGTTTTTAATTTTTAGCCTTTTTAAATTGAAATAATAAATATTATAATTTTGATTAAACTGTTGCACTACTTCAGCTGTGGAAAAAGTCACGATGACTTCGGTAAAGCAAAGATTGGTAACGTTGTATCGGAATCAGTGGTTTCAGAAAAAAAAATTGATTGTTTGTTGTTTAACGTCAGGTAATTAAGCAGTATTTCAGCTATATTCATGACGAGAACAGTATTACAATTAATACATCATATAGGTAAGAAGGTGGGATTGGGATGGGTCTATGAGCGGAAGTTTAGATCTCTATAAGAAGGGTAAGGGTTATGGTGTTTAACGCCACTTTCAACAATATTTCAGTTATATCGTATGTGGCGGTAAGTTTTATTGTTGGAGAAAACCATCGACCTGCTGCAAGTCACTGACAAACTTTATCGCATAATGTTGTATCGAGTAATAGAAAACCGTCGGATAAATACGATTCGTATAAAGTTTGTTGTGCAACGAAAATTCCCATCAAACTGTTCCAAAGTATTCTTTATGTTCAAGGGGCGTGATGTTTTAATGCACGAGGCCATCGTTTGCGTCCCGTCATATGGGTAAGATGTGTATTTGATACCCCCGGCACAACTAACCGACACCCCCTTCGGAGAATTAGTTGTACCCCGCAGCGGAGAAATAATTTTTCATTTCTAAACTGATGGATCATTCGTGGGACATATATATTAAAAGTTATTCATATTTATTTGCTAGTATTGTTTCAAAAATAATTTTAATATTGTATTTCATTACTACCATCTAGATACGTACTTATAGATCTATCTGTGTTGTCTTACTTTTTTACTACATTTAATCACAGGGGCTGGATGCGTCCGAAAAAAAAACACAAAAAAAACTATATAATACTACAAGGGGGCGAACTCACTTGCTTCCATTTTTTTAAGTCGTCGTGTTAAATTGATCGTAACTTCGGAACGCCTTAATATTTTCAAAAAATGTTTCCACCAGTCGAAAGTCAAGTAATTTTCCTTTCCAAAGAGACCCCAATTGTTAGTGTAGGCCTCCGAACTGCTGAGGTATCATACACGAACCAAAACAAAACGGCGTGAAAATCCGAAGTCGTACAAACGCTGGGATGACCACTTCCCATCTGTGTACAGACTTTCCCATGCGTAAACGAGTCATTTTGACTAGCTAAATACTTTCATCCATTCAAATTATGATAACATTTCTTACCTTAAGCCAATTTATATGTCCTTTAAGTCTGTTTTTGAAAGAAATCCCATTAGACGTGAAAATTGAGAGAGTTCTAACGGGCGTTTTGATTGGTTGAACAATCTGTTTCAGCCAATCAATTGCACCAAAAAACAATCTTCTAGTCAATACTCAAATCTAAATCAAATTGTAACAGATGTCTGTTTCTGTATAACAACACGTGTATATGGGAATTTAAGAAACTAATTTAGTCTATTTATTTTCTTTTTATCAAATATGGACGTTTTATACATATTTTTAGTTTATTTTAGCGGTCCAAAAGTTGTTTGTAGACATGGCGTACCAGCGTCCTTGAAATTTAACACGGTCAAAATTTTCTTGAGTGTGTTGATAAAATGATTCTGTCCTGCAATTTCTACTGATGACGAAAGAAAAATGACAGCTAAAATAAACTAAAATATGTATAAAACGTCCATATTTGATAAAAAGAAAATAAATAGACTAAAACTCCATTAGTTTCTTAAATTCCCATATACACGTGTTGTTATACAGAAACAGACATCTGTTACAATTTGATTTAGATTTGAGTATTGACTAGAAGATTGTTTTTTGGTGCAATTGATTGGCTGAAACAGATTGTTCAGCCAATCAAAACGCCCGTTAGAACTCTCTCAATTTTCACGTCTATGGCGTTTGTCAAGGATGCAAATGGGATTTCTTTCAAAAACAGACTTAAAGGACATATAAATTGGCTTAAGGTAAGAAATGTTATCATAATTTGAATGGATGAAAGTATTTAGCTAGTCAAAATGACTCGTTTACGCATGGGAAAGTCTGTACACAGATGGGAAGTGGTCAACCCAACGTTTGTACGACTTCGGATTTTCACGCCGTTTTGTATTGGTTCGTGTATGATACCTCAGCAGTTCGAAGGCCTACACTAACAATTGGGGTCTCTTTGGAAAGGAAAATTACTTGACTTTCGACTGGTGGAAACATTTTTTGAAAATTTTAAGGCGTTCCGAAGTTACGATCAATTTAACACGACGACTTAAAAAAATGGAAGCAAGTGAGTTCGCCCCCTTGTAGTATTATATAGTATTTTTTTTTTTTTTTTTTTTCGGACGCACCTAGCCCCTGTGCATTTAATATGTATGTATCAGATTCCCGGCATGATAGCAAAGTAATGACCGTTTCACTAATGGAAGTTGGACATCATCAGAAGCATGATAAATGTGGCTTTGTGCCGATGCATAGTTGTCTGATATCCAATAAATCAGGGGAAGAAAAAATCATTCGACAACCGTTCACGAAAAATAAACCAATTAGTGTGTATGTTTTGCCGATTTTTTGCATGTGAAGTATTCTCCGTTTTTCCTATCATTCTTCTTCTTTCAATAAATGCATCCCTCTTTCCAGAGTATTGTCGCATTGACATTATTTTCTTCCAATTCATCTTGTGGACAATTTATGTAACTCACGATCTTCGCACACGCTGACCAATGAGGTCGCCCGTCTTCAACATTTGGTAGTGAATACATACTTAATGTAATTGTCCGAATGTTCTGTTACCGTTTTTAAGATAAATAAGAAATATCGTCATTGTATATCTTTTAAAAAATAACCGGTGTACGACTATCTTTTTCTTTGATAACACGATATGCATGTAATGAAAAAAACAAAAGAGACAACAAAGAAATGTCACTAGCAGGGGCGGATCCAGGGGGGGGGTGGGGGGGGGGTGGGGGGTGCGCGCGCCGGAAAAATATGATTTTTTTTGGCGTAAAATCGTGATTTTTCACACGAAATACCCCAAAAATTTTCGCGCCTCCCTCTGCAATTGGAAAAAATATGATTTTTTGGCGTAAAATCGTGATTTTTCACACGAAATACCCCAAATATTTTCGTGCCTCCCTCCGCTCGGCGCAATTTTTTTAAGTTCGCCCCCCCCCCCCTAACCTGAAATCCTGGAACCGCCCCTGACTATTAAATACAATAAATTCAAATACCTCTATTTGTAAAAATAAATCTATCATTCTGATAATAACGTCAGGTAAAACACAGGTAGTCCTCGATAGAAACACGTGTAACACGTGTAAAAGTTAAAACGGGATTATAATACTGAATGTGAAAGAGGATTAAATATATCATGAATACAGTGTATTTTGTAAAAGTGATCGGAATCATTTTCAGTATGTTCAATAACCATGTTAGGAAGATGAAAATGTGCATCAAGGCATAGTTTTCATCTTAATCTAATCACAGGCATTCGTGGCACGGTCTTGCCATCCCCCCTTTTTTCAAACTTTCTGTTTTCAAATTTATTTCCTATAAAATTTCTTTATTTCTTTATTATTTCATCTCTTTTTTCTTATTTTAACTTGTTCGTGTCAATATTCATACAATCTTATGTTAACAACAACTTGCATGTGTCGACCCTATATACTAATATATAGTGTCGACACATGCAAGTTGTTGTTAACATAAGAAGAAGATTGTATGAATATTGACACGAACAAGTTAAAATAAGGAAAAAGAGATGAAATATTAAAGAAATAAAGAAATTTTATTGGAAATAAATTTGTAAACAGAAAGTTTGAAAAAAAGGGGGAATGGTAAGTCCGTGCCACGAACGCCTGTGAATCTAATTACACAAAAGGGAGGTAACAGGTTCACACAATGACTAAATGAGGTAACAAATTCACACAATGATCTAATTTATTGTTCATTAATACATCTACAGTTGGAGTGTATTCTCCATTATATAACCTTTAAACCGCATCTGTGATGTAATGGATAGTACACTCGACTTTTAGTGCGCTGATCGTGTGTTCGAGCCTTGGTAGGGCAAAACCAAAGACTATACAATTGGTATTTGCTGCTTCTCCACTAAGCATCCAATATTAGCGAGTAGTATAACATGCTGGTTTTCTGGAAATCACTATCAGGATAATGTGTCCGTGTGTGCGACATGTCTACCATCAGACTGTTGTTTGAGTGAGCTAGAGCTGCAAACATCCTACTAAATTATGTTGGTCAAGTACAGAGAGGACATCATCATAATCAACTGTACTCGCTATTATACAGCTGCAAAATTGTTCACTTGGAGTTGAACCACAATCACACACTCAAGTTACTTCCATGTTTGATTAGATGATGTCTGCATTGCACCAGACCTATATGCTAAGTGCCTTTGTATTGTATTTGCTTGCTGAAAGAATTGTTCATGGTAGATGACGTGTCGCTCCAGTACACACAGTCACTTATCATTTCTGAACTCACGTCTTTGCCCAGTCTCATTTATGCTGCATTTGTTTTAACAATCTGTTTCGAAACGGCTATAATTTAACAACTACAAGTTGACTCTCTGAGGCAGGTTTACTAAGCTAAAATATAGACAATCTGCAGGTACAACTAGTAGGTCAAAGTAGCAACTAAATCAGTACATTTATATTTCATTCCATATAACAATTTAATGTTCAGTATTTGTCAGATTCCAACAAACTGATAACCCATTTATTCTGGTCTCGCACAATGATAATAATTTTCTTTAAATGCTATTTTACTACTCTCATAGAAGTATCAATTATTTTGTTTATCCTAAGAGTAATGGTTATTAACAAAGAGGTTCTACCTTCTACCTTCACGAGCTTTCATTTACTCTGCTATTGTACTGTCAATGTTTAAGTTGTCATTCATTTTTTAAATAGTATGTGGTCTTTCCGAGTGGAAGTCAATCTGTGCAGGGTTTGTTTTGTAGTTTGTTATATATATTGCCGTTGGAGATCCAATTATGAGGGGACGGTTGTGATCCAATTAACCGGTTTAACCAGGCCATATTTGTGTGCCATTCCCAAGCCGGGACCTGAATTTCCAACGTCATATAATGTAATGGTCTTTCTTTTTTTTTTATTGTTAATGTACAATGATTTGGGGTGATAATGATGATATTGGTGGAATTGTTGATCATTCCAATTATAGTTTCTGACCATAAGTACTGAATCAGTCCTCCAGCCGAACACACGAACTATTACATCACCTAGTCGGTACAATAGATGATGAGAAATTGCATCAGTATAATATGTAGTGTTTCATCATTATAATATGTAGTGTATCTCTGTACAAGAAATATTATTTATCTGACACATGTTTCCAATTGATTTAGAAAGTCGGCACCTTGTTTACGATAGTACTTCGATCATACTATCCGTCAATTTCCGACAGGGGCCTCCATGGTCGTGATCGTATGGTAGTTGGTGTACTGGATGCAACATTATGTGATTAAGTTTTCGGTGACATACGACAGGTCGGTGGTTTTCTCAGGATACTCCGGTTTCATCCACCAATAAAATAAATAAAAGTGACCGTCACGATATAGCTTATGTATAGCTTATGTATTGTTGAAAGTGGCTTTAATCACCATACCCCTTACCTCCTAGCCCCATTTCGGACTTCTACTCTGCATAGTTACCGTAATGTTGAAAATTGTCAAGAAAATGTAAAGGACTCTTCTGATATGTAATAGATATAAAATTATTTTGTAAATAATGCATTTACCTTGTATGTTTTTGTCGAGGTCGGTCAAAGCTAGGAACTCTTTTACGACATTCAATTTAAATACATGTAATTTAGTTTTCATGTACTGTGTCGTTTTTCAACAATAGACATTCCTATGTACCTATTGTTCGTGTACATAAAAATTGAACTTTAATGTCTCATTATATACAGAGATAGCCTCATTTGTCCGTAAAAGAACTATTATTCATTTTGTGTGTTTAACAAAATTGTTTATTTAGTGAAAGACAGTGACCTTGTTGCAGTGTGTTCTTTATTTAACACTTTCGTGTGTTAAATCATTCGGATAAAGTAAAAGTTTATCTATTCTTGTGCCGCCTTTGTATGCTGAGTTGACATTTAACATGTGGACTTATAAATAGGTAACATCGGTGAACTTTATCACTGAATACATAACATGAGTTGACCTAATAATGGGTTGCAAATTTTTCGGTTTTTCATGAAATGCAACATCATTTTAATAGATTTCAGATATTTTGTTTTAAGTTAAAAATTGTAAAGATAAATAGCACAACATGGTGTTTATGGTGTAGACTAGGGACAGGTGTAATTGACGACTCGATTACTGCCATATTTGATGTTTGCTTGTTTGATGGTGTTTAACATTTTCAACAATATTTCAGTTATATGGTGGCGGTCAGTTTTATTGGTGGAGGAAACCGGAGGACCCGGAGAAAACCACCGACCTGTCGCAAGTCACTGACAAACTTTATGTCACATAATGTTGTACACCTCGCCCTGATCGAGATTCGAACTCACAACATCAGTGGTGATAGGCACTGATTCCATGGATAGTTGTAAATCCAACTATCATACGATAACGGCCACGACAGTCCCTGACATATTTGAATTGTGTCGGTCAAGTTGAGATCGGACGGGGAAAAAAAATCAGATTTATCGAAAATGAAGGTTTGTAAATATAGAGAACACATTATCTTATTTAGCAATGATTTATCTTTACATTTATGTTTTCTCTGGTACTCCATCAATAAACCAGATGACAACCAAATTATAACTGAAATATTGTTGAAAGTGAAGTTAAACACCATAACCCTAACCCTCCCTCCGATGTATTTTCCCAAATAGCTCACCCATTCTCTCATCTAAAAAAATCATATAATTTTTCCGCAATTCAAAATCCCAGAAGACCGAAAAATAAGGGACATATTATAACAGGAAGACCGAACACTGATTACTGAAGTGAAATATGCCAAACGAGCTGCACGAAATTAACCCTTCGGTGTCGTGGAATAGAAGTTCCATCATAATATTTATTCCAAAGATATTTGATCATGTAACATAAGTTCCAGTTGGAATTTATTTTATGTAATACAAATTCCATTAGCATAATAAAAATACCAATTCATTGGAATATGTATTACATAAAATAAATTCCAACTGGAAGTTATGTTACATGATAAAATATCTTTGGAATAAATATTATGATGGAACTTTTATTTATTCTGATCGGTATAACTTTCATATAATATTTATTCTGATCGGTATAAATGTTATATAATATTTATTCTGATCGGTATAACTTTTATATAATATTTATTCTGATCGGTATAACTTTTATATAATATTTATTCTGATCGGTATAGCTGTTACATTATATTTATTCTGATCGGTATAACTGTTATATAATATTAATTCTGGCCATTTCATGTTTTTATATCTTACAATACAAATGTGTTATGTTTATACTGTATGATACTTTTATTAGATACAAAACACTTGTTTGATATAGACATAAATCAATGAAGTGAAAACAAATCACCTGATTGTCAACACGTTTAGAGAACAGCTAACACCAACTGTTCTCAGCCATCTACAATCACAAATTTAAATAAAAATGAAATTGTAAATAGTTTTAACCACACAATTTATTTCTGTTGGCACCACTTGTACATAACATAAAAACAACACAAGATAACAACATGGATTACTAATAAGTTCTCCTTTAATACAAGTGGAATAATGGTTATGGAAAAAGTATTCCATGAAAAAAGTTCTGAAGAAATTTTTTCCATCTGGAACAAATATTCTTAGGAACAAATATACATTGACACACCAGTCTCGTGAGACAGTGAGCAAAACACATCTCGATGGTTAGAAGGGGAATAACTCGTACAGAATCTGATATACCGGAAATACTGTTCTTCAATGTTTGAAGATAAAAAAAAATAGATGGCACACGAAACTTTTCTAAAAAAGAAACACGTAAAATTCTTTCAAAGATGTTTACAAATTCTCCCATCTCGTTACTGTTCACTAGACAACAACAGGTATTGCAAACATGCGATCATGAAATATATTAATAGTACACCGTTTTATATGTGAACCATATCTAGAAGAAAAAGGGGAGTGAACAAAAAAAAATAGATTTGAGTTGGTCATTGTCGACATTGTTTAAGGAGTAGTACCACTAAATAATACCCCATAGCATTCTATGTTAAGTAAAGATATACCAACAGGTTCATTTGGTCGAAGGTCGTCGGAATTCTTCATAAGATAATGAGAAGTGTTGTTTAAGTAAAAAGAAATGTGAAATATTGGAAGCAGATTGTCCTTGTTATTTGCCAATTTGGCCGTCTGGCTTCATTTAATTAAATTAGCCTCTACTTTTTCAATAACAACTTTTTGTTTATTTGAAGTTTGTTTTTGAGCTGAATATTATGGCAATGCTGTCTTGCATAGTCTCAATCCTTCCACTTTCATTTACCTACCAATTGACTTCAAGAGGAATTCTGAGAACATCCAACTAAATGGACCAAGGTTACCAAGATACACTTCCGATATAGACAATGATACTACTTACAGGTCCGCTTCCAAGCACTGGCTGTCGACCACTATGCTCAGCTCCAAATCTTCATCTTCTAAACTGTTTAACTCATTATTGGGTGGTTAGGTCCACTACGTAGTTATACAGTAGTTCTTGTGCTTCCCAATGTTTGTCTAGTCTACTTTCAAAACTTTTGGTTGTTTTTGCGCTTATCACACTTTCCGGCAGGTTGTTCCAGATATTTACAATTCTTTGTGTAATGATGGGAAAGTTCATGTTGTATTTTTGATGATATCTGAATAAACACATACATCCAAAACAATTCAAATAAAGGATCTAGGTCAATGTGGAATTTAAGTTGCCCAAAATTTTGATCTCTCAGCTGATGTACTTTAGTTTTACTCAACACAGTAAGAAGTTTTGATTTCCGACTATTTCTGATTTTCAACTTACTTCACATTGGGTGACAAGGAGTATAATATAATGTTAGTCCTGTAAAACTTGTTTGTATGATCAAAAGCTAATTAGATGGAAAATGCCAATAGTGGAATATGCCTATCGTATGTACATGTAGTGTTAGTGTTAGCTCTAGAGAAAATTTTGCAGTAGCCAAAGTGGCTAATAAGTTTATTTTCTGTTATCTAAGCCACATCAAGATTTTATTAGTCATAAGCAAGCAACATTATATGTATTTTCAAATGAATTTATTCATTCAATTACAAATAAAACAACTTCTTAATGGGTTTTCTTACATTTTAAAATCTTCTGGTAATTTTTGTTTGCTTATTGCCACCACCCTCTATCAATGAACCACTCAATCTTAATCTTTCAGTTCTCATGTCTTGGTTTTTGGTTGTGTTTTTGTTCTAGCATCCGGTTGATTAAAAATGACAGGATTGTCTCCTGCCACTTTCTGCTTCCATTGGCCCATTCGACCATATGTTCAAACTTTTCGATGGAGAGGAGAGATTTACAAAGGCAAGAATAATAAAAGAGTCAATATTGAATATGGTTAGCATCACAGTACTTAAATTAGGGGGGAAACACAAGAAAACAGCATAAATACAGCCTACAGAACGTCAACATTTTGGATTCCGGATATTATTATTCTGTATTGATCTTCTAATTTATTGAAGTTTAGCAATTTAAATTAAAAAAAAAAACAATTGCCAGCATGGTGATTCTAATATTTTTGCAAGTTACATTTCGACGAGATGATGATGTTGTTTGCTTTGTTCGCTTTTTATGGAGATTTTTTATAGACTGTAAAAAATGTCGCTTCACTGTGACACATTATCCTGATTCTGAGCCAACCGGTATTTGCTCTAATTCTTTAGTGACGTGTGCTTAGCAGAAAAGCAGTAAATACCAATTTTATAGTCTTTGGTGCATATGACACAAATCTGGTTCCCGCCCAGGTTGAGCAACGTATTTTGATCGTATAAAACTGTAAACCAGTTCTAGACATAAATTCTGGAACAGTATCGGAAAGTAACTTCCGGTCATGATCTCCTGTAACCAAGATAAAATTAAAAGACATTCCCAAACCACCCAAAAAATATTTCTAGACGCATTGTTTTCTAACGGTGGAGGAAACCAATTTTTTGTTAAATTTTGGCCTAATAAAAACTCATGTTACTAAGGTGTTAGGCATACAAAGTACCCTGGTATGTATGCCAGTAAATATCAAATTTAGTATGCACGAGGCATTAAATATTGTATACACTATGTTTCTTGACAACGTCCCTGGTTCATCTTCAAAAATTCAAGCTATTAAGTCCAGGATCATCTACCTTTTTCAAAACAAGCAAAAAAGTTGAACCCCTGCAGCTGACAGTAGTTTAAATTTATTCATCAAAATATTGTCATCGCATTTCAGAATGACTGTAGGATTCTTTGGAATCTCAGGTTTAGATATGTTAGATTCACTTGATGTGTTGGAAAGTGAAAAACAGGACATTATAAACTGGATATATTCACTGCAACTGCTTCCAGATGATACAGGTATGTGAATTATGTTTATGACAAACTTGTATGATTAATTTTTTTAATGGGAATAAATAAACGTTAGAGAATACCGAAGGGGCAATCAAAAATGGACAATCCAGAGAAACTGGCAGCATAGGGTACACCAGATGGTGAAAAACACAACACAATATGTTTTGGACATCACTATATGCAAATCGAACACAAATAACGTAAATAAGACATGAGCCCTCCTACAAACAACTGAGGTAAAGACGAACCGAACATCGTTTTTATGCAGAAATCGTAGCGGACATCACAACACGGAACACAGAATGTAAAGACACATAATAGGGCAACACAAAAAACTAAAAAGATGAACAACACTGACCCCACCAAAAATTCTTCTGAAAGATGAAAAATACATGTTTTTTTTTAATATGGTTTCAAATATAGTTTTCAGCAATCGTGTTTAATGAATACATTTATATTTGAGTGTGGATGTTACATGTTATGTAAGATAAATCCACAATTTGATAGTTTTAAATTATGAGAAATTAATATCATGAATAATTATGATATTCTAATATAATGTAATTATTATATAGCATGATTTCTCATTTGCTAATTTTTGCCGTGAATCCACAACTGACATGTCATAGCTAAGGGTTCTAGTGTGAATGAGCTGCCATATTAAATTTTTTAAATTTTACATGTCAGTTAATACAATATGATAGAAAATTAAGACATCACCTATCTTGAAAATAATTTCTTGTTGAATTTATCAGAAATTGAAGCATACATGTTGCAAAATAACGTCCAGTCTTTACGTTCAACACTGAAAAGTTTTATATGAAGTCATGATTTTGTATGCCGTTTATGTGCCCAAGTCATCCACAATATGTTGTAGCATTTCAATTTTTGCAATTTTTACCCCTTCTTTACCCAATAGGAATTATGTTGTCTTGAATTCGAATAGAAGTAACAGTATTGTATTTGAAGAATTGCTGGCATCAGTAGGGGAGTGGAAGGCCACAAATATCTGTAAGCTGCATTTGGGACCATCAAATACCCAATTGATGCCAGGTACTCAAATACAATGCATTTACCGGTATTCCTTAAATGTGAGACTCGCTGTCTAAAGGATGGCTATTAAGAATTAATCACTTCATATAAAGAAAGATGAATTTGATATTATTGTGTTTTATGAATCTGAGTTCTCATGACATAGTTGACACTTATATTTTCTTCTTGTAGATAGTAATATACACCAATGTGGTTTTAGAGGGTCTGCAACACTTGGGAATCTATTTAATTCAGAAGAGGTAACTTGAGTATTAAGCTGGATGATGTCTGACAGCAAATCTAAGGTTTATTAGACATCTGTTAGAAAGAAAAGCTTATTTATTAACTGTGATAATTGTCTTGAGTTGATTTAGTTTGTTAATATACTGTTTTGTGTTTTAGTATTCATTTGACAACAACAGTTTTTACACTACAAAAAACTACATTTTTCGTCCCACCCAAGTGACCCAACTCTCCATAATTTTTCAATGGCAATCAAAATTTGTTGACACAGTCGATCCATCCCTTCCTTTATTTCTATATAGTTTTTATGTCTCATTGAACTTGTTTTTGTTCTGAATATAGCTGAAAAGCTGCTTGTTGGACATTAAGCAATAATCAATCAACCAATAACTGTCTACAAACCTAATGCCACATTCTCAACCCAAATGAGGGGCTGACGTGATCGTATTGTAGTTGGATTTACAACTACCTGTGCAATCAGTGCCTATCGCCTAGTTGTGAGTTTGAATCCCGTTCATGGCGAGGTGTACTTAATACAACATTATGTGATAAGGTTGCGACTGGTCGGTGGTTTTTTCTTGGTACTCTGGTTTCCTCCACCAATAAAACTGACTGCCACGATATAACTGAAATATTGTTGAAAGTGGCGTTAAGCACCATAAACCAAATGACTACCTCAAATGTTTAGATTTCCAGAAACCTAACCTATTGATGGCCTGGGTTTCAACAATCAGTTTGTTTTATGCATGTCTAGAGTTTCCTCTTCATGAATAAGTCTGCAAGTCATGATATAACTTAAGGTGATTATAGATATTGATAACCCAGGGTGCCCACTGAGTTTTGAAACTGGGGATACAATGGGGTACAATTGCTGTTTTTTCCTTAACTTTGTACCCCTGCATATAGAAAGTCTCTACAATTTTGGGGGTAAAAAACCCTCTGCAGAGGGTAAATGGGCATGCTGTAACCCCAACCATGAATAATTGCTATCAATCATTATGATTGGTATTTAGCTAAAGCTCAAGTGAGAATTTGAAAGAGCCGTTTACATGGCAGAATGGATGGTCGGTTGTAATTAATTATATGTTAAAACAATGTTGTTTTATTGCAGGCCAGAAAAAATCCTATTCCATTAGACTCAGGGCACATAGCAAATACATACACAGCTTTATTGTCATTGATTATACTTGGAAATGACCTATCAGGGGTAGATAAAAGGGCAGTAGCTGCAGGGTTAAAGAAACTTCAGCAGGAAGATGGAAGGTAATGTACATAAACTATAGAATTTTTAATACTGTCAAATCCACTTAATCACAGGTGGGACAACTGCATATTTTCTATAAGAAAAGACAACAACTCTTATTGCTGCATGTATATACCTTATTCAGGTCGACATACATGTATTTTACCACCTACTCTGTGTCATCAGTACAAGTTACATATTAGATTAGATACAGTGTCAGTGGGTATATTGCTGAAAAATACAAAATGCTGTTGCATATAGCCTTTATGAAGTTATGTTTGACATAATGAAAGTCAGTGTGTGATAGTTGTTTAGTACCAACTGAGAAATTTTTCAGCTATATCATGGTGAGAGCAAGATACATTCGATAAGAAGATGATGATGTCAGCTTTGTACTAGACCAACACGCTTAGATGTATTTTTATAGTGCTAGCTGACTGAAACGATAGTCCGAGAGTAGACATGTTGGTCCATTTGTGGCACAATATCCTGATTCAGAGCCATCCAGTATATGCTTTTACTTCTTAATGCTGCGTGCTTTGCAGAGAGGCAACATATACCAATTTTATAGTGTTTGATTTTACCCGACCAGGGCTCAAACCCACATTTTACCACACTTTGGGAAGCACTCTAACAATGTTGTTCTTAATGAAAATGAAAGTGAATTTGGATGTCAGTATACGTATCAAGTTGTTTATGGTGTCGAGCAATAAAAGTTTGTATATTGTCACACCAATGTAAGTTGAATAAAAATGTAAAACGAAGAGAAATAAAGCTCTGGGTGTGTTTGATGTGATCAATGCCCTCAGCTTGTAACTGAATACTTTTATTTTCCTTTAAATACTATATGATCATATAAAACCAGTTGTAACCTCAGTTTTACAATAGCTCACACTAACTAACAGAAATTACTATGTACAACACTCATACATGTATAAATGTAGGGGGCCGCCATGGTTGTGATCGTATGGTAGTTGGATTTACAACTACCTGTGCAATCAATACCTATCACCACTAAAGTTGTGAGTTTGAACCCCGTTCATGGCGAGGTGCCCCCCTCCCAGAGGATGTGCTGGTGGTAGAACAGGCACCAGGTTTCTCTGCTCTAGAGGCACTAGTCCTCTAAAAGGGGTCAACCCTGCGGGAACCCCAGGGTATAGAAATGGGACCGAGAGCTTCTTCATCTTGAAGGGGCGTCCGTCGGTCGTGCAGGATGTATGAATTCACAACCAACCTGTCCTTCGGATGAGATGTAAATAAAACCGAGGTTCTGTGTTGAGAAACAGCCTCTTCGCACGTTAAAGAACCCAGTGTAACAGCTCATGATGAGCATTATGCTCATGATGAGTGGTCCATAGGAGACCTGTTGCACTGGCTAAGTTATCCGTCCCTACCCATTACCTTTCCTTGTTTCGAGTCCCATGGCGTTTAAATTTTTAAATGTTCTCGTCCTGAATATAGCTGAAAAATTTGCTCGCTGGACGTTAAACACCAATCAATCAATCGTGGCGAGGTATAAGTTTGTCGGTGACTTGTGACAGGTCGGTGGTTTTCTCCTGGTACTCTGGTTTGTTCTACCAATAAAGCTGACCGTCACGATATAGCTGAAATATTGTTAAAAGTGGCAATAAACACCAAAAACCTAAACCATAAATGTAGCGCTTAACATCAAAGGGGCACAACTCTTGCATAATTAAGTTTTTTATTATCAATTTGATTTTTTTTTCAGCTATTGTTGTGTACCAGAAGGAAGTGAGAATGACATGAGATTTGTGTATTGTGCTTGCTGTATAAGTTATGTATTAGACAACTGGAGTGGTGTAGATATAGATAAAGCTGTCGTGTTTATCAAAAACAGTATGGTTAGTATTGATTAAATTCTTCAGTTATTAGCTCACCTGGTTGTAAGAACCATGTGAAGTTTTGTCTTTACTTTGTGTCTGTTATTGTTGTCAGTATCCATAAAGTTCTATCTTCTTTTTTTATGAAACCACTGATTTCAAAAAATGCAAACTTGGCAGGAATCTTCTTTGAAAATATTTTTAATATCTGTCTTATCTGTTTTGTATATTTGTATTACAGGGGTCTTACTTTTTAGCTCACCTGACCCAAAGGGTCATGTGAGCTATTGCCATCACTTGGCGTCCGTCGTCGTCGTACGTCGTAAACTTTTTCAATAATCTTCTCCTCTGAAAGTATCGGACCAATAGAAACCAAACTTGGTCTGAATCATCACTAGGGTGTCTAGTTTTAAAATTGTGTCCGGTGATGCCGTGCACCAACCAACATGGCCGCTGTTACTAAAAATAGAACATATGGTAAAATTGCAGGTTTTGGGTAATAACTCAAAAACCGCTAATAATATCAAAAATCTGACATGGGGTAAAAATGATCAGCACATCAAGATCTACCTACCCTGCAATTTTGAAGTATATCTGATTATCCATCTTGGAGTTATTGCCCTTTTTTCATCAAATTTGTAAAATTTTAATACTTTTCGTCTTATATTTCAAAAACTATAAGAGATAAAGGTTAACTTTAAATTGCAAAAATGTGCGGCATATCAAGATCTACCCACCCTGCAATTTTGAAGTAAATCCCATTACCCATTTTGGAGTTATTTCCCTTTTTTCATCAAATTTTCAAAATTTTAATACTTTTCATCCTTTATTTCAAAAACTATAAGAGACAGATGGTAAGTTGAAACTGCAAGCATGTTCAGCATGTCAAGATCTACCTACCCTGCAATTTTGAAGTAAATTTGATTACCCATCTTGGAGTTATTGCCCTTTTTTCATCAATTTTTTTTTTTAATTTTAATACTTTTCGTCTTATATTTCAAAAACTATTTAGAGATAGATGTTAAGTTTAAATTGCAAAAATGTGCAGCATGTCAAGATCTACCTACCCTGCAATTTTGAAGTAAAGCCCATTACCCATTTTGACCGATTATGCAAATTAGAAAAAAGGGGGGATGAAATTAAAAAAAAATCTTCTCCTCTGAAACTACTGAGCCAATTTCAACCAAACTTTGCTGAAATGATCCTTAGGTGGTCCCCTTTCAAAATTGTGTCCGTCAGCACCGTCCTGTATCCAAGATGGCCGCCATTACTAAAAATAGAAATTTCTTCAAATGGCCAAAACTGCTCTATTTTAAGCCAGAAAGTGCCCAAATTTGAACTGTATAAGCATAATGATGAGCTTTTTAACAAATATTACAGGATTGTTTATGAACTTTGAACTTTTGCCGATTTTGACCGATTATGCAAATTAGAAAAAAGGGGGGATGAAATTTAAAAAAAATCTTCTTCTCTGAAACTACTGAGCCAATCTCAACCAAACTTTGCTGAAATGATTCTTGGGTGGTCCTCTTCCAAAATTGTGTCCGGCATTTCAGAACACCGACCAAGATGGCCACCACAGCCGAACTTAATTTAACATAGGACCCTATGGGAAATTCCCATAAAAGTCTTCTTGTCTGAAACCATTTGCTCAATAAGAACAAAATTTTGATGAAATAGTCATTGGATGGTTCTCTTCCAAAAATGTGTCAGGCGGTTCGGCCCTTCGATCAAGATGGCCCCCACAGCCGAACTTAGCTTAACATAGGACCCTATGGGAAATTCACATAAAAATCTTCTCCTCAGAAACCACTGGGCCAATTGCAACCAAACTTTTGTGGAATGATCCTTGGATGGCCCCCTTCCAAAGTTGTGTCCGGTGATCCTGACTTCCAACCAAGATGGCCACCAAGCTAAAAATAGAAAAAAGGGGGGATGAAATTAAAAAAAAATCTTCTCCTCTGAAACTACTGAGCCAATCTCAACCAAACTTTGCTGAAATGATTCTTGGGTGGTCCCCTTTCAAAATTGTGTCCGTCAGCGCCGTCCTGTATCCAAGATGACCGCCAATACTAAAAATAGAAATTTCTTCAAATGGCCAAAACTGCTCTATTTTAAGCCAGAAAGTGCCCAAATTTGAACTGTATAAGGGTGATTTTCAAAAAAATGAAGACTTTGTGTGACATAGAGGGTGAAATTTCAAATTGGACAAATTGACATAATTTTGGTCGTAAAATAATGTTAATATGATATATTTTTCAGATTCAGTTGCTCAGTGCAATATATGAAGACAAACATTTTTTTTTCAACTTTTATTAGCAACAAAGTGTTAAAATGATAGCAAATACAGACTTACTTCCTCAGAGGTATCATTTTCTTTTGGGTATGGTAAGAGACCTAAATGTATTTCCATTTGATAATGATATGAAATAGGCACATATTGGTACCAAACTTTGTATATATCATGAGAAAACAGTTTCAGTATATCAAAGAAACACTATTTTTACTGTATATTTTAAAAAATCTGGTAATTAAAGTTTTCATACAAGCATAAAAAATATGATCTAATGAGGCTTAATAGTTGTAAATCAATTATTTATATATGCCTAATAAATGTAACAAAAGTTAAGTTAAGTTGATTATTGGTGGTATAAACTAGAGGTAACCAAATGAAAATACTGTCCATTTTTTTATGTTTTGTCACACTCCTGACACATTTTTCTAAAAGATAAATACACCTAATATCAAGCTAAATGCAATCATTGTTGGTCACAATAACTTTTTTAAGTAGTAGTACATAATATATTTTGACTGAAAAAAGGTTTCCCTTGAATATATTTCATTGTTGCATTGTTATGATGTTATTTCAATCATATTTTATCATATTCTAAGTAATACTATCATAATTATAAAAAATGACAACTCAATTTTCAACCATTTATACATCTTTTCAAGAGTATAGTGCTTATTGAGAATTAAATAATTCCCCGAGACAATTACAAGCAGTTTTATGGAGGCTATATGCTTACAAAATAATCTATTTCTTAAATAAAATTGTCACACTCCTGACTCCCTCTCGAAAATAATATAACCAACTTATTCTTTCCAAACTAAAAGTTTTATTTCTTCAAAAGCTTATATTTCTTACAGTTAACAGTAAATATTAAAAGAAGATTCAAAATTATGTTTTTGCTTTTTCTAATGATGAGTGTGCTAATTATTTGCCCTTTAGGAATTTATCTTATCAAAAATGGTTAAAATGGATTTGAAATTTATTAAAACTAGTAATAGATCATCTTTTCTTAGTATAAAATTACTTTTTAGTGGGTTTTCAAATTAATTCCCCCATGTTTCTCAATAATTTACTCTGCAAAAACACTTCCTACTGCAATTGCAATCAACATTTAATGTTTTTATGTCAGGAGTGTGACATATTACTGTGGAAAGAGAAATTATTGATAAATTTTCAAAAATGCTATATCAAAAGAATGAAAATGTTTTATGAAAGGCAAGATATATTAGAGTAAGTATTCTGTTTATCTAAAGCAACATACATCAATTTTTCATTTGGAAAAAATCCATATTTTGACATGTTTTAAGAAAATATAACCCTTTATCATCACTTATTATGAGAAAGGTGTCATGCAATATACAAAAATACTATAATCATTACTTATTGTTTATATGTAATTAAATTGAAAACATTGTGGAAGTTTGTAGAAGCATGGTTTATTATTTTTTTTATTTAAAAGCTATGCCTATTAAAAGTGTCACACTCCTGACATTAGTTATTTTGATTTCCTAGCTATGCTATGTCATATATCAGAGCTATTTCCAACTTTTTTCTTTGATTGGGTCTGGAGCTTTTGGAAAATAAAGAAAATTGTGAACTATTAAAGCATACAACATAGTACTATACAACTAAGATAAAATGTCACACTCCTGACATTTTTTGTGTCTCTCCTTATGCAAGCCCAATTTTACAACTATCATATTCATCCAGTCTAATACTACTAAATTATTATAACTAATGTTTTTTTACAACATATTTTGATTTTTCTGAACTAATTAGTCTCAACAATGAAAAACTATTAAGGTTTAATTTGACATTTGTACAATTTTCCAAGTTAAATTTATTCGTGAACACTAATTTAAAAAATAGAATAATGTTTTGTCGCAAAATCATAGGGTCACAAAGCATCTAGATATTTGAAGTAAAATGGTACGAAATTATAGAATACCATCTTTCTTTAATATATCTTTTATTTTATTTTTTCTATCATCGAGGTAAGTTAAGGCAATTTAAAGTTTGTCACGCTAAAACGTCACACTCCTGACAAATTTGACCAGTTTTTAGAGGATAACTTTTTAACCGGAAGAGCAATCTCCATGACACTTTGCATGAAGATAACTGTTACCATTGTGCTTGTTTTAAGATATTTACCTTTCTTTCATATCATTTAATATTCAAATTATTCTCTGAAAATGAAAAGTCTTCATTTTTTTGAAAATCACCCATAAGCATAATGATGAGCTTTTTAGCATATATTACGGGATTTTTTATGAACTTTGAACTTTTGCCTATTTTGACCGATTATGCAAATTAGAAAAAAGGGGGGATGAAATTTAAAAAAAATCTTCTCCTCTGAAACTACTGAGCCAATCTCAACCAAACTTTGCTGAAATGATTCTTGGGTGGTCCTCTTCCAAAAATGTGTCCGGCATTTCAGAACCCGACCAAGATGGCCACCACAGCCGAACTTAATTTAACATAGGACCCTATGGGAAATTCCCATAAAAATGTTCTTGTCTGAAACCATTTGCTCAATAAGAACAAAATTTTGATGAAATAGTCATTGGATGGTTCTCTTCCAAAAATGTGTCCGGCGGTTCGGCCCTTCGATCAAGATGGCCCCCACAGCCGAACTTAGCTTAACATAGGACCCTATGGGAAATTCACATAAAAATCTTCTCCTCAGAAACCACTGGGCCAATTGCAACCAAACTTTTGTGGAATGATCCTTGGATGGCCCCCTTCCAAAGTTGTGTCCAGTGATCCCGACTTCCAACCAAGATGGCCACCAAGCTAAAAATAGAAAGAAGGGGGGATGAAATTATTCCTCTTGAAATGCATTTTTTTGTTGACTCACTGCTTTTGGTTACTCAAATAATCAAAGGGAAGCAACTCTATTACAAAATGTGAAGTAGGAAAAGGTAAATTTTGAGAATCGTTGACATATATGTTTTTTTACAGCAATTTCCCAAATTTTTTTGTAGAAGGGGTCTGCAATGACGAAGGCTACATTTGTTAATTTTTTTTACCGAAGTTATCAAGTTTTATTGACTGATGTTATTATACCCAGGTGAGCTATACAGGCTCCTGGGAGCCTCTAGTTGTACATTTTGTTTTTGTATATCTAATATGTGTATTTCTCTTTACCATTGTATTTTAAATTAAGAGAATAAAGATATACAAATGTATATAAACATTGTACCTGAAGATCTGCAACAGCAGTGAAAACGTTAGTACAAGAATGTTGTGAAAAATCCGTCTTGTTCTTTTTTTACTAATTTCTTTTATATGTACCAGCATACAGATTTCATTTGACTTTTTAATATGAGACAGGCACAACCTGTTTGAAGGACGAAGTCCTATAATGTTTAGAGGGAGGCATGAGAAGGGAATGTATTATTTTTTTCAAGTACTTTTTAAAGTTTTTTTAAAATTTGTTATTTGGCTGGAGTTATCTCTCTTTGACTGTGTAACTGAAGACTGAAGGTATGTTTGGTTGCAAAAAAAAACTTATAAAATATATAGATCTTTTAAAAGATCTTATATAGATCAAAACATACTTTACTATAATAAGAATAAGATTCAAATTCAGATGTCTATTCTCTTTCCTAATATATTCGAAACTAAGTAATATGTTACGTATCCTAGCAACAAATGCTTTTTATTTACAATGTAACTACGTCATTTTTTTTATTACAGCTACACTAAAACAGCACGAAAATACAGGAAATAACGATCAACTGGTCAAATGCAAATCCTTCAATGAAATTTCAATAATACGATGATCCGTACACGTAAATTATCTTTTATTTTGAATGCATTTTGTAGCAGATTTGTTATGGCTGTTTCGATCATTTTACCTACGCCGCTGTTCCGTCGAGAGTCTTGTAGAAAAAGATTTTTTTGATTAGAATTTTATTTCAAGTTTATTTCGATTTTGCATTGAGTAAATGATTAAAGAATTGGGAATTTTTCATTGAAATATATTTCTTTTGCATTTCTAAATATCAATTGATCTATTTTTAAAACTTCCGGTGAAAAGATATTTGGCTATGAATAGATATAGAGGAAAAATTGTACAGCATATCATTAAAAGGACTACGCCTGAAAATTAAACCAAACAGTGTTAGAATTAGATTTTTGAGCTGTCAAATTTTTGTTCTTCCCTCGACGGGATTTGAACTCATACCATTGATACACTGCAGCACCAATCGCTTAGCCTTATGTCCAGTGCCCTAGACCACTCGACCACATCCACTCCATATTTAGTATTAACCTAGTATCACAAGTAACCTTGAGATCCAGTGGGACAGATATATTGTATGGTTGTCACTTGCTTAGATGTTTGTATATATATATATATATATACCTGTGTAATTAGTGCCAATCAGCACTAACATAAGTTTGAATCCTGTTCATGTCAAGGTGTACTTGATACAACATTATGTGGTAAAGTTTATCAGCAACTGACGACAGGTCAGTGGTTTTCTCCAGCTCCTCAATCATCAACATTTGATTGATTACACATGAAAAAGCTGTATTACACATACATTTTATTTCCATTTGTTAATGGGTTTAATTCCCGATCGGGTAAAACCAAAGATCATGAAATTTGTATTTGTTGCTTCTTTGATAACCAAGCAATAGTAAGGAGTAAGTATAAAGACTGTTTGGCTAGAGTCAAGATTAGGTGTCTAATTGGAGTGACATACAGTGTGTGTCTACCTGTAGACTCTTTTTTCAGCAGTGATGATTTTTTTCAGTTATTTAACTGATTTCTGCTATTTTCCTCTGATAAACATAATCCGAAAGTTGCAGGACATGGTGAGAACAGATAAAAAAAAAAAAAAGGACCTTTTGAAAGTGTAGATGGTTTCAGCTATTTGCATGGATTTTCAGTTATTATTTTATCTAACAAGAATCATCTCTGTTTCAGTGAACTAGCACTTAATCCAACTATGCCTGTTGGTCTAGTTAGTACAAATTAGACATCGTCTCATCGAAATGTAACTTGTTTCTCTAGGATATATTTAACTGAAATGTTGCTAGCTTTGAATTAAGCAACAAACACTTACCCACTTTATTAGTGTGATAATTACAAATATAAATATAGCCTTCTGATAAATTGCCAAAAAAAAGTGTGGAGGACCTCCCACAGTCAACGAAATGAAAATTTGAATTTACTGGTCAAATTCAAATTCTTGAATTTAATTTTTATATATATCTAAATAAAAACTGTATAATTTACTGGTCTTGTCCTGTTAATTGGATTTTATTAATTGCCTATGTAATCTGTGCCTATCACCACACAAATTGTTGTTTGGTTTCCAATTCCAGGCAAGATGTACTCAATACAGCATTATGTGCTACCAGTAATACAGTGTGTTTTGTACAATCTATTAATAATTATATGTACAGTTAAACCTGTGTAAGCCGAACCCTCAATAAACCAGAACCCTCAATAAACCAGAACTGTGAATAAACCAGAACTCTCAATAAACCAGAACTGTGAATAAACCAGAACCCTCAATAAACCAGAACTGTGAATAAACCAGAACCATGAATAAACCAGAACCCTCAATAAACCAGAACCCTCAATAAACCAGAACCATGAATAAACCAGAACCCTCAATAAACCAGAACCTTCAATAAACCAGAACCCTCAATAAACCAGAACCGTGAATAAACCAGAACCCTCAATAAACCAGAACCGTCAATAAACCAGAACCCTCAATAAACCAGAACCATCAATAAACCAGAGCCCTCAATAAACCAGAACCGTGAATAAACCAGAACCCTCAATAAACCAGAACCATCAATAAACCAGAACCCTCAATAAACCAGAACCGTGAATAAACCGCACTTGCGATACAGTCTTAATGTAGAAAATCTTTGTTATTTTAACCTGTATAAACCAAACACCTGTCTTCTGAACACAAAGGCTGGTTCCAAGGTGGTTTGGTTTAGACAGGTTTCACTGTATAATTAAATGAACCATTTTAATCATTAATTTTCTGTTACAGTCATATGAAGGAGGTATTGGACAAGGTCCAGGATTAGAAGCACATGGTATGTATTATTTAATATATACTGATGTCCATTATTTTAATTGGTGCTGTAGGGTATAGAGGGTCAATATAAGAAAAGTTTGAAGATACCAAAGTGGTAATCAGAAGACGTAAAGTGAAGAAGAACAGAACATACAATGGCCAAAAGTGTGAAGATACTAAAGTGGTAATCAGAAGATGTAAAGTGAAGAAAGACACACCATACAATGGCCAAAAGATAAAAGGGCATGAAGGACAAACAATTATCTACAAAACATTACACATAAAACTAAAGATTGAGCAACATGAACCCCACAAGAACCAGGGGGTAAACATTATCTACATTTTTTGTAGATTACCGGTATGATATTAATTGACCTCTATTCCTCCTCAAATGCAGTAAATATTGAGTACCAGTACTATAAGGGCTTTACTATAAGAGCCCTTATTGTGTTGTCAATTTCACATGAAATAAATTAGTGAGATCATTATAATGCTTTATTCAACATTTGTCCAGATACATTACAGTGTTTATTAACTGGAAACAGGTTATGTAGAATTTGAATGCCCCTTGTGGTAGGATTGTGGTTTTCTCCTGGTACTTCGGTTTCCTCCACCAATAAAACTGACAGCAATGATATAACTGAAATATTGTTGAAAGTGGTGTTAAACACCTTAATCCTAACCACCCTATGAGTTCTGATGGAATTGGTTTTTTTTGCTTATTGTACATGAGATTTTTCTTTTCAGGTGGATCAACATTTTGTGCTATAGCATCCTTAGTACTTATGAAGAAATTACATGAAGCCTTTAATAAAGAACAAATAAATCGTCTTAAAAGATGGTGTATCAGTAGACAACAGACAGGATTTCAGGGACGGCCAAATAAACCTGTAGATACATGCTACTCATTCTGGGTTGGTGCAACATTACAGGTTTGTATAAGGAATATTTTTATTGACTTTCAGGATATCTTTCTTTAGCCCTTGCTCTAGATATGCAATGAATTACAAACTTATAGACATGGGTTTTGTTGCACTATGTTTACCCTTGAACAGAAGAAGGGGCTTGTGTGGTTGAATAGTTAAAGGAAAAGGCCAGTCAGTTGAACAATTGTTATAATTCAATACATTGTAACTTTTTATTTGTAAATAACTAATTATTAAACAAAAAACACCTTTATTAACATTAATATGCCCAATTAAAAATATGAATATTTGGAATTTTCTGTCGTAGTGTAAGCGGCCATGACACCTCTTCATGTGACGTCACATAGTCCGTTCATATTATTTTAATAAATAATCTATCTAACTCTTCCCAACATCGTGCCCTTTTGATTATGTTTTAATATCAGATCAACTGCAATACAATGTTTACAATTGTATATCGTCCTATTTTTTTTCTTAATATTCCCATCCCATGTTACATTTTCATAAAACAAATGAGTTTATTTGTGTAGTTGGGGGAGTGGGGGTATCTACCATATAATTTCATGTTTTACGTGAATGTCCATAGGTTAAATAACTGTCAGTTTTAACTTATTTTATGCGTACACATGCTTTTTTCTTTTTTGTCGCCAATGCTATCGTACTTTCCTGTGTTTTTCGTGGTCACTGGTCGATGTGTTGACAAGGATAGTCCTGACCGGTAAATACAAAAAAAAATCTTCTCACACTTTCCCTTTTCGTGCTTTAGTGTAATAAAATGCTTGACATGAAGCCATAATGATATTGTAAATATCAAAAGATAAATATACGACGTTATTTTACTATTTACATAATTTTTAATCATAAAATTGCACCTGATCAATGCTGATATATTATACCATACCGATTGTACGACGTCACGGGCAGGATAAATCCGAGAATGGATTATGCCTTTTGTCTCCTCCACATTGAAGAGTTTTGAAAAATGGTGATCTCCATTATTTGGTGCTACAGGCAACTTCAATCACCAAATTCTACCTTGCGGTATACTATTTTTAACATTCATTAGCACAAATGTCTTTTATTTACTGTCATTTAATTGTTCACGCTAACTTGTTAAGACCATGGCCTTTTCCTTTAAGGTAACACCCTTAATATATAATAATATAATTTGCAACCTGAAACCATTTGGTTTGTATTTATCAGCTTAATTTATCCCAGATCAGAGATCCTACAGGATAAAATTTTGATAAGTTCCAACCAACCAAAATTCATGAGTCGCACGAGTGCATTCTATGTTATTTTTTTGTAAGAAATTATAAGTTCAGGACTCGCCTAGAATTTTGCAAGTATCTCTGTTCCAGATAACTCAAATACTTGGATATGTCGAATTGAAATAATGGTTTCCTTCAACTTTGACTTCACGAGTGGTTCTACTGGATATATATGCATCTAAAAACTATATAAAAAACATGTTCTCTATTGGTTGTTTGATCTTGAAAGGAATTCAGATATTCGTGTCCATAAAATAGACTTCACAATTATGATCTAGAGTTGACAACTAACTGAATATAGATGAAATTCTGCTGCTTGTCGTTAAACAATGATCAACTTTCAGAATATAGTTGAAATTCTGTTCCATTGATGTTAAATATTGATGTCTCACCTAAATCCTCAAACAAACCACATCAGTGGCATAATGGTTAGCGTGCTCGCCTCGAGTGCGGTAGATCGTGGGTTCGAGCCCCAGTCGGGTCAAACCAAAGACTTCAAAATTGGTATTGTTGCTTCTCTGCAAAGCACATAGCATTAAGGAGAAAGAGCAAAGTCTGGTTGGCTCGGAATCAAAATAATGTGTCCGAGTGGAGCGACATGTAGACTGATGTTTCAGTGAGCTGGCACTATAAAAATCCAACTCAGGGTATTGGTCTAGTACAAAGCGGACCTCATCATCATCTCATTGAAAATTAATTTGTTCTTGGCATGATATAGCTGAAAATCGCTGAATTGGCATTAAACAACAAGCACTCACTCACTCAATCCTCAAACCAAAGTAAAAGTTCTAAAATAGGAAAATGAAGGCAAAATTAAGACAGTCTTTATGTAATCTCAATTTATGTATATTTTTTTCAGCTTTTAGACATGTTTGAATTAACAGACAAGACATTTAACCGAGGTTTTATGTTAGAAACTCAGAGTGGTATAACGGGTGGATTTGCTAAATGGCCAGATCATACACCAGGTTAGTACAGATAATGTATGAGATTCCCATCCATGGCGTTGCAGTTGTGGCCGAGATCATATGTTGATGCGATTTACGTCTACATATAAATAAAATATTAGTGGCCAATATACCCCTTTAATACTCAAATACATAATTCTTATTCACATGCTTGTTACAAATAACACTCCAAAAGTCTAAACTCGTCTTGGTGTTTCCCTGTAATATCCTCTTCTGTGAAAAATATAGAAACTAATGTTTCAAAGTAATTTTTGTTTTGATACCCATTTCCTTCATTAAAAAGGAACAAGTAATAAAATAATGAGAGTAATCTTCATCTGTTTTGCAGAAATTGCATAAACTATTCCCAGAAATTTTCCATTTGAATAGTAAAACTTGAAACTGCATTGATGGTGTAATATATATAAAGATTGCTCATTTCGTCTCGATCCGTTTACAAACAGGTGAGCGACACAGACTCAGCCCACTGAGCCTCTAGTTCTTTATTTGATATTTTCTAATCAAACAATCATTGAACAATTATATTTGTATTTCTTTATTATTTTATTGTGATTATATTTGATTGACATACTCATTATATGGGCACCATGATTGATTTAAATAAGGTTGTCTTGTCTAGTCATAATAATAAGATAAAGCTATTGTCACATTTGTCATATAAAACAGCACCAATATAAAGGTACATTTATTAATAGTATACTTCTTATGTTGTAATGATTTTTTACTTCTTATGTCTTCATTAAACATCATATAACCTTCAAATAGATTTTTTATATTATACAATATTTTTATTTTATACTTTGCCATCACTTGGCATCCGTTAACTTTTCATATTTTAATCTTCTCCTCTGAAACCGCTTAGCCAAATGAACCAAAATTTGGTAAAAAGCATCTATAAAAGGTCCTCAATAAAGATTGCTCATTTTGTCCCGATCCATTAACAAACATGGCCGCAATAGGCAATTCTTGTTCTGGTTGGTCCAACAGGTGAGCAAAACAGGCTCAGGCCACTGAGCCTCTAGTTACTCTTTGTTGGAGCTTAAAATGCATTAACAGTTTTGTAATTATTTTTAATTTATTTAAGATAAAAAATATATATATATTTCTGATATTTCACACTAAATTATGATTAAGTTTTCCTGTTGCTTGGTTAGGACTTCTTTCGACCTTTACTGCTTTCCTGTTTATCATGTAATTTCTCAGTCTTTTCAGTAGCACTAGGCCTGTTTGATGATTTCATGAAGTTGTCCATAGTTTTTTTTACCAGGTTTTACTTGTTTATTTTCTGATTGATCAGTTTCAATCATTTTTACTTTTTTATGACATTTTGACTCTATGTCCTTGTTTTCATTGTCTTTTGTAATGGATTTTGACAGGATTGTGTTACATTGAGGTGATTGTACAGATCTGTTATAGGGTTGAGAATCCTCAGCTTGACTTGTATCACCATGCTCAATCAGATTTTCTTCCTCAATACCGTCTTGTATACTCCTGTCTGGAAAATCAAGATCATGAGGACAGTCTACCATTTTATGACCTTGCTGATTGCACGACTTACACACCCAATCTCTTGTGCATTGATACATAAGAGTGGCTTTAGAAAGTTGTGACAGTTTTTCTCACTCTCCCTGTTTTGGTTGTCATTTTCTACTTGACCAGGATGGAATACCTCCCCCAGTATTTGCCTATTTGGAGATTCCTTGGAAGTGGATGTAGGAGTGGCTTACTCATAACAAGTCTGTCACCTGTATCACAGTTGGTTAATCACCCATCCACTCTTAAGTTTTTCTCTAAAGATACCTTAAATATTGTAGCCTTCTAGAGTCAATGCACGGTATATTTGGTTGTCATCAGTGGAAAGAGGGATATTTTTAAAAACCTTTATTCTGATGGTATCAAGTCAGATTCTTTTAGGATTCAGAGGATTTTGTGTTTGAAGTTGTACCTCCACATATGTCTAATACGCTGTATCCCCTTAATACATTCAGCTGGGACATTGGAGCCTACCGCTTTATAGATCTCCACGTTGGTGAGCCAGTGAGTTCTATCGGGTTTGGTGGAACCAAACACGTCTCGGTCAAATAAAAATAGAGGCTTCACTGAATCACTAGATGTGTAATGTTTATTTTGTTCATCATGTTTACTATCAGATTTGTCTGTATTGTTTTTATTACTGTTCTGATCTTTAACTTCCTTGGCGAATATCACCTTTTTTTTCATTGTTTACACCTGAAACTTCGATTGTAACAATTGGTTCTGTGTTTTCTACTCCCCTGAGTCTATTTGTTGTTGAATTTGTTCTTCTGTCAGTTTGTTTCCACTGTATGACAGTGTATGTACTCATTTCTTCCTTGGTTAATTAGAAATATTTTAATCTAACTTTTTCTAGAGCTGTTCTCTCAGTGAGTCTTGACAGACCAAGGGACTTAACTCTTTGTTCTTATTTACTGTGTTTTCTACTCCCCTGCGTCATTTTATCGGTTGTTCAATTTGTTCTTCGGTCAGTTTGTTACCACTGTATGTACTCATTTCTTCCATGGTTAACTAAAAATACTTTAAATATAACTTTTTCTAGAGTTGTTCTCTCGGCAAATCTTGACAGACCAAGGGACTTAACTCTTTGTTCTTTTTTATGCACAAGTCTCTTCTATGTTCAACTGAACTTGTTGGGTTTTTTTTCTTCAGAAAATGTATGCTGAAAATGTGTATTGATAATTAAAAACTATAATTTTTTACAAAGATTTTTTAATTTTCACCTCCTTAAGATGTATAAAAAAATCACTGTCATATAGTTGACAATTTAAACTAGCATTTCTATTTTCAAAATTTAGAAAAAAAATCAAGTAATATCTCTGACAAAATTTTAAAACTGGAACACTGTAACAGTGGTTATTGGAGTTAAACCTCTTGAAGATTAAAAAAAAAAATGACTGACGAAATATTTATGTTAGCACACATATTTCTCCAGAATTGAAATATACATAATATATAATAACCATGTCGAGTCGGAAAATCAATTTTTGAGAATTTGGTAGTAAATTGAGTAATGAGTGACTACATAAGTCTCAAATTTCCTCTTGAAGTCTGTGACTAAAATTATTTTACAATGGTAATCTTGAAGTCGTCAAATAAGTTACTGCTAGCTTATCTTAGATTTGTGTGAGGTTTTTTTTGTCATTGGAAGAATTTTCCTTCTATATACTGATTGTCAATATAGGATTTAGTTATCAGCGTTGATTCCTCAAACCATCGGATCAGTCAAAAGTATTTTCACATAACTTTCATGTTTAGTACAGTCAATATTCACCATGTTTGTATATAATGATACATGTCAGAACTGAAACAGGTTTAACACAAGATGGTTGATTTAAAAAAGAACCATACATAATCTAACACTATATAATATATAGACACATTTTTATTGAGATTCTGAATAAACCAGTCTTTGCTCTTACTACTTACTGTTTACTCAGTGGAGAAGCAGTCAAAAATAATTAACAATTTATGGGTATGCATGACTTTTTTTTATATTTAGAATACAAGAGTTGTACATATAGAATAACATCAATTTTTAATGACGAGACAGACATTATTGCTAATATTTCAGCAAGTCTGATAGTAGGATGAGTTGTGATATTATTGATAATGTCTGTCGAGGTCTTCAGAACTGACGTTATTGTTTTTTGGTCAGATAGGACGAGTTGTGATATTATTGATAATGTCTGTCAAGGTCTTCAGAACTGACGTTATTGTTTTTTGGTCAGATAGGACGAGTTGTGATATTATTGATAATGTCTGTCAAGGTCTTCAGAACTGACGTTATTGTTTTTTGGTCAGATAGGACGAGTTGTGATATTATTGATAATGTCTGTCAAGGTCTTCAGAACTGACGTTATTGTGTTTTGGTCAGATAGGACGAGTTGTCAACGAAACGAAATCAACGTGATGAGCCTTTTTAATACTATTCCAAGAACTAAACGTAGCCATGGTCATAAAAGAATTCAACATCCTAATGTTAAAAAGTCCTCTAAACCAAGAACGTTACAAGATACTTTTAATGATTTACTTTCTAATATACAGAAACCTCTTGGAATTCATCATATTCGTACAATCTTATTTTCACTACCTGTAAACTACCTCAAAGATCTTAGGGATTTTGGACTTGACAAAGGAGGCGTAGATCCTTTTTCTCCTAAGTACAGATTGTCTAGTATTATATGTGACGTGGCGTCCTTTCGTCTTTTTAAACCAGTTCGATCTGAACCTCTTCATGATAACAACAGAAAATTCCTCCATATTCCGTTTGCTAACAAAGGAATCGATGCTATTAACATCAGCAACATTCTTAATAGAAAAGAGGTCGTAAAAGAAATTCCACCATATTTCAAAAATCAATCTGTTCCCATTGTCTCCTATAGTTACACTAACAGCATTGGCCGTAAAATTTTCAACTACAAAGAAGCATTGCAAGATATTAACATAGAAGAGTACCTTAAGAACCCTCTGACTTGTGACTGCTCCCACTCTCCTTTTCAATACAACCCATCTGGACATGTAATCACTGGTGATCTGAATATCATTCAACATGAGAGTCTCCGAAAGGTGATTTCTCATGGTCCTAAATTCAGAGAACCTCAACACATCAATTGGAAACATAATTTCAAGATAATTATGGATGCTGTTGAAGATTATGCCAGAAGGTGGATAAAGAGAGAAGTAGACCAAGATCCTGAGTTAGAGTCCTTGTCAGACTGGGTTAGAACAATTAGGTCTCTAGTACAAGGTCGGATTTACAAACTCAAAAATTGTGTTAATAGTCGACCTAAGTCTGTATTTAAAGACCAAGAAGCTGTTAAGTGTCTTTCCTCTCTTCATGACAAATATGTTATCGTTCCTGCGGACAAGGCTTCCAACAATATCGTGTTTGTATGTAAATCATATTACTTCGAATGCCTAATCAAGGAATTAGGAATAAATAGCAACACCTCTAGTAATACCACATACAAACCAACTTCGTTCGACAAAGATGAAATCCTAGCTAACCACAGATCATTCATGACCTCTTTAAACATTCCCTCTGGTAAAAAGTCTGAGGATTTACCCTATTTATATTGGATACCTAAACTCCATAAGACACCATACAAAGAAAGGTACATAGCGGGATCATCAACTTGTTCGACGAAAGAATTGTCTATTCACCTAACAAAGATTCTGTCTGCAGTAAAAGAGGGACAACAGATATATTGTGAAACTGTTTACTCGCGTAGTGGCATAAATCACATGTGGATTTTGAAAAACTCTAAAGATCTTTTGGATAACCTGAAATCAAGATCTTTCTCTCAGGTATCCTCCATCAAAACCTTTGATTTTTCAACTCTATATACCACCCTACCGCATGACAAATTAAAAACCCGCTTAAAAGAAACAATTCATAAAGCTTTTAGTCATAGAAACTATGGCTCAAAATTTGTTGTGTTAGGTCTCTAGTACAAGGTCGGATTTTTCAAACAAAATTCATAAAGGTAAAACATGCTACTCCGAGGAACAAGTGATCAGTATGCTGGAGTTCCTCATCGATAACATATTTGTCTCCTTTGGAGGGACACTGTTTCAGCAGGTCGTCGGCATACCAATGGGTACGAATTGTGCCCCTCTTCTAGCCGATTTATTTTTATACTCATATGAGTCGGAGTTTCTTCAAAAGCTTGTAAAAGATAAGAAGATTCATGAGGCTAGAGCCTTTAATTTCACATACAGGTATATTGATGACGTTTTATCTATCAATAATTCTAGATTTGCAGAATTTCTTCCATTGATATATCCTCCAGAGCTGGAAGTTAAAGAGACCACCGATACAGCTTCGTCCGCATCATTTTTGGACTTATACCTCGAATTTGACGACAGTGGTCAACTCAGTACTAAAATTTATGATAAGCGGGACGACTTCAATTTTAAAATCATAAATTTTCCAAATATGTGCAGCAATATACCAGCTTCTCCTGCATATGGTGTTTACATCTCGCAATTGATTCGCTATGCAAGGGGCAGTAGCAATTATTCTGATTTCCTGAAACGTCATCTTCATCTGAGAAACAGGCTACTGGACCAGGGCTATAAAAAGATTCGCCTTATTCGATCTCTTAAAAAGTTTATATTCCGATACCAATATCTTGTCGAAATATATCCCGTCTCTGCAGAAAAAATTATAAGCGATGCATTTTCATATAGTGAAAATGTATAAAGATAAAGAGTCAAATATGTCAAGAATTTTTTTTTGTCAATGTGTGACGTAAAAATATTTTTGACATTTACGTCACCGAATATGGTACTGCTTTGACAACTATTTTACCTATTTTGTTCCTGTATTTAAATACTGTTACAGTGACAGCCGGAACCTTTGAACCGTAATGAGAGCGGGAGGTTTGGCGCCTTAAAATCTGATTCAACCCACCATTTCTTTAGAAATGCCTGTACCAAGTCAGGGTCATTACGGTTTTCACAGTTTTCCGGTTGTTGACTGATTTTGTCTGTTTATATAATTATGAGTTTTGACTTTCCCTTTGTAAGATTGTTCGGAGTTCGGTAATTTTGTTATTACCTTTATGTGATATTATTGATAATGTCTGTCAAGGTCTTCAGAACTGACGTTATTGTTTTTTGGTCAGATAGGACGAGTTGTGATATTATTGATAATGTCTGTCAAGGTCTTCAGAACTGACGTTATTGTTTTTTGGTCAGATAGGACGAGTTGTGATATTATTGATAATGTCTGTCAAGGTCTTCAGAACTGACGTTATTGTGTTTTGGTCAGATAGGACGAGTTGTGATATTATTGATAATGTCTGTCAAGGTCTTCAGAACTGACGTTATTGTTTTTTGGTCAGATAGGATGAGTTGTGATATTATTGATAATGTCTGTCAACGTCTTCAGAACTGACGTTATTGTTTTTTGGTCAGATAGGACGAGTTGTGATATTATTGATAATGTCTGTCAAGGTCTTCAGAACTGACGTTATTGTTTTTTGGTCAGATAGGACGAGTTGTGATATTATTGATAATGTCTGTCAAGGTCTTCAGAACTGACGTTATTGTTTTTTGGTCAGATAGGATGAGTTGTGATATTATTGATAATGTCTGTCAAGGTCTTCAGAACTGACGTTATTGTTTTTTGGTCAGATAGGATGAGTTGTGATATTATTGATAATGTCTGTCAAGGTCTTCAGAACTGACGTTATTGTTTTTTGGTCAGATAGGACGAGTTGTGATATTATTGATAATGTCTGTCAAGGTCTTCAGAACTGACGTTATTGTTTTTTGGTCAGATAGGACGAGTTGTGATATTATTGATAATGTCTGTCAAGGTCTTCAGAACTGACGTTATTGTTTTTTGGTCAGATAGGATGAGTTGTGATATTATTGATAATGTCTGTCAAGGTCTTCAGAACTGACGTTATTGTTTTTTGGTCAGATAGGATGAGTTGTGATATTATTGATAATGTCTGTCAAGGTCTTCAGAACTGACGTTATTGTTTTTTGGTCAGATAGGACGAGTTGTGATATTATTGATAATGTCTGTCAAGGTCTTCAGAACTGACGTTATTGTTTTTTGGTCAGATAGGACGAGTTGTGATATTATTGATAATGTCTGTCAAGGTATTCAGAACTGACGTTATTGTTTTTTGGTCAGATAGGACGAGTTGTGATATTATTGATAATGTCTGTCAAGGTCTTCAGAACTGACGTTATTGTTTTTATTGGTGACGTCATAATATGTTTTACGTCAGTTTTACGATAAATTGCACCTAATATTTTAGTGGATCAAGGTCAGTTCAGTGATTCAGACTTTTTCAGGGGCACACATCAAATGGGAAATGTCCAATTTGCAGATAATATTGATTATTACATACATTTTACACTTTTGTTTGCTTTAATGAGACGGTTTCAAAAAGGGACTTTTTTTTCATTGTCGGACGTGGAGTTGTATTTTCACTTGTAACGATGTTGCCACTGGAAAATCTCAGTGTTTCATGAGCATCTTTGTAATGAAATAATACAATTATTACTGTTAGAAGGGATCCAATATGTAAATGAGATATAAAAAAAAAATATCAAGAAATTTATTTTCACAACTTTTAGATACAAATGTTTGTTCTGTATTCTATTTAAAGGATTAAATTTTAGAATTAGAATAAAACCTCGTTAGTAATTAACATTGATTGCAAATATCCATTATGTTATGCAAATTTGGGAAACAATTGTTTGAAATAAAACGTGATTGTAAGGTGACATCTGATAAGTAAAAATTGCAACACATCATTAAGGCTGCCAATTCATTTTAGGATTGAAATAACTGATCACAGTTAAGGGATATAATACTTTTGATCAAAGGCTGTTGATTACAGGATCAAAGAGATCATTTACATATGGTGTGAGTGTGGTCTATCATTTTGTACTTGAAAGGTTAATTGATACAGAAGTTTTAAGGTATATAATCTTCAGATAGGGATCTACATTCTGATGAAGAGAAAATCTGAAATTGAAATCTCTCATTAAATGGTAAATAAAATTTATAATCTTGCTTTAAACTAGTATTTTATAGTTCTGTTTTTCAGTTCATGTGATATTGTAAATTATCATGTGTGTTTTACATGTAAAATGCAATTTTACATGATGTAAATTTGTGTTTGTTTGTTTGTTTTTTTGCAATTAAAATATATAACATGGAATGTCACCAGTACTGAAGACAGGTGGTGTTTCTAGGATACAAAATGACTGTTTTACAGTATTGAAAGATGTGTAAAAGGGAGGGACGGTTATGGTGTTTAACACCACTTTCAATGATATTTCAGTTATATCGTGGCTGTCTGTTTTATTGGTAGAGGAAACCCGAGTACCTGGAGAAAAACACTGACTTACCGAAAGTGATAAAACATGGATTGATATCATCAGTAGGCTGTAATTGTATAGTATTGACAGAATATAAAAGGTTACAAATATTTTTATTACAATGTCGTATTATTTAAAAGTTGTGATTTTTCAATCCATAACATCAATCATATTTTGAAGGAAAAAAAATGCCAGTAAAATATAACATATATTAAGCAGCAATTAAAAGCAACAAAATTAGATTGTCGAGTTCAACATTTTCCAAAAATTCTCCTGGTTTAAAGTGGAAAATCGGCTGCCTTCATTTTCTGTTGCCAGTTTTGTTGGTATCAACAAGGCAGTTAACTGAAGTGCAAATGAGAGCTTGATTTTGATTGCTGAATTTCTGAACAAAAATCCAAACAAAAACTAGCTGTTGTAAGTTAGATTGTATAATCTTATTTTTAGTAATCTAAGATTTATAAATATTTATTTTTAGTAACACCCAGTACATATGCATGTTCTTTTAATTATTTGGCTTTCCAATCTTTTGATTTTGAGCGTACCTGATGAAGGTTATTCCAGAAACGCGCCGTGCACATTAAATTTAATATCGTTTTTATTATAGTTGAAACATGTGACATAAATTGGCAAACTGCAGCTTTTAAATGATATGATAGTACAAGTAAAATAATGTGTTGAAATTATTCTTGACTTTATATATTTCTTTACAGATGCACTCCATGCATATTTTGGTGTTTGTGGAATGTCATTAATAGGAGAAGAAGGGGTACAACCAATGGATCCTGCACTTAATATTAGTAAAAGAGCTGCTGACAATCTACAGAATATTCACAAATCATGGATCAAAAACTCTTGATAACAATCAAACTAGGAACTCTTTTTTTATACACATACCACAATAACATTGTAGCCATATTTCTAAATCAAGGTTAAAGGACATTGAGTTGTATGTGAAATTTTTCTACGGTCTTCTGTTTATTAAGTATTAATTGTACGAGTGCACATATTATTATCCCCTCGCCAACGAGGTGGTGAAGGGATATAGTAACGCTACCATCCGTCCTTCCGTAACATCCTTGTGAACATTTTAGAATCAACATCCTTCAATGGATTTTGACTAAATTTGGTACATACTTAGTCCTTAAGAGAATCTGGAACCCTATTGATTTTCAAGGTCATAGGTCAAAGGTCAAGTTTTTAGGCAAGGGGATACGCCACGCTTTGCGTTGCCCTTGTTTATGCTTTAAACTTGATTTTTTAAATTATTTTTATGTTCAATTTCAGATCAACAAGTTCATTATGTAGAACAATTTTTTAATGAATTTTTATGCCCCCATTGCTAGGTGGGGGGTGGGGGGGGGGAAGGCATTGAGTTTTACCCATGTCTGTACATCCATCTTTTCTGAGACCATGAAAGGAATGCCAAGTCCAATTTCGGAATTTAACATTTTTTTTAGTTCTGGAGTAATGCCCCTGTTTGCTTCATCTGAAACCTGGACATATTCTTCTATTTTTTAATCTACGTTCAGCGGCAAAAATGTAAGGCTAAATTATTGTGATTGTTTTCGTTTTTTATTTACATGTACGGCAGGGATCAGCTGTTATCATAATAATCAATAATTTACACTTTAATTGCTTCTGAAGTGACCACGCTCCAGAGCATAATTATTATTTATATTCAATCAAAGGGAGACAAATCATATAATAGTACTTAGTACAAACAAGAATATGTATTTTTAAATGAGAAGTTTAATTAATATGATCTTCAGCTGGTTACAATTTTCGCATTAATAAAAAATGGCAAAGACTTCCGAATTTACAGTAACAATTTCCATATGTAATTGTTCAAAATGAATGTCAAGGACAATATGAAAGGTTATTCCCGAAGCATAATAATAGTATTTTTCCAGTATGATTTTTTATGAAATTACCCATGAATATAGGTTGATCCTTACAAGTCGTAAGGTTACACGGTCAAGGTCACTATTATTTGAATTATGGTTATGCTCCTTTATGAACAGAATGCTTGTGGCTAGTGAATGGTCATCTTTATATATTGTTTGCTGATTAAATATCAATGTCACTGCTCATCCATTTTGTGTGTTGATTCTGATGACTGACAGGAATGTTTTGCTATTAAATGTGATACTCTTATATTTGTTGAAAGTGCAATCTTATGTTATCTAAAAAGTGCTTTTTTATTTTCTCATTTATAGCCTCAATTATAATTTTGGAATACAGTCAAACCTGTCTTATGTGACCTTTCAAGGAAACAGTGAAATAGGGTCACATAAGACAGGTGGTCACTTAATACAGGTTTATTTAATATGAAATGCACAGTCAAGGGAAGTTAAAATTAAGATCACATAATACAAGTTATTGTTTAATAGAGGTAGTCTCTAAAGTAGATTTGATTGTAATGTTTTATATTTATGTGTTTTCTCGTACTTGTATTTTATACTCAATAAATGATAATTACAAAATGTACCAATATGATATTTGGTTTACAAGAACCATTGTGTTTCAAGAGGAATTCATGCGGAGGGAATTTTTATGGCTCAGTGAAACCTGTCTAAGCCTGTATATACCATATGCCAGTGGAATTGTTAGTCCTAACTACAATCTTGAGAGTTTGTGTCCTGATACCCACTTTCCGTGTTAAACCTTTTAACAACATACCCAGGTGGTGGTGAATTACGGGTCAGTTCGTTATAGCTGTCCAGACTTTACTCGCCCATAAATTCTTGGTCATAGATACAGCTGAAATATTGTTGAAAATCTCTTAACTATACAATTTTTGCAAATTTAACCTGCCAAGTAAGAATACCTTTCTTTTCCAGACAAAACAGATGATTCCAAGGGTATTTGGTTTTTTCAGATTTTTTCCTGTATTTTCAGGGATAATATATGAGGGGACAAACAAAACACCTTATATTGAGGTTACAATAGTGCATAATACAAGAAAAAATACAAAAAAAATGATTATATATATTATTGTGTCCAAACAAAAATGAAAATTAGACAATTTATTACCTATATATTCATATTTCTTCTACTTAACTTATATAATAAAGTTTGTATACTAATATGGATGTTGTTATTAGTTAAATTTCTAGAAGAAATTGGGGGGAGGGGGAGCGTCATGGTCGTGATCATATGGTAGTTGGATTTACAACTACTTGTGCAATCAGTAGTGATACTAAGTGAGATTGAATCTCGCTCATGGTGAGGTGTACTTGATACAGCATTATTTGATAAAGTTTGTCAGTGACATGTGACAGATCAGTGGTTTTCTCCCAGTGCTCCGGTTTCCTCCACCAATAAAACTGACCACCATGACATAACTGAAATATTGTTGTAAGTGGTGTTAAACACCATAACCCTAATCCTACAAGAAGTTGTTTTGTCACTACATTAGTATCCATGCAGTTTCAGCCTATTTAAACATTTTGTAGTATTGAGAGCTGTAGAACCATAGTACTTATCATCTATCTTTTATAGTGACCATAGTCTATGATGATTAAAATTTAAAGACCACAAGAGATAACTGTTCCACAACCAAGAGTATTGATAGCCAGTGGCGTATCTAGGGTAAGGCACATGCCGTGGGCGCCAGAGGTTTTAACGCCTAATGTTCCCATATGGGAACGTCCTAAAAAAGATTTTTTAAATAATTTTCTTGAAGTAATTTTGCAAAAACCATGTAATACACATATACATGAATACCTGGAGAAATTATTAATAAATAATAAATGTAAAACGCAATTTTAGTGCTTGCCATAGGCGCTATTTTCCGTAGATACGCCCTTGTTGATAGCCCTCATGATTTAAATGAAAAAAAAAACTAATTTCACTATTTTGTTAATATCAAGCCAGTTGTTTTCTTTAATCTGGTTAAAGTTAGATGTTTATTGGGTGCTTTTTGTGGTTGGAGATCTATGCCACTAGTGGAGCAGGAACTGATTACCCTTCTGGAGCATCTGAGTTCACTACCGTTTTGTGCAAGGTTCATGATGGTCTATCTTTAATTTACTATGTAGTGTTTTGTAGATCCTTGTTTGTCCTTTTTTTGGCGATTGTAGTGTCTGTCATTTTCTTTATTGACGGCTTCTGATTTCTCTTTTAGTATCTTCAAACTTTACTTACACCACTGATGTCAGATAACGACCAATGTCACCTCTTCTGCATCCAATCCACCAATCTAATTAGATTGTTATTTTCTAGTATAAGAGTTCATCCCCGGTTTTTAGTGGGATTCGTGCTGCTCAATAATTAACTTTCTGTATAGTGATTTTCCGACCATCTTATTGTCATTTTTCTTTTGCCCATTGAATTGTATGTTCTTTGAATTATGGCTTCTGATTACCTCTTTGGTGTCTTCAAACGTTTCTCAACTATACAATCAGCCGCTAAAGCATGTAAGCACTATGTGAGCCTTTGTCTTCACTTTATGTCTGTCTTCGTTGTGTGAAAATTTCAATCTTCTCCGAAACCACTGGGCCAATGGAACCAAGCTGGGCAGGGTTGGTCCTTGAAAAGAAATCCAAATTCGAACAAACAAACAAAAAACTTGACTCCTGTATGAGACTGGTTTACCCAATACACCCCTCTTCAGTTTCTCCAGACAAAAACCTCACATGATCAGAAATCGGTGAAATGTATCAATTTTATTCATTGACTCCCATTTTACTTCTGACAAACGATCAAATCTGAAATTTGGTTGAGAGTGGTATTCAACACACACGATAATAATATTTCTGATTTTCTTGACTATTTCTTATTAATTTCTATACAAAATGTTTACAAATGCATTGTGAAAGACCTAAAAACAAAACATTTGCACTTTATAATGATAACGTCTTTATATTTCACACAAAAATGCTAGTACAAAACTCTTTTTGATTCTTTGTTTCCAGGATTATTGTACCTAATTTAAGTACATGTTGTACTGGACATTACCCTAACCACCCCACTGAAGAAAGAAAGACATTCAACTTAAAGAATATCTTAAACAAAACGGTTTTGACCACTTATTGTCAATCATAACTAATGTGCAAAATCGTACAATTCAATGGTCTGCTGACATTAAGAATGAATAATTAGAATAATATTAATCCTTGCCGAGCATCAAAGCATTGTTTAAAACAAAAGTCCCCCTTGACATCACCACTAAACCCTAAAATAATATACAGTCTAAGTCTCAGAGAGGCTTAACCATGACAGAAGAAAATCAACGTTAAATTGCAATAATTTTCTTCCAGGAAAAGACCTGTTATAGTGTCATCGAGTTAATTAATTCCATTCAGGTAAGGCGTTTAAATCAATGTTTCTTAATCAAGATGGTTTGTATCGCTAATCAAAAACAACAATTATTTGTTTGGACTGAACGGATAACGGAACTCTCCTTGTTATTAAAGGAGCTTTCATTGGCATTCAATCAACGCTCTGAAGACTTTGACAGTGTTTCAACTCCATTATTCTCAAGTATTAAACAGGCTTACGATCATATTGCTCCATTGTGATGTAGACGTGCTGTAAAAGATTTTATCATTATGTAGATGAGAAATTTCTCTCTTTATTTCATAAAAATATAAATAATTGATAAAACTGGTGTTTTAAAGAAAATGCAAAGAAACAATTTTTTATTCTGGAAACACACTAAAGCTGAATTGAATCATCAGTTTAAACTTGTAGTGAGCTTACTTCACTTAACAAGGTCATATTCTATACAATAAATCGTGGTTAAGATTATTGTAATAGAATGTATGTAATTTATTTCTGTACCAAACATTCCAGTGTGGTACTCTTTTTTTTCATTTCAAACAATAACAATATAAATTAATAAAAATTTATAATCCATATTCACAATTTTTAAGTAGAGATTTTGAACTATTTATATGTAAATAACAAGTCTTAAGTTTTATTATTTAATATGACTATAATAGAATTGTAATAAAATTCGAATATTTTTTCATTCAATTGTATTTTACACAAAGCTACAACGTGGTACAATCAAAATAGATTTACGTTCAGTATCCATTGAAGCAATAACAGAAATTGAAGAAAACGGAGCCAGCTTTTAAAACAAAATAATAAGTACTAACTAAACAAAATTATATATATTAGAATACATTTGTAATATATAAAACAAGAGGCTCACCTCACCCAAAATCACTGACCTGGTTATTCATGCACTGTTTTGTTTCAAGCGAAATACCGTTTCTGAGACAAGAATGCCTATTGCCGCCACCTTTTTCACAAGAGAAAGATCAAATGGGCTTCAACGTACAGGACAATATATACACTATATGAAGTATGTTGCACATCACTCCGGCTTGTAGTTTCAGTGTTTGGTTGTTCTGTTTAGATTTCCATCCACCAGAAACAAGTATTGTCCATGGCCACATGACGGAATTAGGGATCTTTATAGAGCACACCATAAGCATCATTTGTACCAAGTTACTAATTATTTTGACTAGTAATTTAAGAAGAGACGATTTGCTTCAATATTCACCAATCAGAAACAAGAATGGTCATCGCGACCAAGTTTTATCCCGGATATGTACAAAGAACAGTTTGAAGATACCAAAGGGGTAAACAGACGCCGTAAATCGAAGGATAGACAATACAATGATCAACAGAAAAAGTACAAAGGGACAAATAATGATATACAAAACAATACACAGTAAATTAAAGATTGAGCAACACGACCCGCACTATGAAGTCTGCATTACACGAATAATGAAACAAGTTGACAAGAAGAGGAGCACAGTCGGTACACATAGGATTACCGACTGTCTGATGAAATATACATCACCAAACATAACAAATATATTGTTATTAAAAACTCGAGCAATTTGATAGTATCAGTTTCAGAGAACTTCTTGGTAAAATGATAGTCGTTTTGTGCAAAATAGGATTTGTCTCTTTCTAAGCAAGGTATTTGTATCTACGTTGGCCATTCATTTTTTTAAGAAACACAGTTCAACTTTTAATCTTTTAATCTGTGTTTTGGTTTTGAGTTGGAGATAGTTGCATAGAGGGTAGGGATGTCAGATGTGTAATGGTATTGTATGAGGAGAGGGGCCTTGATTGAATGTACTCCAACAAATATTTAGAATTGTTTAGAATCTACATCTGATTCACACCACCTCTTGGGTAGCTAGTGTCACAATAACTGGGGCTCGGTTTTGTTCACACCACCTCTTGGGTAGCTAGTGTCACAATAACTGGGGCTCGGTTTTGTTCACACCACCTCTTGGGTAGCTAGTGTCACAATAACTGGGGCTCGGTTTTGTTCACACCACCTCTTGGGTAGCTAGTGTCACAATAACTGGGGCTCGGTTTTGTTCACACCACCTCTTGGGTAGCTAGTGTCACAATAACTGGGGCTCGGTTTTGTTCACACCACCTCTTGGGTAGCTAGTGTCACAATAACTGGGGCTCGGTTTTGTTCACACCACCTCTTGGGTAGCTAGTGTCACAATAACTGGGGCTCGGTTTTGTTCACACCACCTCTTGGGTAGCTAGTGTCACAATAACTGGGGCTCGGTTTTGTTCACACCACCTCTTGGGTAGCTAGTGTCACAATAACTGGGGCTCCGTTTTGTTCACACCACCTCTTGGGTAGCTAGTGTCACAATAACTGGGGCTCGGTTTTGTTCACACCACCTCTTGGGTAGCTAGTGTCACAATAACTGGGGCTCGGTTTTGTTCACACCACCTCTTGGGTAGCTAGTGTCACAATAACTGGGGCTCGGTTTTGTTCACACCACCTCTTGGGTAGCTAGTGTCACAATAACTGGGGCTCGGTTTTGTTCACACCACCTCTTGGGTAGCTAGTGTCACAATAACTGGGGCTCGGTTTTGTTCACACCACCTCTTGGGTAGCTAGTGTCACAATAACTGGGGCTCGGTTTTGTTCACACCACCTCTTGGGTAGCTAGTGTCACAATAACTGGGGCTCGGTTTTGTTCACACCACCTCTTGGGTAGCTAGTGTCACAATAACTGGGGCTCGGTTTTGTTCACACCACCTCTTGGGTAGCTAGTGTCACAATAACTGGGGCTCGGTTTTGTTCACACCACCTCTTGGGTAGCTAGTGTCACAATAACTGGGGCTCCGTTTTGTTCACACCACCTCTTGGGTAGCTAGTGTCACAATAACTGGGGCTCGGTTTTGTTCACACCACCTCTTGGGTAGCTAGTGTCACAATAACTGGGGCTCGGTTTTGTTCACACCACCTCTTGGGTAGCTAGTGTCACAATAACTGGGGCTCGGTTTTGACAGGTGATATAATATATGCTAATAATTTGGAAAGTGGTTTAGTGGAACATTTGGCCGACCCAGAAATATAACGCTGTTTGTGCAATTTGGGAATACAGTAGAGTGACGAAAGATCCAGTTCTTCAACTTTGGACATTTGGCCTTTCCGTGAATGAAATCACATACAGTATTAGTGCTATCACTACTCTTTATTCGTGTCATTGTTGCGGATTGTCACTTTTTATATAATTCTACTAGTTGACTTAGTCACTGCGTGTTCTGTTCTGTGTCGATGTTTTATTGTATCGAAATTATCCTAGTGGGTGTCACTAGCGGAGCATCGACTACTTACCTTTTCGGAGCACCTGAGTGTATACCCGTTTCGTATGGGGTTCGTGTTGCTCAATCTATAGTTTTCTGTACAGTTTTGTTTTATAGACTTTTGTTTGTCTTTTTGTCTTTATTTATCATTGTATTGAATGTTTTCTGCGAATTAATTCTTCTGATTAGACTTTTGGTATCCTCAGACTTTTTGATGCTCATTCCGTCTTTCGTGCTACAACTCGTCGCATGGTGTCAGAGGAGAAAAAGTTTATGCCAATCAGAAATAAAAATCCACGGCGACTATATATTTTCACCGGATAAAGACGAAATGAGGAATCGTTGTAGAGCACATCAAAACATCGTCTGTAGCAAGTTATAAATCATGTGGACTATGGCAACCATGAAGACTATCTGTGGAGGACCATACATACAGTATTTGTACTAAATAACACATTCATTGGGATTGTAGTCTCAATCAGAGGGCAAGTATTGTCCATGTTTTTGCCAGTTCAAGACAAAACGGGGAATTAATATAGAGGACCTCACACATGTTATTTATACTATCTAACAAATCATTTTCATTTGTAGTTTCAGATAAGATTTTTGAAAGTTTCAGCCAATCAGAAGCAATAATTGATAGTCGTGGGTATGTTTTTTGCGAAATATAATTTGACTCAAGACGAAATGAGAAATATTTGCCAAGTAAATGACATATATTATATGTACCAAACAACAAGTCATTTGGCTCAAGACGAAATGAGAAATATTTGCCAAGTAAATGACATATATTATATGTACCAAACAACAAGTCATTTGGCTCAAGACGAAATGAGAAATATTTGCCAAGTAAATGACATATATTATATGTACCAAACAACAAGTCATTTGGCTCAAGACGAAATGAGAAATATTTGCCAAGTAAATGACATATATTATATGTACCAAACAACAAGTCATTTGGCTCAAGACGAAATGAGAAATATTTGCCAAGTAAATGACATATATTATATGTACCAAGCAACAAGTCATTTGGCTCAAGACGAAATGAGAAATATTTGCCAAGTAAATGACATATATTATATGTACCAAACAACAAGTCATTTGGCTCAAGACGAAATGAGAAATATTTGCCAAGTAAATGACATATATTATATGTACCAAACAACAAGTCATTTGGCTCAAGACGAAATGAGAAATATTTGCCAAGTAAATGACATATATTATATGTACCAAACAACAAGTCATTTGGCTCAAGACGAAATGAGAAATATTTGCCAAGTAAATGACATATATTATATGTACCAAGCAACAAGTAATTTGGCTCAAGACGAAATGAGAAATATTTGCCAAGTAAATGACATATATTATATGTACCAAGCAACAAGTAATTTGGCTCAAGACGAAATGAGAAATATTTGCCAAGTAAATGACATATATTATATGTACCAAGCAACAAGTCATTTGGCTCAAGACGAAATGAGAAATATTTGCCAAGTAAATGACATATATCATATGTACCGAACAACAAATAATTTGGCCCAAGACGAAATGAAGAATGTTTGTAGAGGATACCACAGACATTATTCATGAAGAGCACAGCAGTTTCAGAGAAGATTATCAAAATATGAAATATTGACCACGACGGACAGTCGGATGGACGAATGACGCAACATCCTGGCAATTAATAATATGACCCTTTGTTAAAATAAGCAGTTATTCAGTATATATAATTAAAGACGTTCAAAATGTTATCAGTGAATACGTCTCTTTATTATATGAATATTACCTTTGGTGCATTTCATCCTCATGGTCCCAGCCTCCCCACATATACGGAAATAACCAACAACAATGGCAATGTTAATTTTATTCGGACAGTAATGTAGGATTTTAAAAAATAACAAATATGTTAATGTATATCTGACACTGACCTTAACAGTTGAACTTTGAACAAGATAAAGGAAATACAAATTATGTAGTTCCGAAGTCTATTTAATTTGTTGAATATTTAAAGTAGTCATCCCATATCAAGAAGAAGGTTCGTACATGAAACAATAATATTATGGATGCCGTTTCATTGCCACTTGTTGATGGATTAATAGCAGTAGGCTATGACGTTGTAATAATTAGAAGTAACATTACCAAAGCCATCCAAATACACAACAGCAAAAAACAAAAGAAATGTCTACCAAAATAAAATTGCAAATTATTTCAACAATAGGTGCTTAAAATTAAACCAGGGGATCTGAGTGGAAATCATTCGTTGATTCATATAGGGTATTCATTCGAATTTATAAGGATGATGTATACGAATGGCCCTATTGTCAACACAAACCATTTCCATTAGCAAAGGTTCGAGAATATAGAATCAACTGTGATTTATTAACTCAATGTGAATTGGCAGTAGAAATACTGACAAACTGTACATTAAGAACGAAGCTTTACGACAAAAGAGATGATTTCAATTTTCCCAATGTGAACTTCCCATTTATATGTAGCAACATTCCAGCAGCACCTGCATATGGAGTATATATCAGTTGATACGATATTCCAGAGCTTATGGTTTCTATCAGGATTTCCTTGATAGAGGGTTGCTGCTAACAAGGAAGCTACTGAACCAATGGTTCCTCTTGGTAAAGTTGAAATCATCACTTGAAAAATGTGAAGGTCGCCACCATGACATGGGTGACCGTTATGGAATATCTGTGTCACAAATTACCACAGATATGTTACACTTCTTCTAAACACTTCCCGGTCCTTTCCTCATTCATGACTTATCACCGGGTTTGTAACTAGATTAACACGACGGGTGCCACAAGTGGAGCAAGAACTGCCTATCCTTCCGGAGCACCTGAGTTCACCCCGGTTGTTGTGTGGGGTTCGCGTTACTCAATCATTAGTTTTATGTGTATGTTTTGTAGATCGTTGTTTGTCCTTTTGTACTTTTTCTTTTGACCATTGTGTTGTCTGTTCTTCTTCGATAAACGGATTCTGATTACTCCTTTGGTATCTTCAAACTCTTCTTACATTGGGGAAAATTTTTAATAAAATTTACAGTACATTCAAAGATTGCTACTTTTGCCATATATGTTTGTGTCGGTATTGGTAGTAATTTGATATTGTGAAGATCTGATCATGTGTTCAGGTTGTATCTTGTATGGCTCTTCTATGTGATGTAGATATACCCTTGCTTTTGTGTCTACAATGACTATTCCATCAGTATATATCAGATGCACATGTGTGTCTGTCTCAAGCCACGACCTGGATTTACAAAGTCACATGTCGTGGTTTTTCTTGTGTTTGATAATTTGAAGGAGTGAGTATGTTTTGTTGATATTGGTGGAATTGTTGACCATCACTGTTTAATCTCTTTTTTTCCTTAAGTGATCACTGCAATCTTGTTCCCAGATAAACCATCTCAAATAATAGAAATCACTATCATACAATATTTAGCTAACCCGAGAGTAATACAAACTAAATAAATTACATATACATGTATATAGCCGAAGCCACCACATCGAGGTAATTGTTGTTGTACCTGTCTGTACTCATAAATAATCCTCCTTATTTCTTTAACTGTAGTTCAATGAAAAAAGAAATAAGATGATATTCACATAATAAAACTGAAATAAAATATGCATATTTCCATATTGAGTAAGCTATTCCTAACGTCGTTGAAACCGACATGATTTAATCCTGTATAAATCCTGATTTATCTTGTCAGATGGTTATTTAGTGTGACACGGATTATCAGCTGTCATATTTAGACTACAAGAAATATGCAATGGATTACAAATATTATATAAAGTATCTCTCGACTGTATTTGCGATTATATTCAATATCCGTTATTTATGACAAAGAAAGCTTTTGAAATAATGACTAACGCTTGGTATCGAATACAAAACAGGGGAGATTATCCGTTTATTAATTGAAATATTGTAAAATGGACATTTATTAGCATTAATTGTTCCGTTTCTAGAACAAAAATCATGTTAGGTATTAAATTTTAGATAATATTGATTATTATTGAAATTAACGGCTCATGAATAATGTAATTATCATTCAAAATCAAGGTTTTCCTCCCTCAGTAATATGTTTGGTTCTCCTGTCTAAGTTCGTTGGTAATACTTTTTTTGAAATTTGGCTTTCAATTATTTTGCCTTCGAACATGCTTGATGAAGTTTATTCAAGCGTCGTGTACAATAAATTAGATATCTACGTTTTTATGGACACATCTAAATAAAATCGATATTATACTTTTTTTTTATATTACAGAAGTCAATAGAATATACTCATTGATTGGTTATTAAGTACAATTTACATATGAATAAGCATATCTTAAAGAAACACCTAAAACATTGCACGTTTCTATTTTCCCTCTCTGATACCAAAAAAAAACTATTTACCACAATTTGGAACAGACAGATTTCTTGTTCCAATAATAGAGATACGTATACTCCTCCGCAGACCCTGTTTTTGATGACAATACAATACAATACAACAAGCTTTATTTAGAGTCGGAAAGAAGCAAACAATTATAACACAAGCTCTAATGAGCTTTTAAATCAGTGATAATCACACATACCCATACATTGTTAGAATTAGATTTTTGAGCTGGCAATTTTTTAATTCTCCCTCGACGGGATTTGATCTCACACCTTTGAAAAACTGCAGCACCAATCCCTTAGCTTTATTCCCAATGCCCAAAGACTACTCGGCCGCATCCGCTATATTAAAATCAAGCTCTAATAGTCGAAGTGTTACCTTGTCTCGTTAGATGAATTTAGGAACAGACATAAGACATGTGTTTAGGTGTGTGTAGATGGTAAATAGATATATATATTTATCATTTGACAGCATTTATATATACATTGTCTGACTTTTTCCTATCTACATGAAATCAGATGGTATACGAAAACCAGATTTTAATTTTATCGTGGATTACGTGTCTAAGAAAAAAATAAGTTCCGGTCAAAACTTTTTGTGTAAATTCGGGTCAACTACTGTGACGTCATGAATGTTCCAGTGGCCGTGATAGTACTTTGATCATAGTTTATCAGGCTGATATAGGCATGGGGAAATGATATAACAATCCCTTAATCAACAAAAAGTCAAATTCCAAAGAAGCAAAAGTCGTCGTAGCAACATTTGCATCAAAAGGCATGAAAAACTGAGAACAATTTCATTAAGCCGTCATGGGTGCATTGCTTGCTCACGAAAGAAGGAAAACTAAAAAGATCTCGCGTCTGTTGAATTGCTATTTCAAATTGTTTTTAAGCTGTCGAAATGAAACTAAAAATACATTACTACATGTGAGATATATTGATGAATGCCCATAAATAGTGTAGATATATTAAAGTAGAGAAATTTTATTTTTATGGTTACTAAACTTTTTTCTTTTGATATTGTTTTTCTGTTGTTGTTTTTTTGTTTTGTTATTTTGTTTTTATTTTTTATTTTTTTTTTACATTGATAGGGCCGTGTGTCAGATAGATTATTTGTCACCTATAATTTGTATACTTTGATAAAAGATTAATCCCAAGATCAAAAGCACTACAATTAATAGTTCTTATTATTTAATCACAAATAAACAACTATTAATTTTAGACGGCAATGAAAAATCTTTGAAAAATACCTTTGTGGTACATAAATTTAATTTGTGTTTAGATATTGAAAAAACATGTTTGTTCCTTCGTGAAAACCCATTGTTATGGAAATATATTACAAAGACATATTATTTTATATTTATAAGATAAAATGAAATTTCAATGATTTGAATTTAGTCGATTATAAGATTATAACTGTATGTTTTGCCTATGATACACTAAAATTTTACACCCTTCAACTCGATTTTTACTAGACGTGAAGACTTCTCGATATTGTCAGGCATGAAGCAGGAAACATTACCCTTTAGACGTATATGATTGTACTTCTGTTTTGTTGTTTTGTTTCCATACACTTGTATGCTTCAATGTTATTTTTCCTCTATCTTTAAAAAGGCATTTATGGAACTCTTTAAATATCTAGTTGTCATACTAAGTAAAGTATGAAGATATTAAAGGGGAAAATCATAAGGCGTAAATCAATGAAGGACACACAATGCATCGACCAAGAGAAAAATGACAAAGAAGACCAATAGTCGGCGAAACACTATATAGAAAACTAGATATTGAGCAGCCGGAACCTAACTTAAACCGGGCTCGAGCACAGGTACCCCTAAAGTGTAAGCTATTCCTGTTCCACTAGTGGTACCCGTCATGTTAGTGTGATCAAAAATCCAGTTGAAAGTTATTAAAGAGGATAAAAGACATCTGTAACACAGATATTCCGGAACCAAATCATTCTGTTACCAGTACATTTTCGACTAAGGTATGTTACTTAAAGGGGAATTATCTGCCAAAATCGTAAATTTTTGTTACCCATAAAAACTATCAGATATGATTGATGCCTTATTAAAACGTGTTTCTGTAACTTATGCATGTTATGAAATGTACGTGCATCGGGGAAAAAAGGTGCAACTGCTCGTGTTTTGAGATCATCAAGAAATGGACGCCATCTTATTAATTATCGGCATTGCTTACGGAGTTTGCCGAATCGTCATTAATTCAGTACAACAATGCACTTATTTCTTATTTTCTGTGAATCTACTTTTAGTCGGCGTTAATTACGGACAAAGAACCATGCAAGTTTGCAGTTAATAAGCGACAAAATACAAATTATTCGTTTTTACCTGTCACTAGTAAGGTCAGTTGCATACGGAGAAAGCGAGGTCAAATTATTTGCTTGCAAGGAAATAATAAATCGATGGTAATTTTCGTTCTCAAAAGGTGAAAAGTGGTACGATAAGCTGTTTAATGTGAAATATTTACCTTTATTTCATCATTTCAAAGTTATTTACCAATTTCCAAAACATAATTTTTTTGTCAAAATGTGGATTGACAAAATGAGAGGAATTAAAGAAAGACATCAATTATGAATTAGATATTTATGGGGGGGAGGGGGGAGGGGGGATTGTCAACAAGGTACTATTCCTTTTTGGCTAATTACTTGCACACTATTCAGATAAACGTAAGCGTAAGGTTTACAAATGTTTTGGTTTAGTAATGTTTTGGTTGCGGTAATGGGTACCAATCCAGGAAAGTGAACGGTCATGTGTGTTAGGTGTATTGTATTTACCCCTTTCTATGATTTCTTCAATGGATTTTGAAACAGTTACAACAGTTTGGTATTATTAGTTTTACATCTCAAGGAAAACCATTGCTTCAGAAATATGCTACAATGTCATATATTGTTTATTTTTAGCCAGAGTTATTAAGATGCTCTATCTGAACTTACCGATGAAACAATTAAGCCGATTTTCCTCTTTTGACTCACTAGATTTTATACCCATACTCTATTTAAGATGAAAACTTCGAGCTTACGTTTACGACATATCTGGCTTTACACTTTTTGTGTGTGGAATTGTCACATTTTTGTTGTTTTATTTTTTTACACTTTTATGCTTCAATGGTATTTTCCTTCTGTTTCCAAAATCATTTCTTCAATATATAACTCATTAAATATCAACTTGTCATACTAAGAAAAGCTTAAGATACCAAAGGGATTGTCCTATATCTTTGTTGCTTTATTTCTTTATACGTCATTGTTTCAATGCTATTGTATTTTTGGCAGTGTTTTTCTAAAATCTGAATCGTCCCTTTATTCGGATATCCCTTCGAACCTGGGTATCTAACGTACCGCAAAACTAATGGTTTTACCTCAGAGTGAAGAAACTATGTCCTATTTATACACCCGGTGTTCCCTCGGTGATGCATATACAATACCATTCGGACATCATCAAATTAACCATATTTAAAAAATAAAGAGATTAACTCATTCTACTCTGGAAAGGGTATGGAAGTTGTCATTTCTATAAGTGTGTTACACATCACCATGGAGATTAGTGCTAACAAAGACCTATATCTATTAAATTTCATTATTTTTCATGAATGTACTAATTGCATTTAGTTAATCATAATTAAATCTATTTACATATATGAAATTATTTTACATACATTAATTATAATGAATCATTAGTACTTTCATCATATACTTAGATTATTGACTTTATGTTTCAGCATCATATTCATTTACCATATTAACAACATTAATCATATTTTAATGTACAAATGTAACTATAAAGTGTTTAATAAATTTAAAGTTTGAGTGAAAGTTTAAGCAGTTTATATCCAATCAATACAGGTACTTGAGGATTGTATTATGTGTTTTTCGTGTGTAATGATATGTTACTTTCAACAATATTGCAGTAACATCGTGGCTGAGGAAATCACCAGAATACCAGAAGAGGGCTAGGGTTATGGTGTGTAACGCCACTTTCAACATTATTTCAATAATATCGTGGCAGTCAGTTTAATTGGCTGAGGAAATCACCAGAATACCAGGAGAAAACCAGCGTCCTGACGTATAGGCCATTGAAAACAAGCTTTATTATATACAATAATAAAGAGTACATTTCGTCATGTGCGGGAATCAAACTCACAACTTAAGGGTGATAAGCTGACAATCTTTGCAACAGAGGATATATTGCTTCCACTAGAGCACTAACATTTTCGGGAGGCAAGACTGAACAGAGCTTCTGTTTCAGAAAGCGAAAACCTATTGCCAAGACAGATGTAAATATAAATAACTTAGGATTATGGCAACGACATTCCCCTGAACCGCTGTGAAATGTACGGTGAATATCCGGTAATGGTGGCTGTTTGTGATATCTCTTTCTGTCATTCTATCGGAAAAAAAACAACAAAGCGAAATTTAAGACCGACAGAACGAGAAAATGAAATTCTCATTTTTTGTCTTTATGGCGGCATCATGCTGACATGTTAGAGTACAATAAGTAAAATGCATTTGAATCAATTTTTAATTTACAATTTTAAAACGAAAGTTAAAAATAGACGGAAAGGTTTAAAATTCAATGCTTAATTTGTGTGAAAATATTGAAAAATGTTTTGTTCGGAAAATATACTGACCTTATATGCCATGTAATGTCTTAGACAATTGTGCTTTGCTCATAGCAGCTACAAAATAAGAGTTAAAGTATCATTGTTATGACATTTAATGTTTTCATTAATTAAAAGATTATTTTTATAAATGTGTACAACTGTGGTAAAAGTATCATGAATAGTACTAGTATTTGGTTTGTGGTCAGCCTAATTGCACCTATGTTTTGTTTTAAACCTGCTTAAAGCGCACAATCCGTCAATTGTTCAAATATTTCATATACCAGAACCCAAAAATGAACTTAATATGGAGAAGAACACGTCTTCGATTTGCATTGATCAGTGGAAAAAAGAGAGAGTGTTTATCCTTTCCCCATAGTTCGGGAGAATACGAGATTTTGGCATTTATCATTTCCCCTCACTGTTATTGGTAAACATATACATGTATATTTTTATATATTTCTGTTTTGTAGTTTTTACTTCAGCACTCATATGGTTTATTAGATATATTTATATTTGGAATTAATTAATTAATTAATGTAATCATTATTAAACCAAAACAATCTCCCTCTGGCATAGATAATATTTGTCGATTTTGGCCCTCCGTTCAGGCACTTTGATTTTGGTTTCTTTGTTTTCAAAGACTTTAAAATCATTTTGCTTTCAAATTTGTTGATGATGGGTGTACCTGATGACATGAAGGTTATTTCAGAAACGCTTCACGTGCACTACATTAGTTATCTACGTTTTTATAATTATAGCTGGGTCTACGTCTCCTGCTGGTGGACTATCAGTTCTCGAGACTAACTACGTTTTTATAATAATAGCTGGGTCTACGTCTCCTGCTGGTGGACTATCAGTTCTCGAGACTATCTACGTTTTTATAATTATAGCTGGGTCTACGTCTCCTGCTGGTGGACTATCAGTTCTCGAGACTATCTACGTTTTTATAATTATAGCTGGGTCTACGTCTCCTGCTGGTGGACTATCAGTTCTCGAGACTATCTACGTTTTTATAATTATAGCTGGGTCTACGTCTCCTGCTGGTGGACTATCAGTTCTCGAGACTATCTACGTTTTTATTATTATAGCTGGGTCTACGTCTCCTGCTGGTGGACTATCAGTTCTCGAGACTAACTACGTTTTTATAATTATAGCTGGGTCTACGTCTCCTGCTGGTGGACTATAAGTTCTCGAGACTAACTACGTTTTTATAATAATAGCTGGGTCTACGTCTCCTGCTGGTGGACTATCAGTTCTCGAGACTATCTACGTTTTTATAATTATAGCTGGGTCTACGTCTCCTGCTGGTGGACTATCAGTTCTCGAGACTATCTACGTTTTTATTATTATAGCTGGGTCTACGTCTCCTGCTGGTGGACTATCAGTTCTCGAGACTATCTACGTTTTTATAATTATAGCTGGGTCTACGTCTCCTGCTGGTGGACTATCAGTTCTCGAGACTATCTACGTTTTTATTATTATAGCTGGGTTTACGTCTCCTGCTGGTGGATTATCAGTTCTCGAGACTATCTTCCACCCACGTAACGAAATTAATATTGTCTATTTCTTTTTTTTTTTTCTTTTTTTTTGGTAATTTTCATTTTTTACAGACACTACAGACAATACTGAACAATTACACAACAAGACAAAATATACTGGCAAATTATAATATAACCTTATAAAAAAGACTAAAGGAGAGATGTATAAATAATGCAGGTAAAACAATGGACATATATAAATGTATCAATATAGATATATCATTAACCTATATTATTCAATAATTTTGACCATTTTTCTTCATGTTTAATCAAATCTCCTGTAATTAGTGCTGTATATTTTTCGACTTTTTCTCTACTTTTCAGCTCAGCCTTTAAAAGTTCAGTGATTGGCAAATGATTGGACCATTTACAGCAATGGATAAAGTGTTTTGCAAAAAGTAATACAAGTTGATGATCTCGTATGGAAATTCGTCCGTATTTGTATTGAATACTGTGTTCTCTATATTTAATTGAATGGGTATTTCAAATATCTCTTCCAACCATCTTCCTACTTGTTGCCAGAATTCTTGGACTTTAGGACATTGCAAATGTAATGCATAATAGAATCTGTAGCAATTTTACAAAAGTTACACAGATCAGAATCTTTGATTATCTATTTCTAGTAAAATTCATTAATTTATTTATTTTCTTTAATTAATTGTTTTTGTGATTAGCTCAACTGTTAATTATGATATGCATGTAATAAACATGTCATCACGTTTAGAGCATGAAAATACATCTGTTTTTAGATTTTAATCTTAATATTTAATATTTCGTGTTTGGATGTTTGTTCCACGTGTTATGTTCAGTGAATATTTTATGTTATATCGTTTAGTTATTTTGAAAGTTGAATAATGTATGTGTAATAACGTAAAAATGGAATAAATATCAAGCACCATTGAAAATAGTATTTGTACTAATGAAGTTCACCGGAATCTAGGGCGTACATCACTATCTGTCATACATTACAGATAATAAAAACTTAGATATATCATTTAGTGCGCAATACTCGTTTCTGAAGTAATCTTCATCAGGTACGTTCAAAGACAAAACAATGGAAAGCCAAATAATTTTAAAAATCTTTGGGAGCAAGAAAGACCAAGGATATATGTGCCTGAGTCAAAACTGGTCCAATATAAGGTCTTCTTGGCCGAATTCCGCGTTGGCGAAACCTGTTACGGACTGTCTAGGTGGAAATTCTCTGTAGACTTAGGATATCAGCAGCAGGAATTGTAGCAGTGACTGGTCGATGACGTAGATGGAACACCCGGATATACCTATCTTAGGTTGGAGTAGTGAAGTGTGGCATACCACTTCTATTACGATCTTGAGCTGATCCAGTTTGGTTTAATCTCTCCTAAAGGCATACAATTGTGTTCTGGTGAACGTTGAATTGTCAAGCGACTTCAGTTTGAGATTTTCCAGTCTGAAGACGTCCGATGACGTTGTTGCGTGTAGCAGGGTTCAATCTTGGCATAGCGGGCATTTCACAACAGCAATGCCAATCGCCTGTTTAACACCCAAGTTTAATACACTATAGTTTCACGTGGGATTTAACCATACGTGTCTCGTGCAATACATGAACAGTTTTTCCGCACGGTAGCTACAACCTTCCTTTTTCAGGTCTTGAAAAATAGACTTGACGAGTTGCCAAATTGCTCGTACCGGCATTTTGTATTTTAAATACACCTTTAATAACTCATTGGTTATTATTCATGTATTTATTGTCAACTTTATTTTAAAAATGAATCGGTCCTATGAGATTCTTTATTTGTTTGTTGTTTTTGTTTTTGTTTTTGTTTTGCAGAATTAATATACATACCTTTCAAATGCATTTGAACATTTAAATTATTCAATTTTATTATTCGGCAAAAACAAAAATAATAGAGAAATGATTGACATGTCTTCTTTATGAAAAAAAACCAAATACTTGAAAGTGGTCACATTTTGTTATTTATCCCGTCACTAACAACTTAGATGGGCGTAATCCTTTGGATAAAGTTATGCTAATTCTACTGTCGTCTAATAATCAAGATTACTCGATGGCAAGTCTTTTAGACAGTGGCTTTTAATTGGTATTTACAGCGGAAATCCTCATCCCTTTTGCCAATCTTTCTGTGAAAAGGAAACAACGACGAATTATACCTTGTATAGTTCATTACCATCAGTGATGGAAGGAATTTCCTGATTAACACGTTAGATGTAGTTGATTATTCAAAGTGGGAAATCAACTTAAGCTACGATCAACAGACTTAATTTAAAAGGGTTTACAATGATTAACAAATTGATGAATTAATATGCTGCACAAATGTAGTTTAGTATCTAACATGATTTGATCGTGATTTAGATCACTGGTTGGTGGTTTGTAACAGGAAGTATAATAAACTTGTGTCAAAATTTCCCATACTTCATATACAACCACTTAACTTACTCTATTTGTCTTTATTTCTGTAGTCTAATTTTATAGAAACATACATAAAAAAAAACTATCTGGTCCTGCAGGTTAAAACAAGAATTTATAAGTAGTATTAGAAGAAAAATGCCGATTAGTATATGTCCAAAGAGGAAATAAGCTGGATTTTGTTTGATGTGACAAAACTCTGGTTCAGGGGGGGGGGGGGCACACACCCTTTGAAAATTAAAAGAGCGGCCTCACTCTTCTTAATTTGCATTTCGTTATTTACTACTAATTCATTTTATATTTCTACGTACATTTGAAATTAGACTGAGTGGTAGTGTAGTTTAAACATATTTTATTTGCATAAGAGTAGCAAATAGGATTGAAAAACAAGTCATTACAACATAAGTGAAGTCCTTTCCCTGGATGATATACATAATGATTGTTTTAATTATAGTTCCATGTTATACTTTTATAATATCATCACTGAAAACTAATATAATTCACTGTACTCACCCCCCCCCCCCTCCCCCCCCCTCCCCATCATTTGATTTATGAATTTTCTCAAATATGATTGGATTCCAAGGAAAATTACAAGTCAATCTTATAAATAAATAAGTCTATATGAAATGGGAGTACAAAATACAATTAAACTCCTTACGCCTTTTCAAGCTTATGAAATAATTTGAAAATAATTAAAAAAATATAATATGAATGATTACTTGTATAAGCATATGTTTCATTGTTTGAACTAATGAATTGTATATGTTTATTACTGAAATTTACAGTTCTAAGAATGTAATAACAAATGTATTAATAAAACTAAGGTTCTACTCCTTCATGCATAAGTGACCGTAGCCGATTTTGGCTATCCTGTTTAGGCCCTTTGGATTTATTGCTCACAAAACTTTAAATTATATGGCTTTCCAATCTTTCGATTTTGAGCGTACCTGATGAACTCTGCGCATTAAATTTGATATCTACTCTTTTATTGGGTAATTTTCAATATTAAAGGGATTTCTTTTGTCAGTCCTATAATTAATAAGATAATATATATTAGCGAATAGCAATGGAATGTAACTTATTTATACAAATAACATACACTGAAAATATTAGAAATATAATTTACAAAGCACACACAATATGTAATGTACCAGACATCCATTTCTATATTCTACAGTGAGGTTTATACCGAAATAGTTTGAAACCACAATTTAAATACGAAACACCCTGTTTTTGGTGAAGTCCGTGTTGCTCATCTTTTTAGTTTTTTGGGGGGTCTTGCTATACTGTTCCCGTGATACGTTGAATTTAACATGCTACGATTATTTAACCTTGTTTCCGAGATATATTTAATTTAACTTTATTATATTTAACCTTAGGTCTTGGATCCATTCCGAGAGACAATAAAAAAAAACCCGATACAAATATTTAACCACGAGTTCTTGTAACTGTTCTGGAGATACGTTGAATTTAACACGATGCGAATATTTAACCTTGTTTCCGAGATATATTTAATTTAACTTTATTATATTTAACCTTAGGTCTTGGATCCATTCCGAGAGACAATAAAAAAAAACCCGATACAAATATTTAACCACGAGTTCTTGTAACTGTTCTGGAGATACGTTGAATTTAACACGATGCGAATATTTAACCTTGTTTCCGAGATATATTTAATTTAACTTTATTATATTTAACCTTAGGTCGTGGATCCATTCCGAGAGACAATAAAAAAAACCCCGATACAAATATTTAACCACGAGTTCTTGTAGCTGTTCTGGAGATACGTTGAATTTAACACGATGCGAATATTTAACCTCGTTTCCGAGATATATTTAATCTAAGTTGATTATGCTGAACCTTGGGGTCTTGGTACCGTTCATAGATACAATAAACCTAACCCGATACAAATATTTAACCTTACTATCGATTTATTAATAAACATTGAAAAGTTAATCACACTAATGACTAATATCAATAACGAATCCGTGTAATATTTGTGTTTAAGGAGGTAATTTACAAATAACGTTTTTTGATAAGAATCCATTGTTATATTTCAATTCCTCCGGGATAGGAGGCTTCCATGCAAAAGGTTAATTTGTTATGATAACTGAAAGACTAAATGCTTTTTACACGTTTTAACTAATTGTCATCCCTCCAAAAGAACTATTAAATTAGAGAGAAAACAATACAGACTGACAAAGAATATTAAGTATTTGTCACTAACTGTTGTAATACTACCATGATATTAAGAATTTGTTGCCATGTCTGTAAATAAAGACTATTTATTTTAAATAATATTATTGTTTCAATTCATTTTGACAGCCATTGTTAATTTTGTTGCATCTCGTCCATTTTATTGATATAAATTCACCCGAGAAGAATTATTATATTTTATGAATAACAATCGATGAATCGAATAAAAGACATCTGCAGACGATAGATAAACAATAATAGTACACTGTCTTAAAATATAAAGCTTATGTGTTTGAGGCTTATAAACTATGATAAAGGCGAGGTTCAAACATTTATACAGTCAATGCAATTTTCCTGCTCAAATAGAACAAGTACAGGATAAAACTGGGTAACATGGGAATAGGAAAATTGGAATGGAATTTGTGAAACAAACGCGTAAAAGGGGACTGTTAATGTGTATAATAATAACACTGTTTCTAAGAAAAGACACCAAAAGGGTAATCAGAAGCCGTAAGTCAAAGAAGTAGAGACAATGCAATGGTCAAGAGAAAAAGGACAGAAAGACAGACAATGATCTACAAAACACTAAACAGTAAGGGAAACGTTGTATTAAATTGTGTATCGTATGAACTGTAGAAAAAAACTAGGGGCAATCTTGATTCATAAACAAACAATATAAACGTATAAAAAGAAGCGTGGACTCCAGCAAAAAAAAAGACAAAAAACCTGGGAATGGGACTTTACATCCAAATATTAGAATTATTAATACAGGATCGTACACGAATAGTTTACTTTTCTGCACTAGATCATCATATCTATGAATCGCCTGGGCTATATGTAATGGTGAACGTGGTCGTCATTCGATTAAGGAAGATCATAGGTTCGACTCCATGTCGTATCAAAGCAAAGAATGTAATATTGACTACTATATTTGCTACTTTTCGCCAAGAAAGCAGCATTAAGTAGTAAGAGCAGAAGATTGGTTGGGTACGAGTACAGCGTCATGTAAACCCGTGAACAGTTGTTTCAATGAGTCATAATTCCAGTTGTCTTATTTGTCTAGAATAGAGCACCATCATCATCATCATCCTCATCATCATTATCTCGTCAAAAAGTTAATTGTTGTCGTCATGATTAGCTGAAGATTGCTCACTTGGTGTTATAGTGAATAATCGCTGATTTATTCAGCTCTGGCTTTAGTCTTTAATTAGTAACAGTCTATAATAGGAAAGTTTTGAGCACGCCATATTTTTAAACTAACACATCGTTTGGATTAAAAGTAACTTTTAAGCTGCATTATGAAAAGAAAGTTTAAACAGTGATGGTCATCAATTCCACCAATATCAACGAAACGAACAATGTCGTTATGAGGGGCACACATATTGAGTAAAAATAGATTTCCAAAATTATTTTTGAAATTTCTGTCATGTCTTGTATCCAAAAGTATATCTCGCTTTCATAATCGAACATACGTTATACAGAACAACTCATAATTAGCGAAAACGATTTTCTTGAAATGTTTGTTATGTAATGTGGCGTTACCATGGTTTCCCTTTAGTTTGATTGTACTTTCTTGTTCCGGTTTTGATTATTAACTGGTCTGGCATTTAAAAAAAAGTAGAAGATATCAAAATTAGATTATTGTTTAAAACCACAAAACGCCATGAAAAAATATTTTGTAAACATTACAATTGATGTAATACCATTTTATGATGTTTTAGGTAAATTATTATCACACGTTTCCTGTGAATCTTCATTAAAGTTAGCTAATTGTGAACTTTATATTGTTGTAAATTACTATTAAATTGAAGCAATGATAAATAATTACGTACAAATCAAGCGTAAAGCAAACACTTCAAAGGGAGTTTTCAGTATTTGACCTTCCGACAGGTAGAAATACAGGTATTCATTATCTTTTTGATAATCAGAATAATAACGCATGGACGGTCACTATTCTCGTTTTATTTTATCAGCTTTTGAAAGAAATTAACAAGACACAATTTGAAATTATTTCCACGATTTACATTTTCTCTCTTTAATCATAGTTAAATTGACGACCTCATTCATGAAAATTATCTTAGACTTTTTCAAATTACTAACCAATTTCACTATCAATGACTTTGTTATTTATTATATTTTAAGTTCGTTAGAAGGTACCTGCTATTTTTTTCTCTGTACAATATGCAGATTACTTAATGAGGGCTTTGATCAGTATGTTTGTATAATACAATTAATGAAACTATAGTTACTGTTATCGATTTTGATTAAAATTTTGAAAAAAAAAGAAAATTTCAGATTACAGTACAAGTATGGCAAGCTACTATTGGAATGGGTAATATTCTGTATGTTTAATGGTACTTTCAATGATATGTCAGTTATATCGTGGAGGTCAATTTTATATGTGGAGAAAATTTGAGTACCTGGATAAAAACCGCAACTTTTGGTTTAATCTAGATTTATTTCTGAGTTGTTCTGCTATGTTTTCCTAACTTTTGGTTTAATCCAGATTTATTTCTGAGCTGTTCTGCTATGTTTTCCTAACTTTTGATTTAATCCAGATTTATTTCTGAGCTGTTCTGCTATGTTTTCCTAACTTTTGATTTAATCCAGATTTATTTCTGAGTTGTTCTGTTATGTCTTCCTAACATTTGGTTTAATCCAGATTTATTTCTGAGTTGTTCTGCTATGTCTTCCTAACTTTTGGTTTAATCCAGATTTATTTCTGAGTTGTTCTGTTATGTCTTCCTAACATTTGGTTTAATCCAGATTTATTTCTGAGTTGTTCTGTTATGTCTTCCTAACTTTTGGTTTAATCCAGATTTATTTCTGAGTTGTTCTGCTATGTCTTCCTAACTTTTGGTTTAATCCAGATTTATTTCTGAGCTGTTCTGCTATGGCTTCCTAACTTTTGGTTTAATCCAGATTTATTTCTGGGTTGTTCTGTTATGTTTTCCCAACTTTTGGTTTAATCCAGATTTATTTCTGAGTTGTTCTGCTATGTCTTCCTAACATTTGGTTTAATCCAGATTTATTTCTGAGTTGTTCTGCTATGTCTTCCCAACTTTTGGTTTAATCCAGATTTATTTCTGAGTTGTTCTGCTATGTCTTCCTAACATTTGGTTTAATCCAGATTTATTTCTGAGTTGTTCTGCTATGTCTTCCCAACTTTTGGTTTAATCCAGATTTATTTCTGAGTTGTTCTGCTATGTCTTCCCAACTTTTGGTTTAATCCATATTTATTTCTGAGTTATTCTGCTATGTCTTCCCAACTTTTGGTTTAATCTAGATTTATTTCTGAGTTGTTCTGCTATGTCTTCCCAACTTTTGGTTTAATCCAGATTTATTTCTGTGTTGTTCTGTTATGTTTTCCCAACTTTTGGTTTAATCCAGATTTATTTCTGAGTTGTTCTGCTATGTCTTCCTAACATTTGGTTTAATCCAGATTTATTTCTGAGTTGTTCTGCTATGTCCTCCCAACTTTTGGTTTAATCCAGATTTATTTCTGAGTTGTTCTGCTATGTCTTCCTAACATTTGGTTTAATCCAGATTTATTTCTGAGTTGTTCTGCTATGTCTTCCCAACTTTTGGTTTAATCCAGATTTATTTCTGAGTTGTTCTGCTATGTCTTCCCAACTTTTGGTTTAATCCATATTTATTTCTGAGTTATTCTGCTATGTCTTCCCAACTTTTGGTTTAATCTAGATTTATTTCTGAGTTGTTCTGCTATGTCTTCCCAACTTTTGGTTTAATCCAGATTTATTTCTGTGTTGTTCTGTTATGTTTTCCCAACTTTTGGTTTAATCCAGATTTATTTCTGAGTTGTTCTGCTATGTCTTCCTAACATTTGGTTTAATCCAGATTTATTTCTGAGTTGTTCTGCTATGTCCTCCCAACTTTTGGTTTAATCCAGATTTATTTCTGAGTTGTTCTGCTATGTCTTCCTAACATTTGGTTTAATCCAGATTTATTTCTGGGTTGTTCTGCTATGTCTTCCTAACTTTCGGTTTAATCCAGATTTATTTCTGAGTTGTTCTGCTATGTCTTTCTAACTTTTGGTTTAATCTAGATTTATTTCTGAGTTGTTCTGCTATGTCTTCCCAACTTTTGGTTTAATCTAGATTTATTTCTGAGTTGTTCTGCTATGTCTTCCTAACTTTTGGTTTAATCTAGATTTATTTCTGAGTTGTTCTGCTATGTCTTCCTAACTTTTGGTTTAATCCAGATTTATTTCTGAGTTGTTCTGTTATGTCTTCCCAACTTTTGGTTTAATCCAGATTTATTTCTGAGTTGTTCTGCTATGTTTTCCTAACTTTTGGTTTAATCCAGATTTATTTCTGAGTTGTTCTGCTATGTTTTCCCAACTTTTGGTTTAATCCAGATTTATTTCTGAGTTGTTCTGCTATGTCTTCCTAACTTTTGGTTTAATCCAGATTTATTTCTGAGTTGTTCTGCTATGTCTTCCCAACTTTTGGTTTAATCCAGATTTATTTCTGGGTTGTTCTGTTATGTTTTCCCAACTTTTGGTTTAATCTAGATTTATTTCTGAGTTGTTCTGCTATGTCTTCCTAACTTTTGGTTTAATCCAGATTTATTTCTGAGTTGTTCTGTTATGTCTTCCCAACTTTTGGTTTAATCCAGATTTATTTCTGAGTTGTTCTGCTATGTTTTCCTAACATTTGGTTTAATCCAGATTTATTTCTGAGTTGTTCTGCTATGTTTTCCCAACTTTTGGTTTAATCCAGATTTTTTTCTGAGTTGTTCTGCTATGTCTTCCTAACTTTTGGTTTAATCCAGATTTATTTCTGGGTTGTTCTGCTATGTTTTCCCAACTTTGGTTTAATCCAGATTTATTTCTGGGTTGTTCTGCTATGTCTTCCTAATTTTTGGTTTAATCTAGATTTATTTCTGAGTTGTTCTGCTATGTCTTCCCAACTTTTGGTTTAATCCAGATTTATTTCTGGATTGTTCTGTTATGTTTTCCCAACTTTTGGTTTAATCTAGATTTATTTCTGAGTTGTTCTGCTATGTTTTCCTAACTTTTGGTTTAATCCAGATTTATTTCTGAGTTGTTCTGCTATGTTTTCCTAACTTTTGGTTTAATCCAGATTTATTTCTGGATTGTTCTGTTATGTTTTCCCAACTTTTGGTTTAATCCAGATTTATTTCTGGGTTGTTCTGTTATGTTTTCCCAACTTTTGGTTTAATCTAGATTTATTTCGGAGTTGTTCTGCTATGTCTTCCCAACTTTTGGTTTAATCTAGATTTATTTCTGAGTTGTTCTGCTATGTCTTCCTAACTTTTGGTTTAATCCAGATTTATTTCTGAGTTGCTCTGCTATGTTTTCCCAACTTTTGTTTTTGATTCATTATTATATCTCTGTTGTACTGTTGCTTTTGAATGAAATTTATTTCTGCGTTGTACTGCTGTGTTTCCACAACTTTCGTTTTTATTCAGATTTAACTTTGTGTTGTACTGGTGTGTTTTCACAGCTTTTGGTTTTCTTTCAGATTTATTTTTGTGTTGTACTGCTGTGTTTTCACAACTTTGTATTTTATTCAGAATCGCTTTTTGTGTTGTACTGCTGTGCTTACATCTTTCACCTTTTATTCAGATTTATTTCTATTATGTACTGCTGTGTTTTGACAGCTTTCACTTTTTATTTGGATTAATTTTTTGGGTTGTACTGATGTGTTGTCCCGGCTTTTGCTTTTCATAAAGCATATATTTTGTGTTGTAATGTTGTTGTATTATTCAAGCATTTGATTTTGACTAAGATTTATTTTACTGTGTCATTATGTTGTGTTTTGTTTTCCAGCTTTTGGTTTTCTTTCAGATTTATTTCTATGTTGTACTGTTGAGTTTTCGCTTCGGATTTAGTTTTGTGTGGTACTGCGGTGTTTTCACAGCTTTTGTGTTTGCTTTCGATTTGTCTCTGTTTTGTACTGTTGTGTTTCGCAGCAATTGGCTTTGCTTTTAAGATTAATATAGGTTGTGCTGTTGTGCTTTCTGTGTTTATTTCAGTTTTGTAGCTAAGTTGTGTGTGTCTCATGGTAGCAATAATTATATACATTATTTTGACTTGGTCACTCTGATAATAAAACTTGACACACTAGAGATCTCAATTTTAAAACTATTCAATTATTTAATATATTAGAAAATGATATTACTGTTTCTATTTGAGAAAACTCACTTAGTTATAAAATCTTTCCAATATGTAATTAACTTTAGACATATTTAAGTTAAGTTGACGCATCATAATGTATTTATAATTACTGGTAATCGATTTAAAAATGACCCGTGGGGCCAGATCTCGTGTTAACGGATCATCACCGTGTATTCCTATTACTTGCAATTTTCAGTGATAGCTGCAAGCTACTGAATAAATAAGGGAATCTGATCATATCTTAGTTTAATGTAGTAATTGTCGAGAATTTGTTGCATTAAACGTCGTTGCAGATAAAAATACCTGCAAGCAAAATTAAAACGCTTTGCTGGTCTGGGGCAGATTTGTGACAAGATTATTTAATATGATTGCTTACTCTTGATATTGAATGAATAAATGTACCCACTTAATCCATTGTAAATTAAGTTAAGTAAATATTTGTCAGACATAATTGTGTACAGTTAATTTAGGAAATGACACATTATCTGTAATTGTATGAGAAATTCATTTGAGGTTGTTTGTTTAGTTCAAGCGAAAATTTCAAAGCAGTTTGTATCCCAAATTACACTAATGATTTTAGCTTTATTTAATATCTGTGTGAAATATTATTTCGCATCACCTAAATTGGTTTAAACTATTTATTGTCATAATTGTCATAATTGTGAAATGCGTCAACAATTTTAAACAAAATAAATCAACTATGACAACATCATCCATAGTTGTTTTTAATGATTCTGATCAAAAGTCAAGTATAATTAAATTATTGTTAATATAATTTTTATTTGATTTCTATTTCTATGTTTTGTTTTGCTTTGATTTGCTTTGTTTTCTTTGTTTTATGTTTTGTTTTGTTTTGGATTGGTTTCGTTTGTTTTCTTTGTTTTATGTTTTGTTTTGTTTTGGATTGGTTTCGTTTGTTTTCTTTGTTTTATGTTTTGTTTTGTTTTGGATTGGTTTCGTTTGTTTTCTTTGTTTTTGTTTTGTTTTGTTTTGGATTGGTTTCGTTTGTTTTCTTTGTTTTTGTTTTGGTTTGTTGTCTCTTTAGATTATTGTTTGTTTCTTGGCTTATGTCTTCGTGTAATATTACCACGATTACTAACCATATCTTTTTCTGAAAATGATCAACATTTGCAGCATTTTAAGATATAATGATGTGATAATTGCACTACCAGCTGATATCAGTATCTAAAATATATCTGACCCAAATTAGATAATCTTTCATAAACCGTTGTGCACAATATACCCTACAACGACTGTAATTAACTTTATCCGATAAGAGTACCCTCAATTAAGATACAGCTATTTCCGAGTGGAACGATATGTCTATCTGTGAACTATTGTTTCATAGAGCTAGCACTATACAAATACAAGCTCAAATTGATGGTTTAGTACTCAGAAGGCATCATCATTATTATCTCATTAAAAAGTTATTTAATTTGTTCTCACAGTGATATAGCTGAAAAATGGTCATTCGGCGTTAGACAACAATATCTCAATTACTCACTGACACAAACAGGAAGGTAAAAGAACAGAAATTAACAAAAAAAACTTCAACAAAAATCGGAAGTGATGTCATGTTTCAGGAAAGGGCGAGTGTTCCCTGCACCATTAAGCATGAATATTTTGATAATCAGATTAAATAACAAGATTTTCATTAAAGGGAAACTTCGCGATTTTTTACATGTTAGCTAAATATGTTCCTGGTGATATAAAATACATATTCACAAAGTTTTATCGACATATTTCCTCAAATAACAAAGCAAATCGCAAATTTGTAATTTTAATTTCTAATTTGTTCATGGGTTGTGACATTTTAGCCCGATAATTGCATTGTGGGATTGAAATTTAAAGTCTGGGTCGCTGATGTTAAATTCGCTTCATTTAAAGCGCTCAGAGGACTGTAATTTAAATCTAATAACCTTTGGAAAATTAAATACTGAAGTGAACAGCTACGTACCTTTTTGATAAACAACTATTTTAAATGAACAACATGTTTCATTTCCTTATATTTACAACGGAAGAGTGTTTTACAACAGTCACCTATATTCACTATATGTAGGATCCCTTTTACAATTATGTTCATTTTGTTTTACTGCTAATGTGCTGAAAAATATAATGGATAATTTTGACAACGCGTAACTTTTGTATTGATCGGATTAATGAAATAGGAATTTGAATACACACTATTTGCTTTCCAAGACGAGTTGGTAGATCGTTTATTATTTATTAAAGATAAAAATATTTTTAGAACATAAGAATAAATATAATGTTGAAATAACAGGAACAATTATAATTGTAATTATGTTTTAGATGATAAAAAAGTATACACCATCCTTGAAATTACAAGTTTTCATTATTACAGGCGCCAAATTGGCCTAACTATATATAGCTGTCTCATCATAATTAATATGTATTCACAATTTTAACGATCGATGTTCATAAAAGATGTTTTAATTTTAATTAAAGAACTAAAAATTAAAGGTTAGGAGATCGGGTGGCAACTGAGTTTACAAAGTTAGTGTTTAAAGAAAAAAAACCTCTTTGCTTAGTGACCCCCAGAAGGCACAAAACCTAAATATATGATTTTTTTTCAGCTCGGGACCCCGTAAGCAAACCTGGTCTATAATTTTGATATCCACTGATATTCATTCAGACAAAATTCGGAAGAGATCATGATCATGAGCGGTATAAACAGATGAAGCACAGGCGCTTGTGTAGGGTCAAAAATATGCTCGCTATGTACATAAAATACCACAAGGCGGGACTCACTCCTACTACCCCTGTCACTTCAGTCGCTATTTCTCCTGTCAAAATGTCGATAGGACACAAATTGCTTACTAATTTGCGTAGTGAAATGATTTTTCTTCAAGATAAACCCGTTTTTTATATCTTCCTACCATCTACACCCCCATACTGACAGATAATCCTCAGATTTTGTTGACAATGGACACCTAAGTGGCAGCAAAGCGAAAGTAGGTCACGTGCGACATATTTCCGCCTTTCGGTCGTTCTCGGGTTTTATCATTGCCTTACGAAACATACCTGAGAAATTCAGAAAGACAAGTTCGGGAAACGTAATTATATATCAGTATTGTTACTGTATAATTATAATGCTTTTTAAATACAATTATTTCCTATGCCTTATTTTTAGTATTATTTGCATACCAAAAAGCACTGAAGTTTTCATTCATTTTGTCAGTCATATGTTGGCGCCTTGTAATGTTTCTAGTGTTTAGTAATTATATATGATAAAACCCGAGAACGACCGAAAGGCGGAAATATGTCGCACGTGACCTACTTTCGCTTTGCTGCCACTTAGGTGTCCATTGTCAACAAAATCTGAGGATTATCTGTCAGTATGGGGGTGTAGATGGTAGGAAGATATAAAAAACGGGTTTTCCTTGAAGAAAAATCATTTCACTACGCAAATTAGTAAGCGATTTGCGTCCTATCGACATTTTGACAGGGGAAATAGCGATTGAAGTGACAGGGGTAGTAGGAGTGAGTCCGGCCTTGTGGTATTTTAGGTACATAGCGAGCATATTTTTGACTCGACACAAGCGCCTGTGGATGAAGAGCACTCAAAATATACAGAGATTAGGCCACACCAAATTTACTTCTTGTTCTTCGGATTTTGTGCTAAAAACGTTGGAGCGAGCAAGTGATTTAAAAATGTTAATTTCTTTTCCTTTTTTTGTTTGTTTGTCATTTTTGATGAGCGAAACGTAAAATATTATGCGGAAAATATATTCCTTATATTTTTCATGTATTTTCAGAAGCGAGAGACCATATTTTAATTTTAAATATTTTATTCCTCAATAAATTAAGGCAAATAATTCCTGAAATAAGAAGTGAAAGGCGGGATTTACTTATTTTTATTTTCATTCTGAAAACGACAGATACATTCACACCGGTTCACTCAGCAGGGTACCTAATATTGCGTAATGAGCTTAGGTCCACACAGGAAGTCGCCAGGCAGAATATACAAGTGTCATTTTACATTCGGTCGACTGGACTCTGACCGAATACTTGAATACATGTGTCACAATCTTTGGCAATAATCAGAAACGCAATACACATTTTGTGACCCGTTAACACTACCCGTGACTAGAATAGGAGATGCAATACACATTTTAAAGGTTCTAATAGGTGATCAAAATACACGACCCTGATCAAGTATACATTAGGAATGATGGGTGCATATTAATGCACACTGGCGGATCAAGGGGGTGTTCCACAATTTAGTAAAATTCGTGTATAAATTGGGTAAAAATTGGCAAACAAGAGCCTGGGACCCCGTTTTCAAAACTGCTGGATCCACGCCTGATGCAGCAATGATTCTGGGGCTATTTTCACAAAAAAAATCTTAAGATTAACATTGATCGTAAGTTATATTAAATTGTTCATTTTTATCTTGATTTTTTTTTGTGCCTCAGAATGATATAGCAACAACCAAAATTATGAAGTAAAGCAGGGTGAACAGGGCAGGGTAGACCATTCTTCTTGCAAACCCCAAAAAGCAAAATAGACAAAAACCATTCGTATGCAATTTTTCCTTATAAAAACAACAACCGTATTTTTTATGACTATTCTGAGATTAATCAGAAGGGTCTGCCAGTTCGAAAGACGTGATTAAAATAAACAAAGAATGTTTTCTTTACGCAGAGACATATTATATGTTACGCTTTGTTCAAATCAGGAATAAAACAAATTATTATATTACGTAAGAGATGTGCCCTGAAGTTTTGTATAATAAACTTTAAAAGTATTCATAATACTCATCGTCTGTAATTGTCAAATGAAAACTATTACAAATTATATGTTTACATAATCCTCTCAATTTTATGGCTTCCTACCCTGTAACTTTCTGTGCTTTTAGCTAAGAAGCAGAGCTTATGTGTAGCTTTATTGTAGTGCCTGAACGATCGATTACAAAGTGCGATCTTATAAATAATATCATTAAAACAATTTTGCCCCGTAGTATAGGCCTATTTTTATTTTTTTACGAATTCATGGCATTATTCCGATATCCGTTCTTTTTTTTCACATAACTTCGTAGTTCTTCAATTTTCGAAAAAAATCTTTGTAAATGTGTCTCATTAAAGACGGACCGTTTTCTCCGATTCGTTTGTTTTGCCATAAGTATATAGAAACAAAACGTAAATCTGCAAAAAGTGATTGCGTAATAAATTCATATATTTAGAATAATAAGAAAAATAAAAAGAATTACGCCTGACAAGCCATATCGACACTGAATGAGGAGCCCGGTTTGTCACGCTTGCTTTGGGGCGTGGTGGTATTTAGACATCACGTGATAATTGGTATCGAGATGCTATCAAAATGGCGACATCCATCTATCGTTGGCCGAATTTTAAAATCGATTTCATTCCCTTATCCAACATAATAAAACGCTAATATACATATAAACATCCATATTTATACATCAGGAAAAACATATAAAAATATAATTTTTTTGCGAAGTTTCCCTTTAATCTGTTTTAACGTGTTTTAATCTTACGCTTAATCTTACACCACAATTTATCTTCTTTAGTATACTAATGAGGGAACCATAATTAAATTTATTATTAAAGTGTTTAGTCATTGTAGGAAAATCAAAGTCAAGTGTAGAAAGTTTAAGTATACATTATTAATATAATTTACCATTTAGCTTAAGCGACATCTGGGATTTTTGTTAAAATTCCGTTACTTTTAACTCGTCACGTCCTGTTAAATACGACAGACGAACTCTTCTACATATTTGAATATTCTCTTAGATATATAGCCAAAACTGTTGATAATCAAAGCAAAGACGAATTGTTAAAAAGATAATCTTAACTCAAGCGGGAAATATTACTATAGCTTCTGAATTAATCATATTGGAGTTTATTGTATGGAAAGGATAGTCACTCATGCATAGAGAAGCGTGCCTCAAATTTTCTTACAAAATATTGACTATTAAATCCACTGTAGAACAACAATTACTCGGGCAAACTTTTAAAAACGATTTAAGATTTAATATTAAATACACGCTTTGATGTTTGAAAGGTAATTTGTCAGACCTATTATAGTAAGATGGAAAATTAAAAAAAAATATCCTTTTCTTAAAACTCATAATTTATTCAATCAATAACTGTTTAAATAAGATGATAACTATCAAGAAAATTGAAGAATTGTTTTTAAATCTTATAATCGAAATCATAAAATGTTCAAACGTTTTCACTGTCAAAGTTTAGATCTTAATGTTCATTTAAGGGATTTCATTGGGAACTTAAGTATACAATCGTGTTCAATTTTTAATTGGCAAGATGTTGTTTTCCACATTTTTAAACAAGATAGATCAAGCATACATAATGGCAGTGATAAATCAGGCCAAACAATAAGTTAATAAACTGATATTCTTTGTACATTGTACATGTTTAACAAGACATAACTAAATGTATTCAAGAACTGGAAAAGAGAATACGATATGTAGGATGAGGTCACGTTGGTGTAACTGATTTATTAAGAAATATAGTCAAGAAACCAATCCTTGATTAATTAAAACGAATTCTGGATTTTTTGTTTTGCCATCATATTCAACATAAGACGAAGCCAACATGTAAATATAAAAAAATCAGCCGAGTTGTTAACATGTGGATGGAAAATTCCGGAAGTTCCGTAAACATCCATCTTGTAGGAATCTATGTTTGTGCCAAATTTGGTTAAGAACCCTCAGACAATGTTCTGGTTAAAAAGTATCAAATTACTGTTCTATTTTTAGAAATTGTGATCTTGACCTTTGACCCACAAACCTCAAGTTCATGAGACTTGTTCCTCTCAGCATGAGGCATGTGTGTGCTTAATTTCTTGTACTTGAAATATTGTGCGGAAACAAAAAAAAGTATCAAATTTTTGTTCTATTTTTAGAAGTTGTGACCTTGACATTTGACCTACAAACCTCAATATCAATAGGCTCCCTCCTCTCACCATCAGGCATGTGTGTACCACGATTCATTTAGATCCGACATTTCGTTCTTAAGATATCGTGCGGAAACAAAAAAAGTATCTAATTTTTGTTCTATTTTTATAAATTGTGACCTTGACCTTTGTCCTACAAGCCTCAATATCAATAGGCTTCCTCCTCTCACCATCAGACATGTTTGTACCAAGTTTCATTTAGACCCAACATTTCGTTCTTATCAAATTTTTGTTCTATTTGTAGAAGTTGTGACCTTGACCATTGACATACAAACCTCAATATCAATACGCTTCCTCCTCTCACCATCAGGCATATGTGTACCACGTTTCATTTAGATCCTACATTTTGTTCTTAAGATATCGTGCGGAAACGAAAAAAGTATCAAATTGTTGTTCTATTTTTAGAAGTTGTGACCTTGACCTTTGTCTTACGATCCTCAATATCAATAGGCTTTCTCCTCTCACCACCAGGCATGTGTGTACCAAGTTTCATTTAGATCAGACATTTCATTCTTAAGATATTGTGCGGAAACGAAAAAGTTGACGCCCGGACGCCCGGACAACATTCATCATATTATATGCTGAGTTCGACTTCGTCACAACTCGGCTAAAAATAGCAAAAGTATAAAAGCAACCCCAAAAATACTAAATCAGGAACACGAATGGAAAAATAGAAATTTATTAAGACAAGATTAAACCGTTTATTATCGTATTGGGTAATTAGCATACTAGTATATATTTATATTAACAAAAGTTTACCTAAAAAGATTTAAAAAAAATTAATCTATATTTATCAACCTTCCTGCAACAGCAGCAGCATATGGAATATATATCTCTCAATTGATATTATACTCCCGAGCTTGTTGATCCTACCAGCGGTTTTTCAGTAGAAGTTGCCATCATATGACTTGGTTAGCCGTTATGGAATGTCTATGTTACCAATGGCCACGAATCTTCTACCAATGTCGTAGTCTCTTCATAGTTCATGACCAGTCACCAAATATGACTTGAGTTACTAATTGAAATTACCCATTTGATATCTTCAAACTTTAATTAGTTCCACTTTAAACACATTTTCTATAGCACTTTCATTTCACTTCTCAAAATAACGACTTTCCGACCTTACTATTTTGGATAGTGTGCATGCCCTCTATATTTACTTCCGTTTTTTTCAAGTGCAATGAACAAAAAAAAAAGGAAATTAAGGGGAAAAAACTTAACTATTCCACAGTTTGGAAAAAAATATATTACAAATGCATTGCAGGTTTTATACTATCATTAGCCATTCTTCAGTATTCACTGTTAATCTGTATGTAGGGTACTCATAATTGCTGACTGGATTTCTATCGTGCTACCTATATATGAAAGACATGTGTATAAAAGTTAAAGACAAAACAAACAGACAAATCTGGATCAGCCTCTTTTTCAGATTGGTATTTAGATAATGCAATGTGGGGGTAGATACCAACAAGCATAAAGAAAATCCAAGCAATCTACAGTTATAAAAACATATTTATTTTGCAAATTCATGTTATGTGAGAAGACTCAATGATCGTTTTCTATTAATAAAGGAGACTTCGTGAATTGATCAGTAAAAATTTTAATTATTGCGCAATATGTTACATAATGGATACAGATCTAATCTTAGAAGGTTATATGTAAGACATAAATTGCTATCATAGGTAATACACAACATGGAATCAACTAATACAAGTCGAAAACCGTTGTCTTGTAACACAGACCTATTGATTCGTGCTGCCACTCATTAGAACACCATGTACAATTGATCGTAGGTTTAAGTCAACACCAAATACGTCTTATTTATATCTAACATGTATTCTCAAAAGTTTAAGTTAAGTAGAAAAAAACATGATTAACGGATAAGAAAATGAGGAGTAAATAATCAATGTTAATTCTACATATGATATATTGGTCATGATGTACATTCAATAGAAGAACACATTAAACATGTCTATTAATATAGCACGCCACCATATAAATGAAATATTTCTAAAGACGACAGTAAACACCAATCAATCAAATCAATCGTTAAACGTCATTCTCTGTTGATCACGCATAACTTAGGAGATAAGACTGCCCGACTTGAAGTCGAAGTCAGGAAAAAATGCCCAGCGTCATCTTTACTGACGAACTCTTTGTTTTCAGTAAGCTATCAATATGAAAATCCAGATCAATTGATTGGTCTAGAACAAAGTAAGTACCACCCATATCTCATCAGATATTTATTTGCTCTCTTTATGATATAGCTGCCAAGAAGCTCTCTAGCTTTAAACAAAAGATGTAAACTCATTCACTCCCATATAAGAACCTATATTCCAATGTCACTATTAAACAATGAATTTTTTTATATGTTGTAGTCAATGCTACCTTTTTCTTCTTAACGACTTATCACCGCATTATTCCGAAACGCGTCCTGTGTATTAAATTACATACCTACGTTTTTACATTTGGAGATATAATGTATATTAGTAGTACACATTTTATTAGTATTGTCATATGTTTAAATTTAATATATCCATTGGTTTAATATTGAAAACTTTCATATTAATCACCAGATTTGCTTACAAACCCAACTGCTATTTAATAGTCCTCTACGTTTTGTTCTCTATGAAATAACATTATCTGTGATTGTGGATATATATCCACAATAAAAATATGTAATATTTCATTAAGTAGTATGTACGACGGGTGTCATATGTGGAGCAGGAACAGTTTACCCTTCCGGAGCACCCGATTTCATCCCGGTTTTAGTGTGGTTCGTGTTGCTCGATCTTTAGTTTTCTGTGCAATGTCTTGCATATCGTTGTTTTTCTCTTTATTATATTTCTGTTGGCCATTAGGTTATCTGTCTACTTTGATTTATGGCTTATTTTTACCCCTTTGGTATCCTCAAACTTTTCTCATATATTTTGCAAAAAAGAGCAATAATTTATATATTCATGTATTACATTGATTATAATTATGAAATTAATTGTCTGATAAGTTTTGGGAAGTGGTAAAATGCAAACTACATAGCAAAAACACTCTATTTAAAAATAATGGTATTGCTGATTTTACATACGAGTGCATAATAGCAAGGATTTGGTCTGTTTGTGTATAATAGCAAGGATTTGATCTGTTTGTGTATAATAGCAAGGATTTGATCTGTTTGTGTATAATAGCAAGGATTTGTTCTGTTTGTGTATAATAGCAAGGATTTGATCTGTTTGTGTATAATAGCAAGGATTTGTTCTGTTTGTGTATAATAGCAAGGATTTGATCTGTTTGTGTATAATAGCAAGGATTTGTTCTGTTTGTGTATAATAGCAAGGATTTGATCTGTTTGTGTATAATATCAAGGATTTGTTCTGTTTGTGTATAATAGCAAGGATTTGTTCTGTTTGTGTATATTAGTAAGGAGTTGCCCTGTTTGTGTATAATAGCAAGGATTTGATCTGTTTGTGTATAATAGTAAGGAGTTGCTCTGTTTGTGTATAATAGCAAGGATTTTATCTGTTTGTGTATAATAACAAGGATTTGATCTGTTTGTGTATAATATCAAGGATTTGATCTGTTTGTGTATAATAGCAAGGATTTGGTCTGTTTGTGTATAATAGCAAGGATTTGCTCTGTTTGTGTATAATATCAAGGATTTGATCTGTTTGTGTATAATAGCAAGGATTTGATCTGTTTGTGTATAATAGCAAGGATTTGTTCTGTTTGTGTATAATAGCAAGGATTTTATCTGTTTGTGTATAATAGCAAGGATTTGTTCTGTTTGTGTATAATAGCAAGGATTTGATCTGTTTGTGTATAATAGCATGGATTTGATCTGTTTGTGTATAGTAGTAAGGAGTTGCTCTGTTTGTGTATAATAGCAAGGATTTGATCTGTTTGTGTATAATAGCTAGGATTTGATCTGTTTGTGTATAATAGCAAGGATTTGATCTGTTTGTGTATAATAGCAAGGATTTGCACTGTTTGTGTATAATAGCAAGGATTTGTTCTGTTTGTGTATAATAGCAAGGATTTGTTCTGTTTGTGTATAATAGCAAGGATGTGTTCTGTTTGTGTATAATAGCAAGGATTTGTTCTGTTTGTGTATATTAGTAAGGAGTTGCCCTGTTTGTGTATAATAGCAAGGATTTGATCTGTTTGTGTATAATAGCAAGGATTTGTTCTGTTTGTGTATAATAGCAAGGATTTGATCTGTTTGTGTATAATAGCAAGGATTTGTTCTGTTTGTGTATAATAGCAAGGATTTGATCTGTTTGTGTATAATATCAAGGATTTGTTCTGTTTGTGTATAATAGCAAGGATTTGTTCTGTTTGTGTATATTAGTAAGGAGTTGCCCTGTTTGTGTATAATAGCAAGGATTTGATCTGTTTGTGTATAATAGTAAGGAGTTGCTCTGTTTGTGTATAATAGCAAGGATTTTATCTGTTTGTGTATAATAACAAGGATTTGATCTGTTTGTGTATAATATCAAGGATTTGATCTGTTTGTGTATAATAGCAAGGATTTGGTCTGTTTGTGTATAATAGCAAGGATTTGGTCTGTTTGTGTATAATAGCAAGGATTTGTTCTGTTTGTGTATAATAGCAAGGATTTGATCTGTTTGTGTATAATAGCAAGGATTTGTTCTGTTTGTGTATAATAGCAAGCATTTGATCTGTTTGTGTATAATAGCAAGGATTTGTTCTGTTTGTGTATAATAGCAAGGATTTGATCTGTTTGTGTATAATATCAAGGATTTGTTCTGTTTGTGTATAATAGCAAGGATTTGTTCTGTTTGTGTATATTAGTAAGGAGTTGCCCTGTTTGTGTATAATAGCAAGGATTTGATCTGTTTGTGTATAATAGTAAGGAGTTGCTCTGTTTGTGTATAATAGCAAGGATTTTATCTGTTTGTGTATAATAACAAGGATTTGATCTGTTTGTGTATAATATCAAGATTTTATCTGTTTGTGTATAATAGCAAGGATTTGGTCTGTTTGTGTATAATAGCAAGGATTTGCTCTGTTTGTGTATAATATCAAGGATTTGATCTGTTTGTGTATAATAGCAAGGATTTGATCTGTTTGTGTATAATAGCAAGGATTTGTTCTGTTTGTGTATAATAGCAAGGATTTTATCTGTTTGTGTATAATAGCAAGGATTTGTTCTGTTTGTGTATAATAGCAAGGATTTGATCTGTTTGTGTATAATAGCATGGATTTGATCTGTTTGTGTATAGTAGTAAGGAGTTGCTCTGTTTGTGTATAATAGCAAGGATTTGATCTGTTTGTGTATAATAGCAAGGATTTGATCTGTTTGTGTATAATAGCAAGGATTTGATCTGTTTGTGTATAATAGCAAGGATTTGCACTGTTTGTGTATAATAGCAAGGATTTGTTCTGTTTGTGTATAATAGCAAGGATTTGTTCTGTTTGTGTATAATAGCAAGGATGTGTTCTGTTTGTGTATATAAACAAGGATTTGTTCTGTTTGTGTATAATAGCAAGGATTTTATCTGTTTGTGTATAATAACAAGGATTTGTTCTATTTGTGCATAATAGCAAGACTTTGATCTGTTTGTGTATAATAGCAAGGATTGGATCTGTTTGTGTATAATATCAAGGCTTTGTTCTGTTTGTGTATAATAGCATGGAGTTGCTCTGTTTGTGTATAATAGCAAGGATGTTATCTGTTTGTGCATAATAACAAGGATTTGATCTGTTTGTGTATAATATCAAGGATTTGATCTGTGTGTGTATAATAGCAAGGATTTGGTCTGTTTGTGTATAATAGCAAGGATTTGATCTGTTTGTGTATAATAGCAAGGATTTGGTCTGTTTGTGTATAATAGCAAGGATTTGATCTGTTTGTGTATAATAGCAAGGATTTGTTGTTTGTTTATAATATCAAGGATTTGTTCTGTTTGTGTATAATAGCAAGGATTTGTTCTGTTTGTGTATAATAGCAAGGATTTGATCTGTTTGTGTATAATAGCATGGATTTGATCTGTTTGTGTATAGTAGTAAGGAGTTGCTCTGTTTGTGTATAATAGTAAGGATTTGATCTGCTTGTGTATAATAGCAAGGATTTGCACTGTTTGTGTATAATAGCAAGGATTTGATCTATTTGTGTATAATAGCAAGGATTTGTTCTGTTTGTGTATAATAGCAAGGATTTGTTCTGTTTGTGTATAATAGCAAGGATTTGTTCTGTTTGTTTATAATATCAAGGATTTGTTCTGTTTGTGTATAATAGCAAGGATTTGGTCTGTTTGTGTATAATAGCAAGGATTTGGTCTGTTTGTGTATAATAGCAAGGATTTGATCTGTTTGTGTATAATAGCAAGGATTTGTTCTGTTTGTTTATAATATCAAGGATTTGTTCTGTTTGTGTATAATAGCAAGGATTTGTTCTGTTTGTGTATAATAGCAAGGATTTGTTCTGTTTGTTTATAATATCAAGGATTTGTTCTTTTGTGTATAATAGCAAGGATTTGATCTGTTTGTGTATAATAACAAGGATTTGTTCTGTTTGTGTATAATAGCAAGGATTTGATCTGTTTGTGTATAATAGCAAGGATTTGATCTGTTTGTGTATAATAGCAAGGATTTGATCTGTTTGTGTATAATATCAAGGATTTGTTCTGTTTGTGTATAATAGCAAGGATTTTATCTGTTTGTGTATAATAGCAAGGATTTGTTCTGTTTGTGTATAATAGCAAGGATTTGATCTGCTTTTGTATAATAGCAAGGATTTGCACTGTTTGTGTATAATAGCAAGGATTTGATCTATTTGTGTATAATAGCAAGGATTTGTTCTGTTTGTGTATAATAGCAAGGATTTGTTCTGTTTGTGTAATAATAGCAAGGATTTGATCTGTTTGTGTATAATAGCAAGAATTTGATCTGTTTGTGCATAATATCAAGGATTTGCTCTGTTTGTGTATAATAACAAGGATTTGTTCTGTTTGTGTATAATAGCAAGGATTCGTTCTGTTTGTGCATAATAACAAGGATTTGCTCTGTTTGTGTATAATAGCAAGGATTTGTTCTGTTTGTGCATAATAACAAGGATTTGCTCTGTTTGTGTATAATAGCAAGGATTTGTTCTGTTTGTGTATAATAGCAAGGATTTGTTCTGTTTGTGCATAATATCAAGGATTTGATCTGTTTGTGTATAATAGCAAGGATTTGTTCTGTTTGTGTATAATAGTAAGGATTTGTTCTGTTTGTGTATAATAGCAAGGATTTGTTCTGTTTGTGCATAATAGCAAGGATTTGGTCTGTTTGTGTATAATAGTAAGGATTTGTTCTGTTTGTGTATAATAGCAAGGATTTGCTCTGTTTGTGTATAATAGCAAGGATTTGTTCGGTTTGTGCATAATAGCAAGGATTTGTTCTGTTTGTGCATAATAGCAAGGATTTGCTCTGTTTGTGTATAACAGCAAGGATTTGTTCGGTTTGTGCATAATAGCAAGGATTTGATCTGTTTGTGTATAATAGCTAGGATTTGATCTGTTTGTGTATAATAGCAAGGATTTGCTCTGTTTTTATGTATAATAGCAAGGATTTGGTCTGTTTGTGTATAATAGCAAGGATTTGATCTGTTTGTGTATAATAGCAAGTATTTGTTCTGTTTCTGTATAATAGCAAGGATTTTTTCTGTTTGTGTATAATAGCAAGGATTTTATCTGTTTGTGTATAATATCAAGGATTTGTTCTGTTTGTGTATAATAGCAAGGATTTGATCTGTTTGTGTATAATAGCAAGGATTTGCTCTGTTTGTGCATAATAGCAAGGATTTGGTCTGTTTGTGTATACTAGATAGGATTTGCTCTGTTTGTGCATAATAACAAGGATTTGATCTGTTTGTGTATAATAGCAAGGATTTGATTTGTTTGTGTATAATAGCAAGGATTTGCTCTGTTTGTGTATAATAGCAAGGATTTGATCTGTTTGTGTATAATAGCAAGGATTTGCTCTGTTTGTGCATAATAGCAAGGATTTGGTCTGTTTGTGTATAATAGCAAGGATTTGATCTGTTTGTGTATAATAGCAAGGATTTGTTCTGTTTGTGTATAATAGCAAGGATTTGTTCTGTTTGTGTATAATAGCAAGGATTTGATCTGTTTGTGCATAATAGCAAGGATTTGTTCTGTTTGTGTATAATAGCAAGGATTTGCTCTGTTTGTGCATAATAGCAAGGATTTGTTCTGTTTGTGTATAATAGCAAGGATTTGATCTGTTTGTGTATAATAGCAAGGATTTGTTCTGTTTGTGTATAATAGCAAATATTTGCTCTGTTTGTGTATAATAGCAAGGATATGCTCTGTTTGTGCATAATAGCAAGGATTTGATCTGTTTGTGTATAATAGCAAGGATTTGTTCTGTTTGTGTATAATAGCAAGGATTTGTTCTGTTTGTGTATAATAGCAAGGATTTGATCTGTTTGTGTATAATAGCAAGGATTTGTTCTGTTTGTGTATAATAGCAAGGATTTGATCTGTTTGTGTATAATAGCAAGGATTTGTTCTGCTTTTGTATAATAGCAAATATTTGCTCTGTTTATGTATAATAGCAAGGATTTGTTCTGTTTGTGCATAATAGCAAATATTTGCTCTGTTTGTGTATAATAGCAAGGATTTGCTCTGTTTGTGTATAATAGCAAGGATTTGATTTGTTTGTGTATAATAGCAAGGATTTGCTCTGTTTGTGTATAATAGCAAGGATTTGATCTGTTTGTATATAATAGCAAGGATTTGCTCTGTTTGTGCATAATAGCAAGGATTTGGTCTGTTTGTGTATAATAGCAAGGATTTGATCTGTTTGTGTATAATAGCAAGGATTTGTTCTGTTTGTGTATAATAGCAAGGATTTGTTCTGTTTGTGTATAATAGCAAGGATTTGTTCTGTTTGTGTATAATAGCAAGGATTTGTTCTGTTTGTGTATAATAGCAAGGATTTGATCTGTTTGTGCATAATAGCAAGGATTTGTTCTGTTTGTGTATAATAGCAAGGATTTGCTCTGTTTGTGCATAATAGCAAGGATTTGTTCTGTTTGTGTATAATAGCAAGGATTTGTTCTGTTTGTGTATAATAGCAAGGATTTGTTCTGTTTGTGCATAATAGCAAATATTTGCTCTGTTTGTGTATAATAGCAAGGATTTGCTCTGTTTGTGCATAATAGCAAGGATTTGTTCTGTTTGTGTATAATAGCAAATATTTGCTCTGTTTGTGTATAATAGCAAGGATATGCTCTGTTTGTGCATAATAGCAAGGATTTGATCTGTTTGTGTATAATAGCAAGGATTTGTTCTGTTTGTGTATAATAGCAAGGATTTGTTCTGTTTGTGTATAATAGCAAGGATTTGATCTGTTTGTGTATAATAGCAAGGATTTGTTCTGTTTGTGTATAATAGCAAGGATTTGATCTGTTTGTGTATAATAGCAAGGATTTGTTCTGTTTTTGTATAATAGCAAATATTTGCTCTGTTTATGTATAATAGCAAGGATTTGTTCTGTTTGTGCATAATAGCAAATATTTGCTCTGTTTGTGTATAATAGCAAGGATTTGCTCTGTTTGTGCATAATAGCATGGATTTGTTCTGTTTGTGTATAATAGCAAGGATTTGATCTGTTTGTGTATAGTAGCAAGGATTTGATCTGTTTGTGTATAATAGCAAGGATTTCATCTGTTTGTGTATAATAGCAAGGATTTGTTCGGTTTGTGTATAATAGCAAGGATTTGATCTGTGTGTGCATAATAGCAAGGATTTGTTCTGTTTGTGTATAATAGCAAGGATGTGCTCTGTTTGTGCATAATAGCAAGGATTTGTTCTGTTTGTGTATAATAGCAAGGATTTGCTCTGTTTGTGCATAATAGCAAGGATTTGTTCTGTTTGTGTATACTAGCAAGGATTTGATCTCTTTGTGTATAATAACAAGGATTTGTTCTGTTTGTGTATAATAGCAAATATTTGCTCTGTTTGTGTATAATAGCAAGGATTTGCTCTGTTTGTGCATAATAGCAAGGATTTGTTCTGTTTGTTTATAATAGCAAGGATTTGATCTGTTTGTGTATAATAGCATGGATTTGATCTGTTTGTGTATAGTAGTAAGGAGTTGCTCTGTTTGTGTATAATAGCAAGGAATTGATCTGTTTGTGTATAATAGCAAGGATTTGATCTGTTTGTGTATAATGACAAGGATTTGATCTGTTTGTGTATAATAGCAAGGATTTGCACTGTTTGTGTATAATAGCAAGGATTTGTTCTGTTTGTGTATAATAGCAAGGATTTGTTCTGTTTGTGTATAATAGCAAGGATTTGTTCTGTTTGTGTATAATAACAAGGATTTGTTCTGTTTGTGTATAATAGCAAGGATTTGATCTGTTTGTGTATAATAGCAAGGATTTGTTCTATTTGTGCATAATAGCAAGACTTTGATCTGTTTGTGTATAATAGCAAGGATTGGATCTGTTTGTGTATAATATCAAGGCTTTGTACTGTTTGTGTATAATAGCATTTAGTTGCTCTGTTTGTGAATAATAGCAAGGATGTTATCTGTTTGTGCATAATAACAAGGATTTGATCTGTTTGTGTATAATATCAAGGATTTGATCTGTTTGTGTATAATAGCAAGGATTTGGTCTGTTTGTGTATAATAGCAAGGATTTGATCTGTTTGTGTATAATAGCAAGGATTTGGTCTGTTTGTGTATAATAGCAAGGATTTGATCTGTTTGTGTATAATAGCAAGGATTTGTTGTTTGTTTATAATATCAAGGATTTGTTCTGTTTGTGTATAATAGCAAGGATTTGTTCTGTTTGTGTATAATAGCAAATATTTGCTCTGTTTGTGTATAATAGCAAGGATATGCTCTGTTTGTGCATAATAGCAAGGATTTGATCTGTTTGTGTATAATAGCAAGGATTTGTTCTGTTTGTGTATAATAGCAAGGATTTGTTCTGTTTGTGTATAATAGCAAGGATTTGATCTGTTTGTGTATAATAGCAAGGATTTGTTCTGTTTGTGTATAATAGCAAGGATTTGATCTGTTTGTGTATAATAGCAAGGATTTGTTCTGCTTTTGTATAATAGCAAATATTTGCTCTGTTTATGTATAATAGCAAGGATTTGTTCTGTTTGTGCATAATAGCAAATATTTGCTCTGTTTGTGTATAATAGCAAGGATTTGCTCTGTTTGTGTATAATAGCAAGGATTTGATTTGTTTGTGTATAATAGCAAGGATTTGCTCTGTTTGTGTATAATAGCAAGGATTTGATCTGTTTGTATATAATAGCAAGGATTTGCTCTGTTTGTGCATAATAGCAAGGATTTGGTCTGTTTGTGTATAATAGCAAGGATTTGATCTGTTTGTGTATAATAGCAAGGATTTGTTCTGTTTGTGTATAATAGCAAGGATTTGTTCTGTTTGTGTATAATAGCAAGGATTTGTTCTGTTTGTGTATAATAGCAAGGATTTGATCTGTTTGTGCATAATAGCAAGGATTTGTTCTGTTTGTGTATAATAGCAAGGATTTGCTCTGTTTGTGCATAATAGCAAGGATTTGTTCTGTTTGTGTATAATAGCAAGGATTTGTTCTGTTTGTGTATAATAGCAAGGATTTGTTCTGTTTGTGCATAATAGCAAATATTTGCTCTGTTTGTGTATAATAGCAAGGATTTGCTCTGTTTGTGCATAATAGCAAGGATTTGTTCTGTTTGTGTATAATAGCAAATATTTGCTCTGTTTGTGTATAATAGCAAGGATATGCTCTGTTTGTGCATAATAGCAAGGATTTGATCTGTTTGTGTATAATAGCAAGGATTTGTTCTGTTTGTGTATAATAGCAAGGATTTGTTCTGTTTGTGTATAATAGCAAGGATTTGATCTGTTTGTGTATAATAGCAAGGATTTGTTCTGTTTGTGTATAATAGCAAGGATTTGATCTGTTTGTGTATAATAGCAAGGATTTGTTCTGTTTGTGCATAATAGCAAATATTTGCTCTGTTTGTGTATAATAGCAAGGATTTGCTCTGTTTGTGCATAATAGCATGGATTTGTTCTGTTTGTGTATAATAGCAAGGATTTGATCTGTTTGTGTATAGTAGCAAGGATTTGATCTGTTTGTGTATAATAGCAAGGATTTCATCTGTTTGTGTATAATAGCAAGGATTTGTTCGGTTTGTGTATAATAGCAAGGATTTGATCTGTGTGTGCATAATAGCAAGGATTTGTTCTGTTTGTGTATAATAGCAAGGATGTGCTCTGTTTGTGCATAATAGCAAGGATTTGTTCTGTTTGTGTATAATAGCAAGGATTTGCTCTGTTTGTGCATAATAGCAAGGATTTGTTCTGTTTGTGTATACTAGCAAGGATTTGATCTCTTTGTGTATAATAACAAGGATTTGTTCTGTTTGTGTATAATAGCAAATATTTGCTCTGTTTGTGTATAATAGCAAGGATTTGCTCTGTTTGTGCATAATAGCAAGGATTTGATCTGTTTGTGTATAATAGCAAGGATTTGTTCTGTTTGTGTATAATAGCAAGGATTTGATCTGTTTGTGTATAATAGCAAGGATTTATTCTGTTTGTGTATAATAGCAAGGATTTGATCTGTTTGTGTATAATAACAAGGATTTGATCTGTTTGTGTATAATAGCAAGGATTTGATCTGTTTGTGTATAATAGCAAGGATTTGCTCTGTTTGTGCATAATAGCAAGGATTTGTTCTGTTTGTGTATAATAGCAAATATTTGCTCTGTTTGTGTATAATAGCAAGGATATGCTCTGTTTGTGCATAATAGCAAGGATTTGATCTGTTTGTGTATAATAGCAAGGATTTGTTCTGTTTGTGTATAATAGCAAGGATTTGTTCTGTTTGTGTATAATAGCAAGGATTTGATCTGTTTGTGTATAATAGCAAGGATTTGTTCTGTTTGTGTATAATAGCAAGGATTTGATCTATTTGTGTATAATAGCAAGGATTTGTTCTGTTTTTGTATAATAGCAAATATTTGCTCTGTTTATGTATAATAGCAAGGATTTGTTCTGTTTGTGCATAATAGCAAATATTTGCTCTGTTTGTGTATAATAGCAAGGATTTGCTCTGTTTGTGCATAATAGCATGGATTTGTTCTGTTTGTGTATAATAGCAAGGATTTGATCTGTTTGTGTATAGTAGCAAGGATTTGATCTGTTTGTGTATAATAGCAAGGATTTCATCTGTTTGTGTATAATAGCAAGGATTTGTTCGGTTTGTGTATAATAGCAAGGATTTGATCTGTGTGTGCATAATAGCAAGGATTTGTTCTGTTTGTGTATAATAGCAAGGATTTGCTCTGTTTGTGCATAATAGCAAGGATTTGTTCTGTTTGTGTATAATAGCAAGGATTTGCTCTGTTTGTGCATAATAGCAAGGATTTGTTCTGTTTGTGTATACTAGCAAGGATTTGATCTCTTTGTGTATAATAACAAGGATTTGTTCTGTTTGTGTATAATAGCAAATATTTGCTCTGTTTGTGTATAATAGCAAGGATTTGCTCTGTTTGTGCATAATAGCAAGGATTTGATCTGTTTGTGTATAATAGCAAGGATTTGTTCTGTTTGTGTATAATAGCAAGGATTTGATCTGTTTGTGTATAATAGCAAGGATTTGTTCTGTTTGTGTATAATAGCAAGGATTTGATCTGTTTGTGTATAATGACAAGGATTTGATCTGTTTGTGTATAATAGCAAGGATTTGATCTGTTTGTGTATAATAGCAAGGATTTGATCTGTTTGTGTATAATAGCAAGGATTTGATCTGTTTGTTCAACATAGCATGGATTTGCTCTGTTTGTGCATAATAACAAGGATTTGCTCCGTTTGTGTATAATAGCATGGATTTGCTCTGTTTGTGCATAATAGCATGGATTTGCTCTGTTTGTGTATAATAGTATGAATTTGCTCTGTTTGTGCATAATAGCAAGGATTTGATCTGTTTGTGCATAATAGCATGGATTTGCTCTGTTTGTGCATAATAGTATGAATTTGCCCTGTCTGTGCATAATAGCATGGATTTGCTCTGTTTGTGCATAATAGTATGAATTTGCTCTGTTTGTGCATACTAGCAAGGATTTGCTCTGTTTGTGCATACTAGCAAGGATTTGCTCTGTTTGTGCATAATAGCAAGGATTTGCTCTGTTTGTGCATAATAGCAAGGATTTGATCTGTTTGTGCATAATAGCAAGGATTTGCTCTGTTTGTGCATAATAGCAAGGATTTGCTCTGTTTGTGCATAATAGCAAGGATTTGCTCTGTTTGTGCATAATAGCAAGGATTTGCTCTGTTTGTGCATAATAGCAAGGATTTGCTCTGTTTGTGCATATTATGTTGTTGTTGCTGTTTTTGTATTTGGATCATTCCTTTACTCAAACATGCCTTTTGACATGGGAATTCTATGTTCGAGTGCCATGGATGGCCTAGTGGTTACGTCCTTGATTTCTAACAACGAGACTGACACGACTGATGTAGGTACTTTGTGTTCGAGTGGCATGGGTGGCACAGTGGTTAGGCTAGCTAACTTCTAATCACTAGACCGACATCACTGACATTAGTACTTTGTTGTTGAAGGGCATAGGCGATTCAATGGACAATGTCATTGACTTCTAACCACATCACTACCACCATAGATCAGGCATTGGTACTCTGTTTGTTTTGAATGTAGATCTAGTTATATTGAAAACAAGATTGTTTCCTACCATTAAGCATTATTATTAGCATTATATCTAGCATAGCTACTATTAGCAGTAACTGTTGCTGGACCATGCAAGAGAGAATATGGTGCATATTCAACATGCTTGGCTTACAGTTCATGGGTCCACTGAAAAGCTGTAGTCAAATTCTTGTTGGAACGTTTTCACATAAAGTCATATTATGCATAAGTTTCAAGATTATGACTCGGCGTTTCAAACAGCAATATGTGAGGGTCGGCATTTTATCAAATTTGAAAAACACTTGCATGACCACACAAAGAAGTGTATGGACCAAAGCAGGGGAATGATCAGTCATGTATATGTGTGTTAAGGGTGTCGATCGTTTTCTCAGTATCAACGATTTTCTATTTATATATTGGATTTTACTCCGAAGCTCAAATAACAATTATTAGTACATTATTTGCATTTGGAATATTGATATTGCATGAATATGAAATAGTAATAACAAATCATCCATTGAACATCTTCTTCATAACATAACACTGTCAACTGATTCTCGTGTACCTAAAGGACCGTCTTTGTCCTGATCGTATGGTAGTTGGATTTACAACTACATGTGCCATCAGTGCCTGTCACCACTAAAGTTGTGAGTTCCAATCCCGCCCATGGCGAGATGTACTTGATACAGCATTCTGTGATAAAGTTTGTCAGTGACTCGTGACAGGTCGATGGTTATCTCCGGGTACTCCGGTTTCCTCCACCAATAAAACTGACCGTCGCGGTATAAATGAAGAATTGTTGAAAATGGCGTTAAACATCATAACCCTTACACTCGTTTATGCAAATTGTTATGCAAAGCAGAAACTTTTGTCACTACTAGTATTGCACACACACATTATTATAATGAAGGCGTGACTAATTGGAAACGGAGATTATTAATCAAAAATTATACTAAACATAAATAGCAAAGAAAAATAAATTCGTGTCGACGGGTACTTCCTCGTAGAAAATAGCATTGATATGTGTCAATATCCTCTGTGAATCTGAATCTTACATAAATAAAAACAAACTTAATTACAACTGAGTTGTCATATAGATCACATTACAAGCAATTGCACAATAAATATAATGATTGCAACAGCATGGAACGTAAGTATCTAACATAAGTAGTGATGAAAAACTTTCTATTTCTCGATCAAAGAAATAATTTACCACTGAAACAACATGAAAAACGTTTCAACACTAATCTTCGTGAAATATCGCAATAAATATAAGAATCAGTACTATATTTCCTGTGACATAGATGACATTAGCCGATTTTTTTTTGGATAGCCTGTACATGCATTTGGCTTTCTTGCTGACAAAGACCTTTAAATAATTTGGTTTTCCAAATCTTTTGACTTTGAGCTTACATGGTGAAGGTTATTCCAGGAACCCGTCGTGCGCATAGAATATCTACGCTTTTATGAAAAGTAACTGTAAGAAAAGTTTTAAGATACCAAAGGGAGGTAATCAGAAGCCGTGAATCGAAGAAGGACAGACAACACAATGGCCAATAGAAAAAGGACAAATAGACAAACAACGATCTACGAAACAGTACACAGAAAACTAAAGATCGAGAATATTTCTATTGTTTTACAACAATATTTCCCAATCTCATATTTTGCATAAACATAGAGATGTATGTACCGATTATGTATGCCAAAATTATTCTCGTCTTTATAGTTAATTCTTATTGGTTCTTAGTAAGTAAATCAGAACCACCCTTCTTTTATTATTTTTTTCAATAAGCCGTAATTTCACAGAGCCTATGATTGTTATATATTTAAATATAAATGAACGTTCTACAGAAAACCGAAGTGGCAATCAAGAATGGACAATTCAGAGACACAGACAAAACGACGCAGAACGAAGATAGACAAAACCAAAATATACAACGCGTAGAACTAATGATGATGAGCAACACGGACACACAATAAAAACCAGAGAAGAAGACAGATGATCGAATAGGGTCAGCTGTTTCTGGTTTATATTATGCACATTTTCAAGTTTATTTTCAGAACTTTTATATTAATAATCTTAATACTATTGAGGTATTTTTCGAAGGACGATCAATGCAATCGCCACGGGACGACCAATTGTCCACTAAACACTACACAGAAAACTAAAGATTGAGTAACGCGAACTCCAGCAGGTTTCAGCGGAGTTGCTCCAGATTGGAATACGCAGTTTCTCCTCTACATGTGGCACCCTTTGTGTTACTCATGTAAGGAATTATGCCACAAATGTATTCGGTAGTCATCAATAATGAATAAAGAAAGGAATTTAATAAGCATTATGAAAAGAAAAATTAAAGAGTGATGGTCAATATCAACACAACGAACAATGACCTCTCACCTTCACTTAAGGCACAAAAATGTGGTTGTGCCAAACCGGTTAATATGATCCCAACCCTCCCCTCTTGATAACTGGATCTCTAATGACAATACATGTATAAACAAACTATAAAAAAAACCTGTACAGATTCGCTTCCACTCAAAAAGATCACATGCTGTCTACTAGCAATGAAGATTACTCTTTGGGGAAAAATCTTCATTGATACTTCTGGCAGATTTGATATCAAATAGTCATGAACATTCAGAGAAATTAATGGTCTTCGTGGGAGACCAGCATAATTATGTCATCAGCTTATTGGAATCAAATATTGAATATAAAATAGTAATATAATGGAATATAAATAATGTACCTACTAGTTCCATTTAACAGACTGTCTATATTTTTAGCCAGGTAAATCTCTACCAAAGAGTAAGGTATAACCTTTAGGAAGACGATTTTTCATGGATTGTCCTGGTTTAGATGTGTCAGATTTGAACTTTTTAGCTTTGTTTATTACGTCGCCATAATAACATGGATTTAAAATACCTTGTTTGATAAGATCTCTGTATGTAGAATTGTATTTATATACAAGATCGCTATAACAGTAATAAAAGTTTGTGAAAGTTTTCAATCATTTATGAAAGCGGTATCCTTGGTGTAAGATTAAATGGGTACATTCGATTCATTTGGTTTTTTTTAAAATTAAGATGACAATGTGCTAAATTTTAAAGTATCAAATGGGACACTGTCATTTCTGGGACAGATAAAAAAAAAACACTATCGGAAATAGTTCAAATATATTTATAACAGTTTGTATTTCTTACAACTAGAAAGTACAATTATTCTTAACTTGAAATCTGTCACCCGGACGGAAAGTAGTTCTTGCAATGTGAACATACAATTCTGTGCTTATAGTTTGACAAAGTTTGTATCACAATATTGTTATCGAACACGGAATAGGGACACCAAAATCACATGGAGATTTAAAACATGCTGCATAGGATTAGTTTCAAATGACAAAATTTGACAAGAAAAGTGTTGTTTTTAATTAAATAAAATGTACACATCCCACATTGGATAAAAATTATGTTGTTTATAACAGTCTGTAATTTCTTTGTAAAGACCCAGTAAATATTCAACTTAACCTGTGTATGCCTTAATTATATTTGGCAAACAAACGTTAGGGCCACACATTATCTAAATCATGGTATCTATAAGCTAAAATGCACATTCTATGGCACATGATGCACAAGCAGATACGTAGATATCTCAGTGGATACGATATCTTTCTGGAGTAACCTTCAACAGGTACGCTGCATAGTCAAAAGATGGAAGAGCCTTTGGAAGCAAGTAAGCCAAAGAGCAAACACATGATAGCCAAAAATCGGCAAAGGTTTCCTGGGGCACACTGATCATAGTTTTAATAAATCACATTTCAATCCTTTCGACCCTAAGATGAAAATTCTTCAACCTCGATTCATTGGTATTACAAAAACAGGAAAAATGGTGTGATCTAAGAAATTATTAAATCATATTGACTTTTTCTCAATGTAATACTACAGCTGTAAGTTTATATTACATATCACAAGCGATAAAACCTAAAAGGGTAGATTATAAAATTGTAAACTCATCTGATTGTATTCCAGAGAGAATTGCCAGTTGTAGAATCTAATTCCTTTAACTGTATTCTATCAATTTCAATTAATTATAGTTTCCACAAGCAAAGTGGTAATTAGAAACGGGTATGTGGGGATTTGATAATGCTTTAGTGTATGCACAACTGCTTCTTCTTGTGTTTAAGGTATATATTGCACTTTTATATTTATATACATTTGCTTGGGTACTCTGAGATTGTGTTACAAAACACTCAGTCTGGTCATTTTGTCTCGACACATTGTCCGTTATGTTTCAATGATAAATATGAATTTGCCCTGTCAAAGGAGTTACTAATGTTTATCTTTTGAAAGAATACACTTTTACAACTAATAATTTAGATGAATTGACGGCGGATTGATTAACCAGAAAATATAGCATAAATTGTAAATATTTACAGCAGAAAAAAAAAGCATAATCAGAAATATTTATAACAACAGGATATAATGCAAAATAGTTATACCAGTATGATATTATGTAATGTAACATATTTATACCGGTAACATATTATGTAATGTAACATATTTATTCCGGTAACATATTATGTAATGTAGCATATTTATACCGGTAACATATTATGTAATGTAACATATTTATACCGGTAACATATTATGTAATGTAACATATTTATACCGGTAACATATTATGTAATGTAACATATTTATACCGGTAACATATTATGTAATGTAACATATTTATACCGGTAACATATTATGCTATGTAACATATTTATACCGGTAACACATTATGTAATGTAACATATTTATACCGGTAACATATTATGTAATATAGCATATTTATTCCGGTAGCATATTATGTAATGTAAAATATTTATTCCGGTAGCATATTATGTAATGTAACATATTTATACCGGTAACATATTATGTAATGTAACATATTTATTCCGGTAGCATATTATGTAATGTAACATATTTATACCGGAACATATTATGTAATGTAACATATTTATACCGGTAACATATTATGTAATGTAACATATTTATACCGGTAACACATTATGTAATGTAACATATTTATACCGGTAACATATTATGTAATGTAACATATTTATTCCGGTAACACATTATGTAATGTAACATATTTATACCGGTAACATATTATGTAATGTAACATATTTATTCCGGTAGCATATTATGTAATGTAACATATTTATACCGGTAACATATTATGTAATGTAACATATTTATACCGGTAACATATTATGTAATGTAACATATTTATTCCGGTAGCATATTATGTAATGTAACATATTTATACCGGTAACATATTATGTAATGTAACATATTTATACCGGTAACATATTATGTAATGTAACTTATTTATTCCGGTAGCATATTATGTAATGTAACATATTTATACCGGTAACATATTATGTAATGTAACATATTATACCGGTAACGTATTATGTAATGTAACATATTATACCGGTAGCGTATTTATAATTTTTTCCTTATGCATATTATGAAATGTTTATGTTCAATATTGAGCAAGCGTCGATATAAAAACCTTTGTGAAATAAGGTTTAATTTATGATATAATGTCACATTAGCGTTGTATTTTGTGAAATGTCTGTCAGAGAGGTGAAATGTCTGTCAGAGGTCAAATGTCTATTAGAGAGGTGAAATGTCTGTCAGAGAGGTGAAATGTCTGTCAGAGAGGTGAAATGGCTGTCAGAGAAATGAAATGTCTGTCAGAGAGGTGAAATGTCTGTCAGAGGTCAAATGTCTGTTAGAGAGGTGAAATGTCTGTCAGAGAGGTGAAATGTCTGTCAGAGGTAAAATGTCTGTCAGAGAGGTGAAATGTCTGTCAGAGAGGTGAAATGGCTGTCAGAGAAATGAAATGTCTGTCAGAGAGGTGAAATGTCTGTCAGAGAGGTGAAATGTCTGTCAGAGAGGTAAAATGTCTGTCAGAGAGGTGAAATGTCTTTCAGAGGTAAAATGTCTGTCAGAGAGGTGAAATGTCTGTCAGAGATAAAATGTCTGTCAGAGAGGTGAAATGTCTGTCAGAGAGGTGAAATGTCTGTCAGAGGTAAAATGTCTGTCAGAGGTAAAATGTCTGTCAGAGGTAAAAATGTCTGTCAGAGAGGTGAAATATCTGTCAGAGGTAAACTGTCTGTTAGAGGTGAAATGTCTGTCAGAGAGGTGAAATGTTATTTATTCCATTAATTATCATTTATTGAAACGTTTGAATATTTGAAGAGGCGGGTGTCCATCAGGGAATTATTATCCTATCATATAAATATTGGTGACTACTGAAAATTTGATTACAATTATCATAATGGTAGAATGACTATAGTACGCTGGCTTCTTTAATTGATAAGATACAGTTATGGTTAGGATATGGATATTTCATGGGGAGGGGTGTGGAGGAAAATACTGACAAGCTCATCGACTTATTGAAATGTCACAAACAAATACCATATTGAATACACGTCAGGTGTATGTATCAAGCTGCCAACATATCTCACTGATTGAATGGGGAAATGCAACTCGAACTACCAAATATCGAGCCACACTATTCCCTTTGATTTGAACATTGTTCTATATTTTGGACATTGCATTATTGTCTATCCCTCTCCGATTAATGGCTTCTGATTATCCCTTTGAGATATTTTACTATATACATATATGTATACATACAATGAAAAGCAAAAAGTCGGAACAATTCCAAAATCTGACAGAAAAATCGTAAAAACAGAGATAAGATTGATACCCCTAACACACACATACATGAACATATCGTTTCTAACCTTGGTGCATTCATTTCAATAAAACGTGGGGAGTTAAATGGAGCTTTATGGACCCAGCTTCCCTTTTAGTGAAATGATTCGGTAAGCAAATGCTTTCCACATAAGAGCAAAACGCCAACCCTCGCATATATCAATTCTATATCAGCGCTTCTGCAAAGAAGGACGAGTCCTATTTTTGAACTCTATGCAAAATATATTTAATTTTCGTAATTTCGCAAAAGTTGTAATGTGTATAATATTAGTTCTATTAATGTGAGTCGAAGGCATTTACCGTCATTTAAATATTAGATAGTATATCACTGTCGTCAAAGAGCTCCGATCGAAAATGTTTGGTCAACATCCGGGATATTTTAAAGCGGATTTTTAAAGCAGAGACGGATAATTATCGTAAGTATTTATAAATATACTGTGTATATAATGTTTTGAATTATGATACTTTATGATTGTTATTATTATTAATTTAATTTTTTGTCCAAATATCATTTATTTTTGCAGTGTAAAATTTGATTTTTCTATAAGTTATAAAGAATCCGGCTTCAAAATCATTACAATCAACTGAAATATCGCTATATCTTGCATTTACGAATGAATTAAATGTTGCCCAAGAAGAAAAAAATATTGATGAATGATTGATTTTACTTAAAAATATTATTTTGTTGATGAAAAGTCAATTAGTAACTAATTATACCCTAAAACATGATGTCAACAGATGTTTTTGAAATCCGGTTTGGTCAAAATGTAAACATGTATAGAAACCGGTTGTGTCATTTATAAAAAAAACAGGGTTTTTCAGTATGTAAATACCACTGATCTTATTGTTATTGAGCATTATATTGCAATTTAACAATAGTTGTGATTAGGAAATATCTCAAAGGCCATAAATACTGATCCATAGTATGAATATTCGCCATGGCTGCTAATTTCAGCTACTTTGTATAATAAAAAAATCGTTATTTCTATGTTAAATTGCAACTGTCGCGAACACTTGATTTTTTTATGCTTTTTGTGGCACTGGCATCACGGTGAGTGAGTGAGTGAGTGAGTGAGTGAGTGAGTGAGTGAGTGAGTGAGTGAGTGAGTGAGTGAGTGAGTGAGTGAGTGAGTGAGTGAGTGATGAGTGAGTGATAAGTGAGTGAGTGAGTGAGTGAGTGAGTGAGTGAGTGAGTGAGTGAGTGAGTGAGTGAGTGAGTGAGTGAGTGAGTGAGTGAGTGAGTGAGTGAGTGAGTGAGTGAGTGAGTGAGTGAGTGAGTGAGTGAGTGAGTGAGTGGGTGAGTGAGTGAGTGATGAGTGATGAGTGAGTGAGTGAGTGAGTGAGTGAGTGAGTGAGTGAGTGAGTGAGTGAGTGAGTGAGTGAGTGAGTGAGTGAGTGAGTGAGTGAGTGAGTGAGTGAGTGAGTGAGTGAGTGAGTGATGAGTGAGTGAGTGAGTGAAATCGACCAATCAGAAACAAGAATTGTCCGTGGCGACCATGTTTGTCAACGGATCGGGATGGAATGAGCAATCTTTATAGAAGACCTTCCATAGTTGCTTCCTACAAAGTTTCGGTTTTTATTGTATCTAGCTTTAGTGAAATAATGTGTACAGATTTTGTCTGTTTATATACTTATGAGTTTTGACTTTCCCTTTGGAAGATTGTTCGGAGTTCGATAATTTTGTATTACCCATATTCATTTGACTTAGCAGTTTGAGAGGAGAAGATTTGATAAAATTGGCCAATTAGAAACAAGAATCGCTTGTGGCGACCATGTTTGTTAACGGATCGGGACGAAATGAGTAATTGTTACAGAGGACCTTCCATAGATGCTTCATACTCTTTCTCCTTAATGCTGCGTTCTTGGCGGAGAAGCAACAAATACCAATTTTATATTCTTTTGTTTGACAAGACCGCGGCTCGTACCCACAATCTATCGCACTCGAGGCGAGCACGCTAGCCATTACGCTACCGATGCGGTTCCCTATTTTTTATTTAATTTTTATTTATTTTTTTAATCAAAATTTCTTATTGTCCTTCAATATATTATTTGAAAACAAAAATTAATCCAAAACAATAAGAGTTACTTGATATCTATATAAACAGTTCCTACTTTTGATCGAACACTCTTTGAATATGCAATAATCTAACTGTCTAGCAAATAAAGAAAAAGAATTATAAGTTCTATACAAAATCATGACCATTCTGTCGAAGGTGACTTGGTGAATGCCAATTCTGCACAAACCGTTTTGTATTTCTTCCTTTTAATGGTATACAAAACATCCACATGTAACATATTTTGACTATGTGCTGTTGGGTTTTTTTTCACAACTTTTATTCATTGAAGACAATTTTTTTTTATCAATTTGCAAGTCGAACATACCCTTGACAAGTGTTATAATGAACCTTACCTATAAATAAATTACAGAAAGGAAACATAATTGTGATATTGAGCTGTTTTCGCTATTCTTTCAATTTTTTACACAGACAAAACCGGTTCTACTGAAGCACAATTTTTGCGACCCAACCGGAAAGTAGTGGCTGACAGAGCCGGAACGAATGTACGTAAATAAACATTGTGTTTTTTACTGTAGTAAATCTAAAACTATTCATGGTGGCACGCCAGTGCAAACTATCATGTATATAAGCATTACAAAGGGTTTGTGTACTTTAATTACACATATAAACTACTTTTTATAGCTTTATTTGATGATTTCAATCTCATTATTAGCATTTTTCATTGTTTATGTCCATCATTTTATCTATATCTGAGTAATCGATGAGGACAACTACAGTAATATATAGGTAAAAACAAGCAAAAATAATCGATAGATAACGACATCTTCTGGATTCAAGATATAATAATACTATATGATCATAATACTTACTTTTTGTCGTCGCCTGTATGTCAAACATGCCTAATTGACTTGTACCGGAAGATGACAGAGCATTTCCGACCGGAGCTCTTTGACGACAGTGTATATAAAGCCATCGGAAAACTTCTTAGGGAAACAATAGTCAACTTTGAATCAATATCTAATGTTCAATACCATCTTTTGTCATCTGCGCAAGTAACCGAACATTTTTTTCAACAAGGTGTTAATATCTTAAAAAAAGAAGAAGAAATAAGATGAGACGATTCTTTAAAAAGTATCATTTCTCATTAATGTTTTATGTATTATTTGTCTTGTTTGTAGTGTGAAATGTATAACCATTTCGTTGAGCGCCGAGTTCGTTGTGGCGCAATAAAGACGTAGATATCAAATTTAGTGCGCACGACGCGTTTCTGAAATAACTTTAATCAGGTACGCTCAAAATACAATTTACTTGACCTAACATATTTTCAAAATGCATATAGTTATTTGTTTTAACCTCGACACGTTACTGTTTGTATAAATGCACTAATCATTAAAGGAAAGTATAAAGGATCCTGACTAGGTGATTAAGGCACCAAGTAATCCTAATGATAAACTTGAAGATAATTTGAACTGCCGTCTTTGTGGTAGCTGAAATTAGCAAGTATTAATTCAAATTTTTATCAAACACAACTACACCGGATAGCGGGCAATCTAGCATTGTTAAAAGTCAGTAATTATATTCTATTACAGGGATTTAACGGAAGCATCAACGTCCAAATTGCTATTTTCAATGGCTTTTGTATATGATCCCATATGTTTGAGTGTAACTTTCCACACGAAGAACGCCTGAGTGACAGTGATTAACACTTTACCATAACAAGCAAACAACAAAGAAATATAATTTAAGCCTATCGTCATTTGTATCATGCATATGAAATCTATGTATAATAAACTTAAGAATATTTTAATGAAGCATCGAAAAGGATCAATTTTCTTTTCTGCTAATTTTTGTTGAATTTCAATACGCTTCCATTTTGCTAAATTTCTACATTTTTTACCTATGACGTAATGGAAATTGTTAAAAATATAATGCGCTTGCTTTTATTTTCCTCTCTAATTTTTAGACACAATTCCTTAGTAAGTGGAATCAACATTCGACAGAACTAACTGCGGTCGAAAAAGTGAAAAATTATATATACTTTGTATATATTAAAAGTGGAGATTAAGAATTGACAATATTCTTTTCAACACACTTGTGTATAAAGTAAATTTTCCTGATGCAAAGTAAAAAAAATGAAAAACCCTTACAGAACTCTGCGTGTCATGAAAGCGTAGATATCTAATTAAATGTGTGTTTTTGATATTTTAATTAATTCAAAAATTGTTAAGTTACATTTCTTTTCACACCACTTACCCAAAAAACCAGAATATGATTACATAAATAGAATAATTTTATCATTTAGTTATAGGTGCCGTATAGAACTCGCACTTACTACAATATCTTCTTTGAGTTATTCCACCTTTCTTAACGCTTATCTTGATAAAATATAAATTTCAGTTTTGGGGCCTTTTAATAAAATATAAATTTCTCAGAACTAGTACTTGACTTTTTTGGTTAAAATGCTTAACTGGGCGTAGCTACAGAAAGAAACGATTGACCACAGTAAAGGGGCAATCAGAGCCGTACATCGAAGAGATCGTGGCCAAAGATTAAATAAACTGCAGACTCAATAATCTATTTGTATGGTGTTGTCATTATTTTTATTTAATTCTGTTATTCATCAAATTATTCTGTGTAGGCACTTGCTCTTACATGTTTTACAGCATCTACGACACTACTGAATATATTTCTGACAAGATATTGGGGGATGTTGATGGGAGGAGGGTCTTGCAAGCGATCAAGGTGGATGAAAAACTATGACAATTTAATATATAAAAAAAATATAAATGTTGAAGGCAGATAAACAATCAGACAACATAAAGCATGCTGTACCCGTGTAAAAGGCTCATTGTTTTTTGTCTAAATATACCGGGTTAATATTTTATAAGAAACAGTATTTTAACTGGCTACAGCTTGATACAATATATCAAAAGATGCCAAATGTCTTAGTCTAAAATGATTTATACATGAAACAATACTAAGCTTAAAATGCAGGGTAAATAATATTGGTGCCATATTGTTTGTGAATAGAATCTGCCTTGCATTTAATCCCCTATTATCTTTTCGTGTAGTATTTAATAATATTTTACTTGGAACATATGGAATGTTGACCGATCTTTTACAAAATTTCACTGTCTATTCCTCAATTAATTTCAATGTCAATTTCTTAATCCTCTTTTTTCTTGTCAGTAATTGTCAGTAACTACATTAAGAACAATTAAACAATGGTTTATTTCATCCTTGAATGACATGAAAGACGAAATATACAAACCGATATTGACGCGGCGGTTAATGCTGGCGGAACAACAATGTATTAAGAACTGGCAAAAGGTATAATTTACAATTGATGGGATTAAAGAAAATTGTTTTTATTAAAAAAAACTGTCATTTTGCAACAGACAAACGTTTTCATTAGGCATTTTATATAACCTAATAAATGATACCCTACTATTATATTTCTTTGATTATATTTGTAATAAAATCATAATATTGTAAATATATATTTCGAAAATGTTCATTCTAAATAACAATCAAGAAATAATTATACTATTTAAATGAAAAACGCCCAAAAAAATACCACACTGTCGGAACAGTTCTAAAATACCACACTGTCGGAACAGTTCTAAAATACCACACTGTCGGAACAGTTCTAAAATACCACACTGTCGGAACAGTTCTAAAATATCACACTGTCGGAACAGTTCTAAAATATCACACTGTCGGAACAGTTCTAAAATATCACACTGTCGGAACAGTTCTAAAATATCACACTGTCGGAACAGTTCTAAAATACCACACTGTCGGAACAGTTCTAAAATATCACACTGTCGGAACAGTTCTAAAATATCACACTGTCGGAACAGTTCTAAAATACCACACTGTCGGAACAGTTCTAAAATATCACACTGTCGGAACAGTTCTAAAATATCACACTGTCGGAACAGTTCTAAAATATCACACTGTCGGAACAGTTCTAAAATATCACACTGTCGGAACAGTTCTAAAATACCACACTGTCGGAACAGTTCTAAAATATCACACTGTCGGAACAGTTCTAAAATATCACACTGTCGGAACAGTTCTAAAATACCACACTGTCGGAACAGTTCTAAAATACCACACTGTCGGAACAGTTCTAAAATATCACACTGTCGGAACAGTTCTAAAATATCACACTGTCGGAACAGTTCTAAAATACCACACTGTCGGAACAGTTCTAAAATATCACACTGTCGGAACAGTTCTAAAATATCACACTGTCGGAACAGTTCTAAAATACCACACTGTCGGAACAGTTCTAAAATATCACACTGTCGGAACAGTTCTAAAATATCACACTGTCGGAACAGTTCTAAAATACCACACTGTCGGAACAGTTCTAAAATACCACACTGTCGGAACAGTTCTAAAATATCACACTGTCGGAACAGTTCTAAAATATCACACTGTCGGAACAGTTCTAAAATACCACACTGTCGGAACAGTTCTAAAATCTAATATAAAATTCGTAGAAAGATGGATAACACTAAAGAAAAATTGTAAAAAGTAACAAAATCAGTAAAAGCACGTGAACATGACCGCTCACTTTCATGGCTTAGTATAGGAACTTCAATAGAAAAAAAGTTGCGGGTTTAAGCATGTTCTAAGGGCCTAAGGTGTTCTCACATAGAATCACAATACAGAGGTACAATACAGAATCAGTAGCGCTTATGAAAAAACCTAATTATGAACTAAACCACGGAGCAACAGTATATAAATATATAATTACAAACTAAAATACTGCTTGGAGCTTTCGATGGCGCTATCCATCTTCTTTACCATGTTTTACTAGTGATCAATAAACATATAGAAATCACAATATATAAGGTACCAATTAAATTCTCGTCGTGTAACTTTTCGCGGTTTATCAATCGTACGGAAGACGCATAAAAATGATATTGTGATTACAGGTGTATAAATAAATTTATAAAAGATTTAACAATTACGTAAGCTATTTTTTTTTAATATTGACACATTACTGCTTAAAAGTATTCAGTTTCTTTTTCCACAAATTCTCCCTATTTTTCTGTAAAATCCGTTTTTGTTAAGTCTATGACAAACGAGTCGATTTCAATTTTGCTGTTGTGAATTTTCTACACCTTGATAGTAATGTTCCAAATACTCAAGCGTTAGAGTTTATATTTCACAACTTTTATGTTACACTCGAGCTTGCATGTTGTATTCAGACTTTCTACAACGTCACCGTCTTCTGCGTACTAAGCTTTTAAGTCAAGGATTCTTAAACAATTGTCTCATCTTATTTTCACAAAACGTTTCTAGGAAGATATCAGCACCATGTTGAAAAGTATTATGTCACTTGTGTGCATATGACGAACGATAATATTGGCCATTAGATTTTGGTTCAAAGTTGACTGAAATATTGCTGAAAGTGGCGTTAAACACCAAAGATCGAAATCAAATCAAATCATCAAAGTTGACTAGTGTTTCTAATTTATATCTTCCGATGGCCCTGTTTACGATTAATATCTAAATGATGTTTGAAACCATCGGATCTCTTTAATAGAACTAATACAAAAAAATATATTATACATATGACAACTTCTGTGACCCGAATATTAACTATATTATGTATAAAACAATACGTCTCAGAATTCTTTACAACTACAGTACTCGTCCAGTTATATGTGAGGGTCGACGATTCTTGTCTTTTTTAGTCTTACAAGGATGGATAATGCTTTCCGCACACTGATATATATATGTGATTCATAGGTTCTGCATGTTGGGCGAAATATATATTATATATATTTTTTTTTTCTTAACATTTGACAGATGTATGGATTTGCATTTTTCTATTATTTCATTGATATGAACTTGAATTCGGTTAGTTGTCTTTGTTAACTTTAATAGTGCTTTAAGTTAAACACTCTGAAAGTAAATGAGCCAAAAAAAATTAATGAAATAACACGATGTACATAGTTTGTGTATACTCTCAGCCTCTTTTACTTATGTTAAAATAAGAAAAAATGACTGTGCATAAAATATATTTGTATTAATCCTTATTATTTTAGGCAAATAAATTCTGAAGGTAATATCGGCCTATTGTATTAATACGTTACCTCGAAGAAATATTAGAAATTTTCGAATCTGAATTCTAACTAGTCGTCATTAAAATGATTTCAAAATCTCTTTTACACATGAATTTCGCTTGATTTTAGTGAATCCTAGAGCTAATATTGAACCTAAATATTTAAATAACAAATAAACGTGATGCAATTTCCTGAAGGATCATTCATTGTTCTTTTACAACATGCATACCTTTCTTTGATACGTATATTTGATAAATAGAGATTAATACATGACCTTTTCCATATTAGCCCGGGTATCATCCCGAGACCCCCATATCAGCCCAAGACGCAGTCGAGGTGTGACATGGGTACAAGGATGATAGCCGGGATGAAATGAAATAATTAAATTAATATATATGGAAGTTTAGTTGTGTATTCGACTGAACAGATACAGTTTCAGAACACTATTGTCAAACAAGAGAATCTCTATCCCCATAAATATTAATGGCAACATTTCCTATGGAGGCGTTTTGAAACATTGAAAATATAGATGTAATTCTTTAGTTTTTTATTTACTGTGAATCTTGACGATGACAATACGATTAGTAGCGATGTAACAACTGTAAAAACGTACTTTTAACAATTTACGTTGGGTTTCATATTTTTCAAGAAGTGTGATCATCATAATTTACTTCCCATGAAATGTGATTAGTAAAAAGTATTTTTCGAGAACTGTGATGAGACTCCTATCTCACACTCATCTGTGTGTGTCAGTTAATGTTTGTAAACAGACGACACCGGAAAACGGAAGTAGCTTGCACGAGACGCCCGATTGTGGATTTTTTTGCAAGAGACGCCTCTAATATGGGTCATCAGCCTGGGGGTGAAATTATGGCTAGTTTACTTCCGGTCGTTGCACATATGCAAAACCTATTATATTAATACTAAGTATATGATAATGTATGTTATTGGAAACTATTAAATCAACTACAGAATGTTACACTAAGTACACAAAGAGTAACATTCATAGTCGTCATAGATAAATACATCATTGCTAAAAACCAGGTCCCAATATGTAGTTTTAAGTGGGATTCGTATGGTCATCTTCCGTTTCTATATTGTTTTTGCTTCACTAATGCTGTTTCGCTGTTTTGTAGATTGTCCTCCAATATTTGTATGTTACCTTCCTCTTAGACAAACAAACAAAACATCTTTATAAGACATTTCAAACCAATTGCGTTGTCATTATATAACGTATGCATGGATGGTTCAATCTTTAAAACTAACCAGGTACACTTTTGTGTTGTTTTTCGTTTTTGTTATATTATTATTTAGCAATGAATTGGTTTGATTCGATTTCGCTCTCTACATAGAAATATTACTAACTTCCGACTATAATGAAGCATTTGTGACTATCCTCTTACTAGATAAAACAGTCAAGAAATAAAGTTCATAAGTCGGAAAACGGTTTTTAGTTAACGAACATCAAAAGATATATTTTGTTACAAACTATTTGAACTTATCTGAACATTTTAAATACTTTAAATTGTACTCTAAATAGGGATTGTAGTAATTTTGAAAAAAGTCTAGATTGTAGTTTTGTAGATTCTTTTTCAGAAGGTATTAATATTCTTTGCTTAAATTGTTGTGGGTTAAAAAGAAGATTAAATTATCCAGAGTTCGAATCCTTAATAAAGCATTGTGGTATTGTGTGTTTTTCTGAGACTAAAACTGATGACTTAGACAACATTGAACTAGATGGCTATGATTTCAAAATGAAAAATAGGAGGACATTTTTGCATAGAAAATCGGGAGGTCTAGTCTTGGGATATAAAAAGGAGTTGGCAAGTAAGATAAAAGTGTTCAGTACAGATAGTAAATTTGTGTTTTGGTTTAAAATATCTCGAGACAAATTTAATCTAGACGAAGACATTATTTTTGGAATTGTTTATATGCCGCCAGAAAATACCAGATATTCATCAAACGCTGCTTTTGCAGAAATCGAAGCAGAATATTTGGTTTTCTCAAGTAATTATAATTATAGATCACTTTTAGGTGACTTTAACGGACGGACTTCAAATGATGACGACTTCATACTTATAGATAACAATCGACATGGGGACAATTTTGCTGACTTTATAAATGACGGTCTTGTGACACTTGACCAACTGGGAATTCCTAGGAAGAAAGAAACAATTTGGATAAAGTAAAAAACGGATACAGAAATAAACTACTAGAATTTTGTAAAGGAAACAGTCTATTTTTACTCAACGGTAGGGTAGCGGAAGACAGGCATGAAGATAGCCTCGCTTGTAAAAATCTAAGTACTGTTGATTATTGTTTATGTTCAGTGAAACTTTTAAAATATGTTAACAATTTTAGAATACTAGAGTTCAGCAGCTTATACTCCGATGTCCACTCTCCATTACATATCACATTTTCAAAAAAGAAATTTATTGAAAATGCAGATTATATCACAGACCAAAATGTAGTTATTGAAAAAGAAAAAAAGAAATAGGTGGGACAATGTGAAATATGAAGAATTTAGAACAAACATTGAATCGGATAAAATTAATAAGCTGAAGAACAAAGTTCTCGGAGTTAAACAAATGGTAAAGAGTAAGAGTGACATAAACTCACTCACAGATGATCTCTGTCAAATTTTTATTGAGTCTGCGAAAACTACTTTTGGAACTAAACTTTGCAAAAACAAAAAATATATTTTAAACTATCGAAAACAAATTCGTAATCCCAAACCATGATTTAATTATGAATGTCAATTAGCAAGAAAACACTTAAGGAAAAGAAGACGAAAGTTTAAAAATAATCGAACATCTGCAAGCCATGAAGAAATGAAAGTATTTGATAAAAAATATAAAAATACACTGGACAAAAATATGAGACTATATCGGAAAAAAATGTCATTAGAATTACGCAATCTTAGAAAGAGCAACTCAAAAGAATATTGGAAAATTTTAAATAGAGGAAAAACGGAAACTGAACCCAATATCCCAATAGAAAGTTTGTTTGAGTATTTCAAGAACCTAAACGAAACTCCAATAGAAAATGATCAGGCATTTTCTTTCCCAAATATAGATCCATTCGATTTGAATTGCGTTAACGAAAATTTGAATAAGAAAATTACATAAAAGGAAATTTTAGACTGCATTAAAAGATTGAAATATAATAAAGCGCACGGTGATGACCATGTAATAAATGAATACATACAATCCACATCCGACAAAATGATAGACGTGTATATAGAACTCTTTAATATTATTTTTGAAACAGGAATTATACCGGATAGCTGGTTAGTAGGCTACATTAAGCCTATCTACAAAAATAAGGGAGATAAACTTGACCCAAAAAATTTCAGACCTATTACGATTTTATGTTGTGTAAGTAAATTATTCACGGCCATCCTAAATGAAAGGCTAAATAAATTTTCGGATGATTTTTTGATATTATGCGAGAACCAAACGGGTTTCTGAAAAGGTTATTCCACAATAGATAACTTGTTTATTGTACATTCCTTTTTTGAAATACTTAAAAAGAAAAAGAAAAAATGTATTATAGGAGAGATGGACTGTGGTATAAGTTGCTGTTGAACAATATGAATGGTAATATGCATAATGTTATTTTAAACATGTATAAAGATATTAAGTCTTGTATTGTATATAATAATGTAAATTCAAAGTTCTTTTATTGTAATAATGGAGTAAGGGGAAAATATATCGACTTTCCTTTTTGCCTTATATTTGAATGATTTGGAGTCTCTCTTGGGAACATGTAACCTAAAGGGTCTAGACAGTATTTCTCGGGATATTGAAGACAACTTTGATATCTACCTAAAACTTTTGATCCTTTTATATGCTGATGACACCGTTTTGATGGCAGAATCTCCAGAGGAACTGCAAATGCTTCTGGATGCATTTGATGATTATTGCACAATTTAGAAATTGAAAGTGAATGTTGATAAAACTAACATCATGATCTTTTCAAGAGGGCGGCAAGCACAAAATTTAAAATTTTCTTTACATGGGTTAGAATTAGAAGTTGTTAATAGTTTTACATATTTAGGAATCATTCTATCAAAAACTGGTAATTTTAATCTAGCAAAAAAATCAATAGCGGATAAAGGCATTAAAGCTATGTATGAAGTTCTTAAACTAGGTCGATTACATAATTTAACCATTCCTTGCCAATTAGATTTATTTGACAAAATGGTATGGATGTGAATTATGGGGTTATGGAAATTGTGATATTATAGAACGTGTCCACTTAAAATTCTGTAAAATGTTACTACACATGAAATCTTCTACACCCTCGTTCATGGTTTATGGCGAGCTGGGTCGCTATCCTTTGGGGATTGATATCAAAATACGCATGGTTTCATATTGGGAAACATTTATTGATGGTAAGCAATCAAAGCTTTCTAATATTTTATATAAATTATGTCTTGCGCTCTCTAACATAGAAGGAAAGCACTTTATATGGTTATTTTCTGTTAAAGGTATTTTAAATGAATGTGGCTTAGCTTACATATGAAACACTCAGACATTTCAGAATACTGAATGGCTTAAGCTAAATATAAAACAAACTGCGAGATCAATTCAGTATACAGTTTTGATTATCTTTAATTCAAAATTCACCAAAAGCTCTTAACTATAGGACCTTCAAAGAACAATTCGAAACTGAAAATTATCTGCACATTCTTGATGACAATTTTTTATTTGAATTTTGTAAATTTAGAACTCTAAATTATAAATTACCAATAGAATATGGAAGATGGCATAATATAGCAAGAAACATGCGTTTTTGTAATCTATGTAATCAAAACGAAATTGGGGATGAATGCCACTACATTTTGGAATGCAAATTGTTTAACAGTATTCGAAAAGACTATATTGACACTTACTTTATAAAGCGACCAAGTGCAATAAAATTCGGCCATTTAATGAAAACAAAAAATAGAATTAAACTTAACAAAATTTGCAGATTTATCAAAATTATCAACAAAGCTGTGTGCGCCCGGGCTAAACCTATAGCGATATTCTTCTCCACCCTGTTCGTATTCATTATATCATTTCATTTCTACAGACATTTATTTTATCCTAATTAACATTACTAATATATATATATATAATTTGTATGCTATTGATATTTTTATTATATAGGTAAATAATGTTTCTTCTCTTTCTTCTTGCTGTTTGCATTATATATGATTATCATTATTTATTATTTATGTATCTCTATACCTTTGTAACTACATGATTTATGAGAATAAAGATATAGATAGATTGATACCTTACTAAAATGGTCGATAGCAAATTTGAAAATTTATTGGAAGTATGTGATTTCGTATTGTGTATATTTTAACATTTGATGTAACATTGCTTAATTTATAAATAGTTGGGTCTACAGTATATTATATTCATGTGGTGACAATGCAACTGTTTCCTTTAATCGGCGTCCAAGATTGTTTTTCTCTGTGAATAAAATGTTAATTTTTAAATATATTCATGGTTTTTATTTATTTATTTATTTCATTTTTGTATTTATGCATTTCGTTTTATATATGGTGTATATGATGTCTTTGTCTGCTTCATCTTTTTGATTTTAAGATCGAACATTTAACAAAATTATTTATTTTAATGCTATTTATATTGTAGACTGACTCATTACTTGATACAATTCAATATTTAATTCGTCTGATATTTAGGAAAATATTCATCCAATTCAATTAAAATGGAAATTTCCCACTCTATTTTAGGTTTAAAATTGAATATGACCACTTTGTAGGTGACATTTTGTTCTGTTGTGTTCCCTTTCATCTTTTTACTTTAAGTAACTACCATATTATCAATGAACTTTAGTTATACATTTCAAATTGATTTCAAACCATAGTCAATTTTAAAGGGTTAATAGTTACATTGTTTGAACTTTTATTTACTTCGATGAATCAAAACACATTTATAGCTTAAAAATAAGATTTTAAAAAAGCGTGTAAATGTTCAAAGGTACTCTGAAATGAAACGCCTTTGTCCAAATCAAAACCTCAAACAGTAAATTTTACTACCAGAAATATATTTTAATTTTAATGCAATAAAACAGGAAAATTACAGTATTAGTTTTACACATCTGAATCAAGTTTACCGAAGTAATGTGAGCGGCAATTTGATTGGCAATTGTCAGTTATTGTCAACCAATGAAGCATTACATTTTGGAATATGATTAAACATCATCCCGCCCTCTGCAGCTTCCTTTTGGACTACAATCATAGCATTTTCATCATAAATAGAATATTACAATAATAATATTTACAACTGATCGCTTCCCATATGTTGATGGTTAATTGAACAGTCATTAATTATGCTACAGAAACCGTATAAATAACGGAAGACAAGGTACACCTGTACAGGTGTCTGTGTATCATTGACAGTTCACAGTAACAGTGTTAATGTCTTTTTAAGGATTTATTTCAGGTTGAATTATAAATAGAAGATCCAGGAGAGAGAGAAAAAAAATCATTGCAAGATGTTGGTAAGTTATGATTTATGTTTAAATATTTGTATTTATATATTTAAAAAAAAAAACTATTTTTGTTGTTCAATAAATCATATCTTGTTAATTGTAATTTATCATTTTACAGTATGATTAATCACATTAAAGATATACCAAAGAAATAATATGATGGATTGAACAGCTGTAAATAAAATTATAATTGTTAAAATGCATTTGTTAAACAGTGATAGTTGACAAATTTACAACCTAAGACAATATTCTTTTGTCTCATATCAACTTTAAAAAAACGAAGAAGTAAGTATATTTTTCTTCGTTTTATGACTAAGTTGTGAGTTCAAATCCCACTCAGGCGATACATTATGTGATAAAGTTTGTTGGTTTTCTCCGGGTAATCCGGTTTCCTCCACCAATAAAACTAACCGCCATGATATAATTGAAATATTATTGAAAGTGGCGTTAAACACCTTAATCCAACCAAACCATCTTCGTTTTATCTGATTGTAGTAAACATACTCTATAGATAAAAACAAATTATAAAATTGCAAAACGTATAAATATTTAATTGGACGTATTTTAATTAATTTCTCTCAATACTTTTGTATTTCATATCTGTTAATCAACGACAATGAATTAACGATAGGAATAATTAGTTAATTAAGCTATATCGTTTCGGACAGGATTTTTAATCTTTAATTCCCAACGAACACAGTTTCAAATAATAATAAATTGGTTTACAGTTACAAGTGTTTTACACACTAGTGAAATAAACTATAGAGATACAAGGTCAATCATATCTCCGATTGTGAAATGAATTAGATCGGTTGCAAACTCGGTCGATGAGTAAGTAAGACCGATCACAAACTTGGTCGTGAAATAAGTAAGATCGGTCAAATACTTGGTCGTGAAATAAGTAAGATCGGTCACATACTTGGTCGTGAAATAAATAAGATCGGTCACAAACTTGTTCGTGAAATAAGTAAGATCGGTCACAAACTTGGTCGTGAAATAAGGAAAATTGGTCACAAACTTGGTCGTGAAATAAATAGATTGGTCAAAAACCTGGTCGTGATATTTAAGCAAGGTCAGTGGATACTGTTTCATCCAAAGTACCATTTTAAGTAAAATGTTGTTATCACAAATGCTCACCGACAGCTCTAAGTAACATTACGATTAAAGCACAACTATATTCTAACATAAAAATGAAAAACAAAAAATACCAAACCGTCAAGGCAGTTCCAAAATCTAATCAAGATATCGTAGAAACACAGACTACTACAAATATACACGTCCCCTGGCTTGGTACAGGCACTTCAATGAAAAGTGGTGATGTTAAACTAGTTTTATGGGCCTAAAGGTCCAATTTTAGTGAAATAATGCTGCCATTGAAGAATAATCTCATTTGAGTATAATGTAGATCCTCTCAGTGGACAGCGTTGTTGTAAAGAACAGTGCGTCCTAATATTGAACCTGATAAATAATATGTTTATACACAGTGATGCAAAAGTTGTCATGTGTAAAATATTATGTCCACAGAAGAGACTAAAATAGTGTAATCCCGCCACTTTTTATTGAAATGCCTGCACCAAGCCAGGAAAGTGTGGTGTTTTTTGGTTTTTCATTTTTATAGTACTCGAAGCCACCGGAAAGCAAAGAAAAACAAAATGTGCTAGGGGGTTTTCTTTCTCGTCTAAAATGTGTTGTATTCTGGAACATCAGCATGGTAATTACATTTTATTATTAGCTAAAATTTAAATTACATTATTTATTTAGATTCTACAGATATAAATAAAGGCAATTAATATAATACGAAGATAAAATAATATCTTAATGTTAAAGCATTTGGCATTTCACTTTCAATAATTTGTAATTGGAAAAATTCTAATGTAAACCTATTTTAAAAGCCATGTAACATAATAAATTTCTAGAATTCCTCAATGACTGATTGTTCAGGAAAGACTTATCAGAATCTCTTAATTGTCATTTTATAACTTGACGATCAGATCATGGTATCGCAGGTAGTTTATTTGCATTTTGTCTTTCTGTAACCATTAGAATAGAGCACTGACATGGTTTATTAGATATATATATTTCTTAAATTTACAGTTCTTAAATAATGTAATTATTAATAAAGCTAAGGTTCTCCTCCCTCAGGCATAGGTGACCTTAGTCGATTTTGGCTATCCTGTTTAGACCCTTTGGTTTTATTTCTCCCAAAGAGAAGAAAGAATATGTCACTTGTGTCACAATGATATTGGATCCGAGTATCATTATATTTTTGAATGTTCATTTCCTAATGTTGTAGATATAAGAAAAAAACATATACCTAGTTATTATACTAAATATCCAAATTTCCAAAAAATGATAGGACTTTTATCACTTTGTAATGTTCCAGTTTTGAAAAATTTATCACTGTTTATTAGTAAACTTAGAAAATATTTATAATCCAGTAATATTGTGTTTGATTGCCTGTTAGTCATATCCATCATTGTATTTTTGTATTATATGTTATTGTTTGTATTCCTCTTGTTACACATGTATTGTGTCAGAGAGTATAATAAAAGATATAGATACCAAAACTTTAAATTATTTGGCTTTCCAATCTTTCGATTTTGAGCGTAACCGATGAAGGTTATTTCAGAAACGCGACATGCGCACTACATTAGATATCTAGGTTTTTATTAAAGAATTTTATATTTTCTCTCAAGATTATAATGTACGTCTACAATAATCTTACAGACACTGTTGTTAGATTTTTGTTGTTTCTTGCACAGAAGCGGCAAAAAAATATGGTAACATGAATCTAGAAATCTGTTTTGACTATCAGTTCCAGTTCTCATTATATGCTATCGTTTTGTAGACTTCACTTAATTTAACTTTTCTCAATAGTATTTTCTATGGTTGATTTGATCTTTTTTGACATCTTTAGAAGAAAAATGGTTGCAGGGGATAAATGCATATTAGTGTTATTAACAAAGACTTTCCAGAAACAAAAACAAACGCATTATGAAAAGAACGTTAAAAGAGTAACGGTAAACAATTCAAGCAATGTCAACAAAACGAACAATCCTCTCTCATCTCAACTCACTGAACACGAAAACAGACCACGACATATGGTGTTGGTAATCCATGTCCTAGCTTGGGACGGATACAAAAATAGATTTTATAGCAATGTGCTCATCGCAGAATTCGCGTAATTATTTCTGCTTCTCTTTTTCGGAATAGACATATTTTAGTTCTCTTAAACAACTAATTCTATCTTAAAAGTATATAGCTCTGAGTGAGTGAATTATACTTTTTGATAATAGCAACAATTTTTGCATTTGGTAGAAAAAAGTTTGAAGATACCAAATGGACAAGCAAGCAGAAGCCGTACATCGAAAAAAAACATACAATAGAATGGCTGAAAGAAATATAAATTCGCATAAGCTACTTCATCAGGGTTAAAACTAGGGACTCGTCTAGTATTAGGGTTCGTCCTTAGCCTAAGCATATTTTGGTTGTTTCGAGTTTATATATATATTTATTTAAAACATTTTTGATTTTACAATGTAACAGTATTACCAATATTGGTGAAATATTCGTATCTTCTACATTTAATTTTGAATGATTTTCTTGCTCCCAGAGACTACGATTATCGGCTTTGAGTGTATCTGGTGAAGGTGTTTCCGGAAACGCTTCATGTGCACTAAATTAGAAATCTACGTTTTTATTGTGACTGTTAACTGATTACTGGGGTCTGTGTAATGAAGACGTCGATCTGTAATGAAGACTTCATTCTGTTTAATAAAGACTTCGGTCCGTATATCACATATATTAAGAGATTACATAATGTATATTATTTGTAAAGTCTGTAGTCCTTTTTGATTTATTTTTGTTATTGTCGTGGTCCTGTATAGTTGGTTACTAAGATCTGTCTCTGCAGTTCACATTATTTTTCTTTATCATGTAGCAAATATCAGTAATTAAGGGGATTAATAAACTTGATTTGTTTACATCGTAAACTTTCTTTAGCAAGGACAACTTATTTTTTAATCAGTAAATAGAAAGATTTCTTCAGAAATATATTTTTACCATCATTACAGATCATTTTCAGGAAAAAAAATATGCAATTGTAATAATATTAATAGAATTAATAAAATAAAAAAATTAAAAATTAAAATTAAAAAAGCAACAACAACTAATTGTTATTGTAAACTCCATTTATCAAAAGCTTATTATATTAGTAAATAATAATAAAATGTCAGATCGACAATAAAAACGTAGATATCAAATTTAGTGCGCACGACGCGTTTCTGTAATAACCTTCATCAGGTACGCTCAAAGTCGAAAGGTTGGGAAACCAAATAATTTAAAAAGATTTAAGAGCAACTAAACCAAAGGCCCTAAATAGGATAACCAAAATCAGCTAAGGTCACCTATGCCCGAGGGAGGAGAACCTTAGTTTTAATAATAATTACATTATTTAGGAACTGTAAATTTCAAATTATATATAAAGCATGTATTTGTTCGACGGTCTATTGCAAAATATTCTAATTCAGCTGAATCAGTTAGATATTGAATTATATATATTACAATGTGTTTCCTTCACTTTGTTCGAATACCACATTTCCTATTCTGTTTTCATTGGTTAAGCGAATTCTTATCATTGAAAAAGCATAATGCGTTCATCCTTTTAAATCCATAGTTCTTTTTTTTTTTATTATTATCATAGGCGAATAGTTCATTTCTTAATTAAAGCGCATAGTTAGTTTATTATTTAATACTGATAGTCCTTTATTATTTAAAACTCAAAGTTTTTTGTTTTTTTTCTTTTCCTTTTATTATTATGTTCATCCAAATGTAACCCAACAACTTTAATGAGAAAATGAATAACTTATCAATAAAAGAAAGAATAGTTATTAATTCCTACGACACATATTTTCATATAACATATAAGCTACTAGTGAAAGTAGGTGACATTTTGAACCTACATAGTAGAAGTATGATAATTTAGAGCCTTGGTTATTGTTTATCGTTATCATTTCACATTGCTTTTTACCAGAATAAAATGATACATTACATTTTGTTATGCATATAGATTTCAATTTTATTCATTTGTTTGACAACAATTATGCTAATTTATTTCATTTTTTAAGATTAGAATCGTGTACAAATATTCATTTTATCAGTTGTTTTAGAGCTTGTTATTTTGGTGACAAGTTTGTGTAATAATAGCATATGAACACGGTCGTATACATGATTCCCATATCAAAACGGTCGCTCATGATTCCCATTTTGCGCTTTACTTTAGAATTTCTCTGAATTTCTATTGTTTACTTATCACAGAGCTTGTAACAAGAGTAACATGACGGGTGTCACATGGACCTTTCCGGAGCACATGGGTTCACGTCCGGTTTTAGTGGGGTTCGTGTTTCTAGATCGTTAGTTTTCTGTGTAGTGTTTTGAAGATCCTTGTTTGTCTTTTTGTACTTTTTCTTTTGGCTATTGTATTGTCTGTCCTTCTTCGATTTACGTTTTCTGATTACCCCTTTGGTATCTTTCAAATTTTTGTTATAATCTTTGTGCTATACCAGCACACGGGGTTGAAAGCGGCACAAATATGTAAGAAAATGTTAGTGTTCCGAAATACAAAAAGCTTGACTTTGCCACTTTTTCATAAAGCTCTAAACCATGTTAAAGACAAGCAAAATATGTCTTCGTAATTTTTCCTGGTTTCTGTCGTCATTGTCTTTTAATTGGCATTTTAAATTTGCTTCGCATTGCTTCCTAGTCTATGATTTCTGAATAAAAGTCTGATAAAGCAAAATACCTTTTCCTATATATGCATGACCAGATTACAATAGAAAGCATCAATTATCATTTCACATTGCATTTAATATCCACTGATGCGTAAACGTTATATATACAAATATACATCCTACACAGTTCTACAATAAAATATAAGTGTTTTTTTTTGTCCTTTGTCTATCTTGGTCCTGCGCTGACAAACTGATTACAATTTAACTTTAAACCATTAAAGTAATTTTAAAGTTTTGAATATTTATATGAAATTGTATATACACATGTAATATTGTAATTACGTTTCTAGATCATTCCTTAATTAAATGACATATTATCATCATCATCAATTTGAAAGTACATTTACCGTTATATTTTATTAATGCCATAATACATATGTTCAATTATAAGGGGTCCGCTTGACATACCGTTATAGATTATGTAACTATTTAACTAAAAGTACAACAGTAGATAGTCTTTTTAACTGTTATTACTAAATTTAATGGTTGTAGTCTTCAATCAAATATTGATACTGAAAAACTCTAGACTTCTGGAACATTTTAATTTTCGTTATTTTTGAAATATTTAATCTCTCCAAACAATTGATTGTTCTACTCTTTAGACTACGATTCCAACTCTCCTTATCTTTGGGGGACATTTGAGCGAAAGAAAAACAACCAAAAAGAGCGAAATCTAAAAAACCAGATGGACATTTGAGCGGAAAAAAAAGACTTTTGAACGAAATGTTATGTACTAGTACCTCTTCCGTTAGCCAGACTTATGTCTGTTGCCCCCTGCTCACCACGGGGAGGTGGAAGTAGGATTTTGAGCAGGATCTATATAATTTAATTTATTTAATATTACATGTTATAAAAAACACTATAAAAACTGAGATCTGTCCATAATTCTAGTCACATCTAGTGAATTCAGATGTCTGTTCTCGCCTGATATTTATATCCAAGTGTCCGAGTGTACTTTTCTACCGCTTTTCTCTTAGCGTTTACTCGCAGAACATGACGTTCATTGCCTCTGTCGTCTGGATCGTGATAATGGTCATTCTTTTGTTGAATAACCAGTGTTGGACCAGCATCAGTTCGTACTCTAGCTTTGCATCCCTTTGCTGAACATCTCCAGGAAAGATTTCCCGATCTAGTTTCCACATCCAATCTGTATCGGAAACCTTCACATAAGATAGACTTGTGTCCTTTATTTGTCTCAATAACATCTTGACATATAACAATCGTATGAGTTGAACATTTCTGTGTAGCTGAACAGAGTTCAGTCATGGTAAAGAAACGTTTTTGCCCCTAGCAAAAATGACTATTTACCGTAAAAACCCGAGAACACATTGTATGAATTTATATATTGTTTCTGATTTCTTAAATATTTCTATTTTTTTCTTCTTTTTATTTATGACTTTTTATATTTTAATATGATTTATTTTAATTTCATATCTGAAAATATCATAAGATATGATGAAATGAAATTCGCTCAAATGTCCTACTAAAATCGCAGATAAATGAAAAATAACTTTCGCTCAAATGTCCTACTAAAATCTCAGGTAAATGAAAAATAGTTTTCGCTCAAATGTCCACCTTAAATTTTTTTTTCTTTTCGCTCAAATGTCCTATGCCCGTGCAAGTCAGTAACAAAATATATCACGCAAATCTGTATTGAATACACCTCACACCTCACGAAAATCACGAAACATTAGTGGTGTTGACACTGTTTTCATGTAATTGCGACCACAGAGGTCCATTTTAAAAATGCTTAGCATAAGTTTTATGTATTTTGAATTGTGTTTTGTTTTTGTCTACACATATTAAGCATTCAGTTATTGTATATACAACTATGTAGTATTAATAACTGGTCATTTTGTAGAGATTTTTCTTAGATTCTGTAACTAACTGAATCATCTTTCTTTCGTATGCCTTTGTGATTTGGGATACATATTTTTATTGGTTCTTTTAATTATGACTATAAAAAAAATTAAAAATTATACGTTTGATGCATCAAAGACGATATTTACTTTTGCTTTTTACTTTCTTCATAGTACCGATTTTTAAATAACTCAAAAATGCATTAAAAAGGAATAGATGTTAATTATGTTTTATAATTACACAACTTTTTATAATAATTATATTGCATTTCATAAACATTTTCACCTTGTATTTTGTTGTTGAAATTTTCAATTTAAAAAAAGTTATTTCAAAATGGCAGCGACTTATTGTAGGATTTTCTATGGGGTGTTTTTGCAGCATTTTAATTAACGTAATGACGGATTAGTATGTTTAGCCTTTTTCAAGTTTAATAAAGGAATTTTCAATCCGTCATCGTGGTACAAGAACATTTAATGTGAGCATGCAATTTTGCAATGAAAATCTGCATAACAATACCTTCTAAAGGGTTAATTGGAATAAAAATTCTTTAGACGTGGAGGGAGGGAACAAATGATTAATTGTTAAAATGTGATTAAAAAATGAAATAGGAAAAATAAGCTAACTTTACAAAGCCAAAGACGTCGTTTATTTAGCCACGATGTTGTTATATATAACGTGTTTCACGCAAATAGTTCCAAATCAGTCTTTGTTTTTTATTTAGAAATTCATGTTGTCTTTCCATTGGGGATTTTCTTATATAATACAGGAATTGTCTTTTTTGAACTGATTAATTCGGATTGGAATTTCTAATATGTACATTCTTTTATATTTTTAAGGAAAATTATACAGATAATTGAAATGTATCCGCCATCCCTTTCTTACAATGTTGTTTCTTCTAAAATATGACTGTTTAATCTGTTATCATATTGATGTAATCCGCCAGATAAATAGTCCTCACGCAAATTAATCAATTGGCATTCATTTCCAAGATGCTTTGCATCTACTTTGTAAAATTTTGATTTAACGATTCTTTTGAAAAGCTGTAAATCACCTTGTAAATTGAATGGATGTCATAAGTGAATGTCAAACAGTAGGGATTTATCGTAGTGATCATCAGACCTAACACAATACGCCCATGATTAGAGTTCATGTTACATCCAACAAGAACGGTGTTTCCGTCGAGAATAAAGATAATCATTGATTTACAAAAGATTTAGTTAGAGCTATCCACAAATCACCGGTGGAATTAATTAAGTAATATGTATCGATGCTTTACACAGAGGTAAACAAATGTAATTTCCTGTAGGAAGAATTTATCCTTTCCAGGAAATAATCGGTTTTCATCAATTTCCGAAATAATACCATCAAATTTACATTTAAGGATATGATCATTTAAATTACCCGAGGTAAAATGTAAAAGCTATCTCGTCTATTAATTATTTATAATTATGAGTTTTGATAGTATGATAAATGGCAAACGTTTTGTTTTATGGTTTTTTACTGTGAATATTTACATGGAATCATCATGATTTATTCGTGACATGGTAAAATTCACAATATTTCAGGTTTTTTTTTTATTATGCACCAGACAAAGCAAATGTTTATTGTTTTATATTCCAAAAACGATCGGTGAATATTCAAATAAAAAACACGTCATGGTGATTTTTATTTTACAGAACGAAGGAAGCAGAGATTCAACGCAAAGCAAAAATAAGCTTGTTACTTCGAATCCTGTTGCCCAACATAAGAGAACACATGCCGAGATGTACGTCCGGAACAATCACGTGACCACTGTCATGTTGCACGGCGTTTCAATTGTCTGTTTAACAATAGAAGCCAAAGAACGCCTTTGTCTTGCCCAGATTTCTAACACCTTACTGAAAAGTTACAGCTATAACGAAATCCACAATAGAAGAGTAGCGCTAGGTATAACATGTGTTCAATGTACACCTGTGCAACTGGAGATATTGAGGCGAGCCGGAGCGATGCCGATATCATCTAGAAGGTGTGGTATGATAACGAAGAGGGAAGCTGAAAGACTCGTAAAATCATTTCTAGAAGACAATTCTCCTCCAAAGCTACCAGAAAACTTCAACTTTGAAGTGTATCATGAATGTGGCTGGGGAGGAAGAGGAAAATTTGAACCGTCTAGATATAATAGTTCGCGAGCAAAATGCATTAAATGTATTTATTGTAATATGTACTTTTCTCCAAATAAATTCATTTTTCATTTTCATAAAACCCCTGAATCAAAATACAACCATCCGGACGCTGCAAATTTTAATTCTTGGCGAAGACATTTGAAACTTGTTGCTTATGAAGCGGATGACATTACGCATGCGTGGGAAGATGTAAAGGCAATGTTTAATGGCGGAAGCAGAAAGAGACTGCTATCGTCCGCTATCAGAGAACAACCTCGCAACCATACCAATCACAGCTCCAATGTTGTCAAGAAACCGCGTCTTAGTGTGACAAGCAGTGAAAATAATGACCCATACCAAAACAATTACCCTCCATTTCCGTTTTTATCAGTTCCGAGCAAATCGTATCCTATCAGCCATTTTAACCATTCTCCTCCTTTCGGATTAGGGATGCATTTCAATAAAGACAATCATATCGACAGTAAATCCATGCCTACATACCCAGCAGGTTGGGGGATACCAAGCTTTATGCCATCATATGGGATGATGTGGAACCATAATCTTATAAATCCTAGCCGACTACCAATTTCTAATAATAACTGCTATCAACCTAAAATGTCCACCCCTGATGAAGGGCATCAGGCATGTGATGGCGAAATTGAACATCATTCATCACCAGAACATAGTCCTTCATATTGTGACAAAAATGAAAGATTTTCGGCATTCAGACCCGTCGGAAGACATGTGACCGCAACACCAGATTCAACCAAAACTGATGACAAATTATCATGTGACGACGATGAAAATGATGAAATCAACATTACAGATGAAACCAATGATAACGACGCCAAGGAAGTCACGGACGAATTATTACCAACCAAGTCTGACGATTCAAGTACAGTTCAACAAGTCGGGCATAGTTCGGAAGAACCAGACTTACCAGTCAAGGTAAGATCAATAATATTAAATTCTGTCGTCTTATGAACATCGACCGATCGCAACCATTTAATACTAAGACGAAAAGAATTTGTTTTTATATCACCTTTACAATAACATTATTGCTACTTTTTTATTTAATAAAGCTCCTATTGAAGATATGCTATGATCATTATTGCACGTTACTTGGCTTATGTTATTGGTGTTTAACGCCACTTTCGGCAAATGATATTGGCGTTTAACGTCACTTTCGGCATATGCTATTGGCGTTTTACGCCACTTTCGGCATTCGTTATTTATAGATTAATGCATGCCCTTTTCCATATCAAAACTGTTATCGTCCTTAGATACCTATATCGGGCCAGAGGGTTTTAGCCCGAGGGTCGATATCGGTCGAGGGATGATAACAGTCCTGATATGGAAAAAGGCATACATTAATCTATTTATTACATATTTCAACATTGAATTGAAAAGAACAAAATTAACTTCCCACACAGACACCAAACTTATGGATATGAGTGATCGATATCTGCTTCCAAAACGTCAATAAATCTTTCCTCGCTGAACGTCGACATTTTCCAAACCGACAATTGACAGTTGGAAGGAAGTGACGTCATGGGGCTCACAAGAGGCTTGATATCGTGTTGTCAGAGTTTTGCCCCGATGGCAGATATCGCTGTGGCACTTGTGGTGTTTACGTATGGGCAAAATTGACCTTAATACTTATAAATATGTGATAATGATGTTTAACGCCACTTTCAAACATGTTTAAATAATATAGTTGCTGTCATATTTATTGGAGAGAAAAATCACCGAGCCAAAGCAAGGCACTGACAAACTTAAGCTTTTATCACATAAAATTTCATGGTGTATATATTTCGCCGCGTTCGACCATCGAACTTGCAACTTTAGCGGCATCAATGTTGTACAAAATATAAATGACATGGGCGTTCCTTATAAATAATAATCACCACATTATTTTCAGTTAATGTTATAATAAGGAAGTGAAAGATGGCAAATCACTTTTGTTTATTAAATGTAGGATTGTAATGTTTGCAATTTACCTAATGGACTAGATATGAATTATTTAAACTTCATAACGTCTCATAATGTGACGCAATTCATAACATCATTTTTCAAAATAATCCCTGAAGTTAACAAATTTCATAGTTTGCATGAATATTTAAAATGAAATGATATATTTAGTCAGAGAGCAAATATACTTTTTCAACTGGTACTTAATAATTGTGATTGTCCGTAAATAACCGTTCTTGTAAATTAATGACCGCTGTCTATTTAGTAATTTAAGACCACTTTAGTCCAAGCGGTCATATTTCAGCTCAAAAATATCATATTAATTTTATTGCTCCCTTAAGCTTAAATATAAACAAAGTCTAATAGTTGTTCAATTAACATTTTATTAATGATTGACGGGAAATGAATTATGAAATGATTTTTAATTAAGTGCTATGAAATGAACTATCATTTATTATATATATTTAATTCACCAATAATATGGAGTTAGTTCATCAACATCAGCTCTGATCCATACACACAAGACAGAAAAAGTACAATGTCCTGTCTCACAATATTTTCCCACTCTCGTTTGCTTGGTACTTGCATGCAACTATCTTTTATTCGGAGCCTCTCTATAACATACCAAGCTTTTAATAGGAAAATATGGAATGTAATGTCAATCAAACTGTAATATTTTAACTCTACGGAAATGCTCTACTTTTTATGCATATTTATAATGAAAGCCCAGTGCAAATATCGGTAAATATTGGGTTTTTTTCTATTTAACAAAGAAATTTACATGAAATATTTGGTACTATGTTACAATACATTTTATTTCGTTGTTTTCAAATTTAAATTGTTTTCTTTTCTAGAAGAAAGAAGATGAAACCGAAGGTAATTATATATTGGTACATTATGTTTATTAATATATAAAATAGATTTTGAATATTTGAAAAAATAAATTGTCTACGGAAATTAATATTTTGTTTTGCTATCCGTCATCAATTCTGTATTTTATTATGTTAATTTTGAAATCACAGGCGGTGCTCTTTAATTACATTTCAAAGCCATAAATAAACATGTTTAAATTGTTACACACCTATCATATGTATATATGTATATAAATCAAATAAAATAATCAAATCAAATAAACTTTTTCGCCACCCAAATAAAACATTAGTATTGGAACTCGTTAAGAAAATAAAAGAGTTACGAGTAAAGTGGTACAGGAAAACACACACACATTGCTTAGTTCAATTGCTGTCAAATTGAACAAAATTAATTCAACTGCATATGGATATTTAGTATTAACCCAACATTTCAAACAATTTTGAAATTATTGAAGAAAGGTATTACTTATATACATGTACATGTATAATACTTCTATATATAATTTAATGAAAAATGCATATTAAATTTCAATCGTACCGATATAAACCAAGATGTGGAATTTAACATATCGATAACAAACTGCAGAGTTTAAATTCACGCTCGATATATTTTTTGTCTTATGTCATTATGAAAAAAAAGTTTAAACAGTGATTGTCAACAATTCGTTTGTATTGCCATTCTTTCAGTAAAATACCAAATGTCAAATGAGGATGGCAAAGACATAGAGGTAACAACTGAAGATATCAAAGATACAACAGACACTTTACATAGTACGTCAGAAGATAAGGAAGAAGAAAACGAAGAAGCTCTTGGTAAGAATACGGGATATGGTTAGGGTTATGGTGTTTAACGCCACTTTCAACAATATTTATTTCAGTAATATCGTGGTGATCAGTTTTATTGGTGGAGGAAACCGGAGTATCCGGAGAAAACCACAGACCTACCGCAAGTCACTGACAAACTTTATCACATAGTGTTGTATCGAGTACACCTCGTCTGAGCCGGGATTCGAGCTCACAACGTTAGTGCTGATTGTATTTGTAGTTGTAAATCCAACTACCATACGAACACAACCACGAAGGCCCCGGTAAGACTATGAGTTCACATGCATGAATATTTACAAAGAGTTGTTCTCTGTAAGTTATATTACATTTCAGCAGTATTATATAATTTATAATACATTTCAGCAGTATTATATAATTTATAATACATTTCAGCAGTATTATATAATTTATAATACATTTCAGCAGTATTATATAATTTATAATACATTTCAGCAGTATTATATAATTTATAATACATTTCAGCAGTATTATATAATTTATAATACATTTCAGCAGTATTATATAATTTCACATTTGTATTAGTTTACAGTGTCCTGGTAATGCTTAAAACATCAACATGAATTCACAAGTCGAGAAATAGATAATAGATGATGATACATGTTCAATCTTGGGAATTAAATACCTTCTTTGTCTTTTGTGTGTCAGGTGTATCGATTTTACCTCTTTCTGTGATTGTTTTATTGGAATTTGGAAATGTTTCGACAGTGTGGTATTTTTTGTTTGTTTTTTTTTTATTAAAACTTTTTTGTATGTATCATCCTGTTGTGATTTTGCCTTTATGGTTATTCTGTACTAGAAAATCTTTGTAGATTGGGTGTTCTATGTTAGTCTTGCATTTCATGCACACATTGTTCTTTTAGATATACCTAGACCACATATGTAGCGACTATGTTAAGGTTGAAAAATTATATGTGTATTTCAATATTTGTGGTTTATGTTAACCACAGACATGTATAAAATAAAAAAATAAATTTTAGTCAGTAATATTTTTCTCTTGGTAAATCATTGATTAGATTCCCGATTATTATAATTACAATTATGATAAGATGGTTGGTTTATGGTTTAGGACGTTTAACACCAACTTTCAATAATATTTCAGTTATATCGTGGCGGTCAGTTCTTTTGTGGAGAAAACTGGAGTACCCAGAGAAAACCACTGACCTGTCTCAAGTCACTGACAAACTTTATCACATAATATTATATCGAGTACACCTCGCATGAGCAGGATTCGAACTTACATGTCCGCACCATTTCATTAAAGGGGGGATTTGAAGTCATAAAAGTAGTTTAACCTCGCCACTCTTTATTAAAGTGTCTGTACCAAGTCAGGAGAGTGAGTGGTCATGTTAGTGTTTTAGATTTTAGCCAGTATGCTTCTACGGTTTGTGTGACTGGATTTTTGCTTATGTTTTATTCCAATCCAAGATAACTATTTCCTATATTATATACAATGAATAATCTACATGCAGTTGCCATTCTATATCAATTAAAACACATTGATATATGTATATAATTACCGATGCATTTTCATAATTAATTAAAACTTCTTCCTGTATCATGGGAGTATAATTTTATTTAGAAATATAAATATTGACAAGAATGATTTTGAAAGCCGTAACGTTGATCTGTAATTGTTATAGCAATAGTGATTTTTATTGTAGTTATGATATTTAACCATTTGGCATGTCACAATAATTAATAAGATATATAATTTATCTTCTAAGACAGGTTAAAATTTTAATGAAGAACAAACGGTAGTAATATCTTGGTAGTAAATAAGTACCACGCTGTCTGTATGGACTGAAACACGGAAGTCCTCAGTGTAAAATATCCTTGATTAAATCAATTATCTTATTAAATCATTTGATTTCTTACATTTTGTATTAACATATATCACTTCTGCATGTTAATTTACATAATTTAATTATTTTAATTAGTTGTTAATTTTCACATGTTTGCTTTCCTTATTGTAGATTTGTGCTGTAAATCAACCATCCATCAAAGCACTGAAAAAGTTGTCCAGCTGTCAAAAGGTTTGTAATCACAAATACTTTGCATATTTTTAAAACAAATAAATATGTTTTTCTTTAAACATTTAATACTAATTCACTTGATCATTTTACATAGTTAATGTTAGAGGTGTATAAGGCTTTACACTATACAGTACTGTCATGATATCATTGTAATATTGTTGAAAGTTGTGTTCAGCACCATATTAACCCTAAAGTTGTACATGCAGTTATGCTGTGCACAACATTAGCAAGATCATTAAATGTTAATTAAAAACTTCTAAAATACATTTTGTATTTTTTAAAATAAGTTTGCATAAATTTGGCATTTTATGTTCAATAACTAATTTCTGTTATTATTTAAATAATTTTGTATGCCATTTCAAGTAGAAAGATCAAGGACAAGCATAATTTAAATTGATTTTTCATCATTGATACATTTATTTATTATGCATCAGCGACATGTCTTTTTATTTATTGATTTGTTTTTGATTTAGACATGTACAGTGCATATACATACATCAGTACTTTAAGTTTACCTATCCATGGTAACTTTAAAATACCTGATGATGACAAAGATATGACTTTTTATGAATTTGTTTTCACTTTATTTAACACAACCGTTTTCTTAGCATCATCATATCATATGGAGCATACACTCCAACAAAGGCAGTTGTGTGGTTTGTTTTTAAAATAAACGTTCGAAAATTCCGAAGGACAATCAAAAATGGACAATCCAGAGAAACTAGCAACAAGACGAAAACAAACAAAGCAAAAATACAACATTATATGTGTTGGACACCACAATACACAAGTAAACACACATAACATAAATAGAACCCTCCTACAAACAACTGGAGGTAAAAACGAACCAATCATTGTTTTTATGCTTGACTGCAACACTATTAAGCATCATGTTTTATGATCATGAAACATTTAAGCGCGACGTCTGTCTCATGTTCCAAAAGCATCCAATCAGAATAATGTATACATTAGATACAGTGTACTGGTTGTCTGTGGTTTTTTTCTTCATTGACCTAGATTTTATTATTATTTTATCATTTTTTTTAAACTTACGCTTCACTGGTGTAGTTTTGATAACACAGGTTGTGGTTTTATGGACTGCTCCCTTCAATTATATTTTAATCAACTATATTAATTTCATTGTCACTAATCGTAATGATATATGCATAATTCAGTGATATAGTTAGTAGATCAACCTTGCATCTAAGCAACCGCTGCTTTGTAATACTGCATAGGTATGCAACAGTGTTAAATCATGCAAACTATGTAAGCTATGTAAAGACTGATTAGATAAACTCTCTCTCTCTCTCTCTCAAACGATTTATATTCGCGTACTTAATCCGAAAGATTAAACCATCTTACCCGTAGTGGTCAGTTAGCTAAGAACATGCATTAGTCCTACTGTCACTATTTCTCTAACGGTGTGTGGTCTTGCTTAAGAAAATATATTAGTAATAACTTTTTTTGTAGTGTAAAATCATATTTTCTAGGACCGGAGATGGGTTTCCAATAACCGATTTAAACCATCTATAGTATTTATGCTATTTCTCAAGGCAGAACCAATGAATATATTGTTTGCGTTGAGGCCTTTTGGAAGTATTGAATCGGAGAGTTTGTCTTCTCTGTGTGGTTGGAGGGATTGTAGAACACTAATTTTAAATTTGACATTTTAATTTAATTCCAGTATACATTTGTATTTTGTGTATTATTTGTAGAAGAATTACAAGATCAGTTGAAGAAAGAAATGGATCTAAGGCGACAAATAGAAAAGGAAATAAATGATATCAAAGGTACAAATTGTTAATAATCTTTCCTATTTTAAAAAGTTACAATTAAACGCTTAACCTACCTAAAGCATACATAGATGAACTTGTATCTCATATTCCTCAATTTATTAATTGGAGCAAATGGTTGTTAAATATTTTAATATATTTAAATATATTTATTTTTTTTATAATTCTATTTCATTTTTAGAACCTCTACTTTAACAATAATGTATATATTAGGAATGCTATAACGGTATTAATATTTAATGAATAATTTGTAAATATGTTTTTAGCATGCAAACATCAAACACTACATATAAAATAATACTTTTTTTCAATATTTAACGTTGTTTTTTTTGTTTTTATAATTAGATGCTTTGTCACACGAGTTACTTCAAGAAAGACATATCAGATTAACACTTCATCAAAAGCTTAAAGGTAAGTAGATTGGGATATGTTGTTGATGTCTGATTTTCAATTTTATGAAAAGACAGTTTAAGCAGTGATTATCTACCAGTAGTATTACAAACATTAATATCCAAATCCCACCTCAAACCATTCAAAACACAAAAATGACATATGACGTAGAAATCAAGGTCTCAGCTTGGGACAGGTACAACAATGTGGCTGTATGAAACCGGTCAATAGGATCTCCACCCCTTTCCTTTTTGATAACTGTATCTCTACTGACAGGTATAAAATAACAATAGTAAACATGCACAGAAACCCACTTAAAACCGAGGGTGAACTCAGGTGCCCCAGGACGGTAAGCAGTTCCTGCTCCACTAGTGGCACTCGTCGAATAACTCTTGTTACAAACCCCACGATCAATCATGAATGAGGAAAGGATTGGATTGTGATTACGACAAACGGAAAATATCCGTGGTCATTTGCAATATTAATACATGTATGCACAATAACCATTGCATATCTACTGTGGGTAATTATGGTATTTTCCCCAGAAGCATCGAAAACAAATGTACTGTTCCAAAGTGTCGATATTGGATTTCCCTTTATCATAACGTCATCAAGAATAGTCTACTTAGACATGATATTGCAGTAGCTATAAGAAAAGTTTGAAGATACCAAAGAGGTAATCAGAAGACGTAAATCTAAGATACCAAAGGGGTAATCAGAAGACGTAAATCTAAGATACCGAAGGGGTAATCAGAAGACGTAAATCTAAGATACCAAAGAGGTAATCAGAAGACGTAAATCTAAGATACCAAAGGGGTAATCAGAAGACGTAAATCTAAGATACCGAAGGGGTAATCAGAAGACGTAAATCTAAGATACCAAAGAGGTAATCAGAAGACGTAAATCTAAGATACCAAAGGGGTAATCAGAAGACGTAAATCTAAGATACCAAAGGGGTAATCAGAAGACGTAAATCTGAGATACCAAAGGGGTAATCAGAAGACGTAAATCTAAGATACCAAAGGGGTAATCAGAAGACGTAAATCTAAGATACCAAAGAGGTAATCAGATGACGTAAATCGAAGGACAGACGATGCAATGGTCAAAAGTAAAAGGACAAAATGACCCCAAAAAACGATCCACAAAGCACTAAACAGAAGACTAGATATCGAAGAACACGAATCCACTAAAAGCGTCGGGTGAACTCGTGTGATCCAGAAGATTAAGCAGTTCATGCGCCTACGATACGACACCAGTCGTTTTACTCTTGTTACAAACCCGGTGATAAGTCATGAATGAGAAAAGGATCAGATTGTGATTACGACCAAGTTGAACACTGTAAGGCTTATTAGAACCTAACAGTTTTTACAAGAATTAGTCTGAAATGAAAATATATACTCGTGTAATATATTGGCATGTAAACAAACAGACGTATTTAAATTTTTTTCAAATGTGTAAATGACATGACTTTTGCTTCTGTCAATTCATTTCAATTATAAATAAACTAGATGTTTTCATTTATTTCGTTTTAGAGGCACACGAAGCTTTGAACAAGTTTTCTAGCAGTATAACGACTGATATAAAGAACTAAAAATGGCATACGTGTAGATGTAAAAGAATATCGCTGGCAAACAACTGTACCAGTCTCTGCGATGCAACCATGCTATGTACTGGTTCCATATGTTATATATGACAAACTCTCCCTGGAGAGTAACACTTAGTGCTAACATTCGTCTACTATATATTGTGTAAACTTGTTATTCTCAAACTAACTTAACATTCTTGACTGTGATACTATAGTAGTTTACTATTTTCCTTTATATACGTCGCCCATTCTTTTAATTCGTCCATTATGTATATGTATTTTGTAAATAAATATATTAACAAACGAAAAGAAAATCAAATTATCATTTATGTAAAATATTTGACCATCAACTGCATACACCTTTGTAAAAATGGTATATTTTGTTACCATGGTGATTGAATGTGATATTTAGTGAGTGATCGTTATTTCATGGCAATGTACCACTATGACAGTGATAAATAAATGTTAGAGAAATCTGAATGGGTAACCTAGAATAGACAATCTAGAGAAACAGGTAACAATGAGCACACGACACAGAAGAATGACACACTAAAAATAAAACAACACAGAAAACTAAAAAGATGAACAACACAGAACCCACTAAAAAGCGGGTGTGAGCCCAGGTGCTCGCGAAGGTTAAGCAGTTCCTGTTTCCTATAAGACACACGCCGTGTTGCTCATAGTCAAGTCCGGTAATAGTCTTGTCGATGATATCTCATAGACAAGATGTTATTAGATGTTACTGTATAGCCAAAGACCAAAAACAAAACAGAAATAAGATACAACACACATCTAATGTTAATACGATTGCTGTAACTCTAACATGTTGGCAAACGAAGAGTACCCATGTCTGAATGGATATTAGAGTAAAGGGTTGATCCGGATATATTAAGACCAAAGTCGGCTCAGGACCTGCGCCTCTACACAAGTTTGGCCACTTTTTAATTCTCTTTTTAGGGGAGGCTGTGTGAAGGTAGAACAGGTGAACAGTATGGTTAGTCATTGAAATTACAGATTACATGCATTTGAGGGGAATTATTACTGTTGACTGTTCATTCACTATTCAGAAACTGATAATGAAAACTATTGCAGTTGCAGATTACATAAACCAGTTATCCTCTACGGCATATTAACAAACAATATTTCACACATGTTTTATTTTAATTTGCTAAATAGGTTTAACTAGGTTAACGCCGCCATTTTTATTGAGGTGGCTGTACCAAGCCAGAAAAGTTAGTGGTCATATATTTGTGTGCTAGGGGTATCCATTTTGACTCTACGGTTTTTCTATTGGATTATGTAAGAAGAGTTTGAAGATATCAAAGGGGTAATCAGAATCCGTATATCTAAAAGGGTGGTATTTTTTTTCTCCATTTTATTATCTGTTCCAAAAATGAGGTGCATTTCTTTAAGGTGTGTGCAGTCATTGTGGAAAGTTTAAATAATGTTTAATGAAAACTGTTGTTGTTAAATATTACACAAACGAGAAACTTTCTATAGCATTCAATGGCAAAGATAACTGAACTTAGGCCCTTTGGTTTACTTGCTCCCAAAACATTTTAAATTATATGGCTTTCCGACCTTTCGACTTTGAGCGTACCTGATGAAGGTTATTCCAAAAACGCGTCACACACACTAAATTTTAAATCTGCGTTTTTATTTCACACATATCAATTGCTATCAAAAATGGAGAATCCAGAGAAACTGAGAATTTATATAAGTAAATATTTAAAATTAGTATATTAAGACTAGACATTTTATTCAGATTATAATAAATTTTCTGTTTCATATATGTATGGTAGGGTTATCGTTCCCCCGTCTTTTTCTACGATTTTCGATTAGATTTTTTTTTAAAACTGTTCTGACGGTGTGGTATTTTTGGTTTTTCAATTTATTTATGCATAGTTATAAAATCGATTGCTATTCTAATATAACGTCCTTCAAACGCTTTGAGTCCAAACCCGTGGTAAAAATAATATTTATCTATGACCGATTACGTCATAGATATACGTGGTCTGTGGTTTATAAGCGGCTGTTCCATGACACTCCCCTGTAAAAGGTACACAATGATAAGCATGCAATATACAAAATAACTAAACATTCGTGTATTGGAAATCGGATCAGGCGACATAAAAAACAGACAGGGAATATAAACCCACATCCATTGCGAAGATCCCGAATAGCATATAGTATTCTTGCATATCCCTGGCCCTAAAAATCACATAAATTAAAATTCCGCGAAATGTTGTTGACGATTTTGGCACGTAAACAACATGACGTCATATGAAGACTTCCAATTTAGAACATAAAGATCCTGACGTTTTTTGGCTTCGTGTACGCCTCCTTGTCGAAGTGGAATTTGCAGTATTTTCCCTTTCTTTTGAATTGATGTTCATGAATGACAACATTTAGTAATCTCAAAACATATTTGTCATCGCATGAAGCACCTTTTCGGTTGTCATTTCAAACATCTTTGGAAAAAAACGGAATATTATTGAAACATTTCAGTCGGGTCAATTAACGGAACAGCCAAAAACACTGGATGACCTAGGCTGCTTCGATTTGAAAATGTTCCGTAATTGTCCTAATAAATCGAAATAATTACCGGTAGCCATATATTTATATTGTTTTTACCACGAGTTGGCACTTTATGCCGAATATTTTACCACGAGCGGTAGCGAGGGGTAAAATGAAGGCATAAAGTGACAACCCATGGTAAAAACAATATAAATATATGGCTACCGGTAATTATTTCTTAAATAAATATGATTTAAAATTTGCATATTTATTCATATTATTTTTTATTAGATTCGAATAGAAATTTTTGATTTCATTGCATAATTATTAAATTAATAAATTATGAAATTTTAATAAAGATCATATGGCTGTCTTGACACTAAGAAGACAAAAGACAACATCCTTAATGTAGTATATATACAGTTCAGAATCGTGGAACAATTAGGAAGATATTCTGCAAGTTATCACTATAACACCAAACGTAGCACAAAACTGCCATCACTATCTAGGACCCGTGATGTCATTAAGCTACGAGTGAAATGGAGACATCCCACTACAGGAGAGAACTTCATCAAAATAGTGATTCTTAGTAATTTTGACAACTTACGCCAACAGTCATGCATATACCATCCTCAACTATGCTCCTTCATGCCTGATAAACAACAACGTACCCACGACATGTCATCTCCGATATGTTCACAATTATCACCTTATGAATAAATTATCAAAATTCAAATTCATCCTTCTGACATTTTCAAATATGGCGGACAAACAACAATGTACCCGATACGCATTTCAACATTTGAGCTAAATTTAACATGGATGGGTGACATGAAATTATTACTAAAACAAATAAAATGTTTGCTCTAGTGTATTATTTACAAGATGAAATTTGTATGACAAAACAAAACTAACAAAAATAATTTTATTTTTAATCAATTGTTGTAGTTTAATGGTTTACAGAAGTCAAAATGTCTATTAATATTGCTTATTTAAATTAATATCCAGAAGAATTGAATTTCGATATTGATATCACCTAAATGTTTTAAAAGTGACAGTGTCATCCGTTGACAAATTATATATCGAATATGATATCTGCTGTACAAATGATGTCTAACAAATTTATCCATTTCTTTTCTGCTCGGATTTCTGTAATAATTATTATCAAAACTAAGGTTCTCCTCCCTCAGACATAGGTGACCACTGACCTGAGCCGATTTTGGCTATCCTGTTTAGACCCTTTGGTTTTATTGCGCGCAAACACTTTTAGATTATTTTGCTTTCCAATCTTACGGCTTTGGGCGTACCTGATGAAGGCTATTCCAGAAACGCGTTTTGCGCACACAATTTGATATCTACCTCTACGTTTTTATTACAATTGCATAGTTAAGCTGTGGCGAAAATATACATTTTGTGGTGAATATTGTATAAATACGGAGTGCATTCGAATCTAGATGTATCGAAATTAAAGGGGTATAGCTATTTTAGCTCGAATTAACCGAGTATTTGAGTTAACAAGGAATTTATATATCTGTCTTATCGTTATATTCTATTGTTCTAAAATATATAAGTTTTGCATATGCCAATTTATAGTACCATTGGGTTGTCGAACTTTGTTATGTATTCAGTCATACGCACTAAATTGATTACAAATACGTTTTTATTCCTAAAACAAAATGTAGTTCAGTGTGTTATTGGTTGCTATAGAGTTTTCCTGAGAAAATGTAATTCATCATGTGTTGTTGACTAGATAATACTAAAAGAAATGATAAAACCCATTTGTCACGTGGTTATTTAGTAAAAATATGAAGAGACCGTTGGTCATGTGTTATACTACACTGTAAAATTGATTGAGAACGCTTTCATTTAATCTCTACAACTAAAACAAGAATATTTACAACCTTTTATGTATTTCTCATGAGACATGGTCACGTGCACCATTTAAAACAATATAAAATGATTAATTTCCGGTTTAATGAATATACCAACTGTTAAACAAGGCGTTTCCGGGGATGCTTACGGAGTGGTACAATTCTGATTAGTTAAAAGCATGTTTTGTTTTGCTAAATTTGAGTACATTTCATTAATTACAACAGCAAAACATAAAGAAATATAATATCCACAGTATGGACAGGATATATAGAAAGAGCAGTTATACCGTGGAATATCATATTTTATTTATGTGATCAATCAATCAACATCATTTTCTTTTTTATTGGACGAAATTTGATTACAAAAAATATTATAATTAATATATAGATTTCTAGAAAGAACGAGACAAAGTGAAATATTAAAGTTTCACATTAAAGGACTGACATTTCATTACTAAATATTAAAGCTTCGGGTTAAACGCAGGAAAGGATTGAAAAAAATATATATTAAAGTTACGGGTTAAACACACGAGAAGGTTGATATATCATTATTGAATATTTAAGTTGCGAGTTAAACTCATGATATGACTGGCATGTCATTGCTATATATTACAGTTTCGGGTTAAATATATGAAATGATTTATATATCATTACTATAAAGTATTAAAGTTACGCGTAAAATACAGAACACGATTTACATGTAATTACATATAAATAGAAAAAAGCAACTAATCAAACACTGACGATGAGTTGAGGAAGGCCATATACATGCTGTATTCTCAGTATGCATAAAATCGCAATAATCAGACTTGGGACAAATTCAGGCAGCAAAGAAATTTTGTTAATAAATTGAAAAGAAAATCTATTCAAAGTTATTTTTTAGAACGCTGCTCTGGAGGTACAAAAACTACAAACTTTTGGAATACGGTCAAACCTTTCTTTTCAAAGAAATGCAAGTCTGGTGATCAAAAAATTATATTGTGTGAAGATAATAAAATTATTAATAACTCAATTGAAGTTTCAAATCTCTTTAATAATTTTTTGCTACTGTAGCTGAGAAGATAGGTGAAAATGTAGTGTATGACCCCTCAAATCATCCGAGTATAACTGCTATACATGAGAATAATAGTATAGAATTGAATGGAAAATTTGGGCTTCAGAAGGTTACATCAGAAAAAGAGGAAAAAATCATAAATAAAATAAATGTAAAAAAAGCAACAGGGGTAGATGGTATACCTGCTAAAATAGTAAAGGTGAGTAAGTCTGTAATAGCACCTCAGTTGTCAACACTGATAAATATTACTGTTGACACAGATGTATTTCCAGACAGACTCAAAAAAGCTCAGGTTACCCCATTATTTAAGAAAAATGACCCTTTAGTAATATCTAATTACAGACCAGTTAGTATCCTTCCTATTTTTTTCTAAATTATTTGAAAAAGTAATTGAAACACAGTTAAATGATTTTTTTTATTCCACTTTCAATCCTTACTTGTGTGCATTTCGACGAGGTCATGGATGTCAGACTACGTTACTCAGATTACTGGAAGACTGGAGAGAAGCCCTAGATAAAAAAATGTATGTCTGAGCAGTTCTTATGGATCTCTCCAAAGCTTTTGATTGCTTACCCCATAATATTTTATTAGATAAATTATCAGCTTATGGTGTTTCTTCACACTCTGCATCTTTATTAAAATCTTATCTTTCTAACAGGAAACAACAAATTAAAGTAAACAGTGTTCTGAGTGAGTGGGCTGACATCCAGAAAGGTGTTCCTCAATGCTCCATACTTGACCCCTATTATTTAATGTCTTTATAAATGATATTTTTTATTTCATTAAACATAGTTCATTGTATAATTATGCTGATGACAATACTTTGTCATTCAGCAGCCCTGACTATGATATTCTCATTTCTACTTTAGAAGCGGAGTCTCAAGTGCTGATTGATTGGTTTAAAGATAATAAGATGCAAGCAAATCCTGATAAGTTTCAGGTCTTGGCAGTAGGGATAAAAAAAACCTTTGCAAACAATCCATCTATTCAAATTCAAAATAATATACTGTCATGCGAAGAAACTGTAAAACTATTGGGAATCGATATAGATTATCAGTTAAAATTTGATCAACATATTAGTAACTTATGTAGAAAAGCATCTCAGCAGTTAAATGTTCTTGGTTCATATCTTACAAAGCTCAATAAACTTACCATTGTTCATACTTTTATGTTAAGTAATTTTAATTTTTGCCCTTTGGCATGGCATTTTTGTACTGAAAAAAATTCCAAAAAACTTGAAAAAATTCAAGAGCGAGCTCTGCGATTTGTATATGATGATTATTCATCCTCCCCTGAAACTTTGCTTGAAAATGCAAAGGTTCCCACCCTACAAGTGAGACGTATCAGAACAATGGCACTTGAGACTTACAAAATTCTACACAATTTGGCTCCTGTATGTTTACAATATTTACTCCATACTAAGAATTCAAAATATTACTTTAGATACAGAAATATCTTGGATGTACCACAAGTAAGGACAACAACATACGGTAAGAGATCATTCCGTTTTGCAGCAACTTCTCTGTGGAATAGCTTACCAGACCACTTCAGGACTGAAAATAGTTTCGCACATTTTAGGAGCCTTGTTCAGTCATGGACTGGTTCTGATTGCCGTTGCTCTGCTTGCAAATAAAAAGCCTAATTTATTTTCCTTGCCTCAATTTAAGTGTTTCTACTGACAGCCTTTGTTTGAATTAGTACTTGTTTCGAAAGCATTTGCTTCCGATTCACGATCAATGTTTTTTTTATAAATATTTTAGATCTCTTAATTATTAGTCTTTCTTTTTAAATTTTTATGAAAATTTTCAATTTTTTAAGATGTTCAAATTTTTATTCTTTAAATGGTGTTAAATAATTTCTATGGAAAATACTAAATGTCTAAATTTCTGTATTTTAGTTGCTTTTTGCTTGTTTTTAGTCTCATGCTTGGCTTGTTTTGTACTGCGTTTATGTTGAAATGGAATGACTGTATGGTAATCCTGAACAGGGTGACAGCGAGGCACTTGCCACATGGACCTCTGTTCGGGTTTCCTTTACAGCCCCCTTTGTGCCTGCATGATATGTTTTAATTTTGTAAATGCATGCTGATTGTATTGTTTTAATGTAGATGTATTTGTGGTTTTTTTAAATTCGGTAAAAAGCTCTCGAGAGCTTATGTTTTTCTTTACATTACATGCCGAATTGAAATACAGTTTTACTTACTTACTTACTTACTTGAAACATGCGAGAGATAATCAAGTACTAGAATATATTAGAAGAAAAAAACGAGCCATAATTCTATTGGATAACGATGTTGTAGAGAAAAAATGCCAAACGATTTTTAACGTATTTTGCAGATATTCATGCTCTAACAATGTTAATTTCTTCTAAACCTCAAATCAGTCCACTAATAAAACACAGGCAATTATTGGAACGCAGAACAGGGAACCTTTATACTTGCTTAATATGTATTACGATGATCTTGTTTTGTTTTCTAACTATCATTCAGATTGTATATATGCTTTCTCACCAATCATTGCATGTCAGTAAAGCTTGGCTTTATTTTTTGGACTAATTTGATTTCGGTGAGGATCAGGGTTGTGGTGCTTGATGCCACATTCAACAATATTTCAGTTATATCGTAATTTTATTTTATTTTATTTTGGAATGCTTCTATAAAATCACCCGGCATGTACAACGTTGTTAATATGTTACAGCGTTATCCCTCATCTATGGTTTAATTCACATCGACCTTCAAATTTAATGAAAATGGTCATTACTGTTTAATATTTCTTGCTTACCATTTATATTTTATATGAAATAGGGGTTGATTACTGTAAATAATTAAAAGAAGCGGCCATCTTACCAAACAGTTGTTAACAAACAAAATTTGAAGTGTCAAATAAAAAAGATCATTTAATTAAGATGTACCTAGTGATAAATTATTTCAGAACAATAAAATAATATTCAATAAAAACGACAATGAATTTGAAATGAGAAAGGACAACCGGGAACATCCTTTTGTAATCAATTATACAAAAATAATTTAAAAGGTGTCAAAAGGTAACAACCTCAAAGAAAGCGCTCAATCATTCAAAAACTAAGATACAAGAGAAGTACCCTGGTACTGAGGTGAGTAACACGCGTTAAGCAACGTCCAATAAAAGTCTCCAGCTATAAATAAGATATAAAATTGTAAGAGTTAGGGAACATCAATAGAAGTAGATAGTAACAAAGACACGTCATTCATCTGTCATCTGTAAAGAAACATTAATAGCTTCCTTTTTATGTCTAATGTTTAATGACACTGGCTACATACAAAGTTTGTCTCTGTGTGATAATACCTCACATTATCACATCGATGTTAACAGTTGTTTTCTTATAATTCATTAAAATGATGATTTTTATATCCTCCCGGGCCAATAATAATTCTCATATCACCTGCTATAATTTGGAATAATTAGCCTGTTAGAGCTTAATTTCAAAATGTGATAAAATACATTGAACGAATGTCTGTTATCAAAATATATGATTTTATAACGTATTTATTTTATGTGACCTTAATGTACTTACATCCTTCAGTACTGTACTTAATTCAATTTATTATTTACTTATCTGACAGAAATTAAATATATTGAATATAAGTACAGATATCTTATAAAAAGGAATATTTTAAGGAAAGACTTCACACAAAAATGGCACTATATCACTAATACAGCTATTACATGTGAGTGAGTGACTGAATGTTGTTTAACGATATATGAGTAATTTTGCAGACACATCTAGGAAGAGCATGTAAGGCAATGCCAATTACCCCTCTATAATTGTCTGATAAGGGGCGCGACTGGCTGATTATTTAATTTCGTTGACTTCTGACCACATTCTAACGCCATCTACGTAGGTTTGTGCCCTGTGGGCCCGATACCTGTCTCAAGTGTTCATATATCAAGCCTACTACCCAGGATCATGGGCTTTCAACGGACAGTTCATTATAGCTGTCTAAATATTAAGTCAGATTGTCCAATCGCATAAAAATAACCGTCACATAACTAAACAATATATAGTTGAGCTGTTATTCATTGTTTTCCATATCTTAAATTATTGAATTCCCATATTAGTACTTATTCATATACCGTTGCAACTGCCTCCGTAGTGTCCGCAATAGATTGGTATGTTTTGGGTCTAACGATGTTGGTATCAAACCAAAGAGTTTCTGGGTCTAACGATGTTGGTATCAAACCAAACAGTTTCTCTGCTAAGCATGTAGTATTAAGAGGTAAAAGATAAAAGACTTGGCTGGTGTTATTTTATGTTTCCGAGAGGAGCAACTGTTTTACTCGCGAATTGTTATTTCATTGGGTTATCATTTTAAAAATCCAACTCAGGGCATTGGATTAATAGAAGACAGACATCAAAATAATTTCATCAAAAGCAACTTATAACTGATCTCACTGAAAAATTGCTCACTTGAAAACAACGTTCAACCACTCACTGACTCATCCATTTATCGTTGAGTTCATAGTAATTGATCCACGCGGTATAGTAACATGACCTAGGTTTTACGCAGCGGGGTATAGCTCTTCCGAAAGGACATCTGCTGGCTATTTATGCGTGTATGGATAATGTAATGCCCTTGGCAAGTAAGAAATTAACCTACAGAAGAAACCAATGAGCAACAATATTTTGGGGAGTGGACGTTGGTGGCCGTTGCGACGCAAATTCATCTTCTCTTTTATATATATAACAATCTAAGCTTTCGTCAATTGACAACTTTTAACAACATGATTTATAGCTCTCGCCATCAATTATAGTAATCTCCGAAACAGAGGCTATGTGACTTCCCCTAGAATGTGAAATAATCTAGCATGTTTTGGAGATTGCGAATTTAGCTGGCATACTGCTTAGTTGAGAGTACAACATTTAAACAACAATCAATCAATCACATTTACTATTTATAGCTACAAATGGTCGACATTATATCTTAGTGCAAGAAATCACTATTCTAATTAAATGCATAGCGACAGATGTATAACTAGTAATGCATTCCTTCTGACACGTGCATAATATCAGTTTGATCTAGTAACAGTGTGCAGGAAAGAGTTCCATTATATGATGATGACTTATTTTACAGTTAAAATAATTGACGGAAATTTCACATAATTCATAATTTGTAAGGAAGAAAAAAAAAGCCTCGTTGATGTATACAAATCAATGCTAATTTATTTGGGTTTTTTTTGTATAACCATTTTTAAAGTTCTATCATCAATGATCAAAATCGGGAATATTTGTTTTAATTATACAAATGTTTTGTACTTTAATTGTAATAAATATCAGTTTGAACGATAATAGTCCATCATACTTAAAAAAAAAGAAGTTTATTCAGTATTTATTTAATATTATAAACTACGCATGAATGATTTTTATTCTAATCTTTCATTATACCTTTTTATGTATTTTTCTTTTTCATTTTCAACAAAAAAGACAAATGTTCACAAATAATTATGGTATAGTTACCGTTATCCATCTGTTAGTTTTGCTCTAAATAAAAACCGATGAATATTGACTGCAACGATTGACTGCAACGGACCATTAACTGCATTCATAATAGACTGACAATAATGGACCATTAAAATATACTCATCATATATTCCACCTGTATTTTATTTGACAAAATTACCTAGACAATATGCCATTTTTCTGGTTCACAGAATACGGTACACATTTTTTCCTGGTTAATGTGTCATCATAGCTATTACTATGTCTAGAGATAGTTAGGTTCTTTTTTGCTTAGCGCCACTTTCAACAATAGTTTAGTTATATCGTGGCTGTCAGCCGCAAGTCACTGGCAAACTTTTATCACATAGTGTTGTATCGAGTTCTAGGGATAGTTACATTTTTATTGAGACAATATAGCAAGAACGTAGACATTACATTTAGTGCTCACGAAGTGTTTCTGGAATAACCTTCGTCAAGTACTCTAAAAATAACCTTCATCAGGTACTCTAAAAATAACCTTCATCAGTCTCAATAAGCCGAAATGTTTGAAAGTCAAAAGAACTGTGCGTTAGAACGACATATGTTATTTTAAATCTTTGAATTTTGGAAGATGTTGTATCATTATTTTTTGGGGTGATGGATTCAATTGAAAGATTGAAAATTTATCGCAATTAGAAAATTGTAATACTTATAAAAAAAAAACACACACACACAAACGTCACATGCACTGTTTCTGGTTCTTATTTTTAAAAAAAACTTGAACAGTAGCTTATATCTAATTATATAATATTGGTATTTGGTCTATTACATAACAATAGAAATATAATCATACATTGAATTTACCGGATGATAACAATTTCTTTAGACAAAATTTGATAGAGCAGACAACAAGTACATGTACTCGGGGACAAGTCTTCCCCCTTTTTTTTCGAACTACGAAACATTTGCAAAGTATCATTCAGCTTATATTTTTAGTTTATGTATAATACATTAAACTGATGTATATAGTTAGAAAATATCACTTACTGTATCAAACAGTCGTTTAAAACACTACCTCTTTGTCTTTGTGTTTCTCTCTGGTGTTACTCGTTCTGGAAAGGAAGCAACTTCAACCTTGTGTTCCACAGAGTATATTGCTATTTTAACATTATGTTTCTGACTAATGATGATATTTAGTCGATTTAGCTAACATGTTACATAGCTTTGCGTCGTCAACTAAGTAAAGGTTACCAATAGTTACATGTTCGTCAGTATCATATTTAAATTATTAAAGAATATGAATGCGAAAGGCATGGTGCAAGTATATGCAACTAATGACGTTGATCTTTAAGATAACCTCATAGTACACTAAATCTGAAGACATTCGAGTAGAGTAGCCATTCGTATACAAAAACTACTGCATAGAGGTCAAACAAAGCAAAAGCCCGAATATCCCCTACATCCACAGAAAACCAGATGTGATTCCATGTGCTGCCGGATGATTAATTTCTCCTGTCTCACAAATTATTGCAGTAACTTTGACTGAACGATTTTGTCATGAACAGGATTTCAAATGTTGATGGCCACCCAACATAATTCAAAGTGTCGTTTCTGTTCTTCCTCGAAAATGCAGATAGGAAGAATGTAGAATCTATTTGATAAAATAATCACAATTGATACTCAAATAATATGTGCTTAATATCAATTAGTCATAAATATACAAAGGAAATAAAATGTTAGAAGGGGCGAGCAAGAATGGACAATCCAGATAAGCTTGTAACACTGCATAGACAAAGACACAAGACAAACAAAACCAAAAACAATATTTCATTTATTTATAGAAATGGTAAAGTCAACGTCTGTGCTAAATACATCTCTTCTGAATATTAGCGAACTTTCAACTTTCACTTTCGGTTATCCTGTTTAGACTCTTTGATTTATTGCTCTCAAAACTTTAAATTATTTGGCTTTCCAATCTTTCGATTTTGAGCGTACCTGATGAAGGTTATTCCAGAAACACGTTGTGTGCACACAAATTTGTTATCTAGGTTTTTATTATACACAGAAGAACAGAACCGTTAATGGATTACTAAATATATTTCCTGGGTTCATTTAGTCAAATGTTTTGTTATTTTTTATATTTCACAAACTAAACGCGTCAGTACACATGTTGTTAATTAACAGTAAGTGTTCAGTCATAATATCTAATGAGTCTGTCGTACAAAGATATTGTTCCTTTTGCTCTGATGAAAACAGGCTTTTTAAGTAATTCTCAGGTGTAAATTCTATTTCATTAGGCATATGTTTAGGTGTTAAGCAAAGTATGATAGCTGAAGATATTACTATATATTTGCAATTAATCGGACATAATCTTTTTTCTCTCTCAATAGTTCATGGTACTATATACAGAACTGCAGGCTAAAATAAGAGCTACAAAACATTAAAAGGATTAAAAATTCATTTTTAATTACTTTGAAAAAGGAGTAAATTATACAGGATATTCTTTGATGGCAAATGAAAATGTAATGAAATGCATTTTAAGAATACTCTATGGAAATGTTTTAAAATTTAGATATCACATTACTAGTATCCATTTTAACAGATAAACTTAATCTTGCATTTACAAGGGAAATACGTTTTGTTTTGCTACTAGCATATCGTACATTAGAATAGTTCCATACAGAAGGATTTTATGGTAAACAATATCAAATTGAAAACATGCTACGTCAGTAAAAGTAAAAGTAAAAATAAATAATAGCGTTAAATCCGCCTATATACATGTATAATAGATATCAAGTAGATGAGGGAATCCTTGTTTTATTTTTACATAAATATTTCACGTATTTTAGGGTGAATGCTAAAAACGAACACAAAGTTCCTATGTAATGACGAATTTTATAGGATACACAATCAATGACAAAACAAACGAAAAGAGCAAAGTCTTTGATAAGATGTACTCTCGCAAAAATCGGAGGAGTGCAACTAGTTACTCTGATAGAGTAGCAGCTTCTATCCTATTTATAACACACGTCACGGAGTTCTAATTCACAGCGACATTTAACGAAAAGAAATTCAAAAGATTGGAAACATGTGTAATCACCTGTGATACGAAAATATGTGTTTCGAACGATTTCTTATTAAATGTTATATAAGTTTGACCCCATCTAAAGTAATTTATTGAAGCATTAGAGAAAATAGGAAGTGTCCGAATAATTTTGTCCACTATCTGTACATATACAATCAGTGACTATTATAACTAAAGTTGTGTTTTTGATGATTATGAAAAGAGAGTTTAAAGAGTGATGAGCATCAATTCCACCAATATCAAGAAAACAAACAATCACATCTTATCTTAACTGAACTCACTGATCACAAAACAAACAATCACCTCTTATCTTAACTCACTGATCACAAAACAAACAATCACCTCTTATCTTAACTGACCTCACTGACCTCTTATCTTAACCGAACTCACTGATCACAAAACAAACAATCACCTCTTATCTTAACTGACCTCACTGACCTCTTATCTTAACCGAACTCACTGATTACAAAACAAACAATCACCTTTTATCTTAACCGAACTCACTGATCACAAAACAAACAATCACCTCTTATCTTAACCGAACTCACTGATCACAAAGCAAACAATCACCTCTTATCTTAACTCACTGATCACAAAACAAACAATCACCTCTTATCTTAACTGACCTCATTGACCTCTTATCTTAACTGAACTCACTGATCACAAAACAAACAATCACCTCTTATCTTAACTGACCTCACTGACCTCTTATCTTAACCGAACTCACTGATCACAAAACAAACAATCACCTCTTATCTTAACTCACTGATCACGAAACAAGCAATCACCTCTTATCTTAACTCACTGATCACAAAACAAACACTCACCTCTTATCTTAACTGACCTCACTGACCTCTTATCTTAACCGAACTCACTGATCACAAAACAAACAATCACCTCTTATCTTAACCGAACTCACTGATCACAAAACAAACAATCACCTCTTATCGTAACTCACTGATCACAAAACAAACAATCACCTCTTATCTTAACTGACCTCACTGACCTCTTATCTTAACCGAACTCACTGATCACAAAACAAACAATCACCTCTTATCTTAACCGAACTCACTGATTACAAAACAAACAATCACCTCTTATCTTAACCGAACTCACTGATCACAAAACAAACAATCGCCTCTTATCTTAACTGACCTCACTGACCTCTTATCATAACTCACTGATCACAAAACAAACAATCACCTCTTATCTTAACTGACCTCACTGACCTCTTATCTTAACTGAACTCACTGATCACAAAACAAACAATCACCTCTTATCTTAACCGAACTCACTGATCACAAAACAAACAATCACCTCTTATCTTAACTGACCTCACTGACCTCTTATCTTAACCGAACTCACTGATCACAAAACAAACAATCACCTCTTATCTTAACTCACTGATCACAAAACAAACAATCACCTCTTATCTTAACTCACTGATCACAAAACAAACAATCACCTCTTATCTTAACTGACCTCACTGACCTCTTATCTTAACCGAACTCACTGATCACAAAACAAACAATCACCTCTTATCTTAACTCACTGATCACAAAACAAACAATCACCTCTTATCTTAACTGATCTCACTGACCTATTATCTTAACTGAACTCACTGATCACAAAACAAACAATCACCTCTTATTTTAACTCACTGATCACAAAACAAACAATCACCTCTTATCGTTTAGTTTAAGCATATTATTATTTGCTAAATATAACAAATAGGGATCGGACACAAGTTTTTCCAATTTTGAAGTCTTCTCACCTCTTATCTTAACTGACCTGACTGACCTCTTATCTTAACTGACCTGACTGACCTCTTATCTTAACTAACCTGACTGACCTCTTATCTTAACTGACCTCACTGACCTCTTATCTTAACTGACCTCACTGACCTCTTATCTTAACTGACATCACTGACCTCTTATCTTAACTGACCTCACTGACCTCTTATCTTAACTGACCTGACTGACCTCTTATCTTAACTGACCTCACTGAACACAAAATAGACCACGACATATGACGTTGTTATTTTAGGTTATAAGAATAGAGATATTCATGGCGAAGTGTATTCGACACAACATTATGTAATATAGTTTGTCAGTTACTTGTGGTACACTGGTCGCTGTAATTGTCCGGATCCTCCCGTTTCCTACACCAATAAGTTGTGCCTGTCCCAAGTCAGGATCTGAATTTCGAACGCCATGATATTTTATTAGTTAAATTGTTTGAGGCGATAGGTGGTTGTTTGCTTTGTAGATTTTGGGGGGAATTGTCGACCATCACTATTTAAAATTTCTTTTCATAACAACTATATAACAGAAACATTGTTGAAATGATCATAAAACACTCATAACCCAAATTGTGTTATGAACGTAGCAAGTCGAAGCTACACTTTATGTAACTATGGATTCAGACGGGATGGAGGGAATGGGCTTCTGATCGCCTGTTGTTAACTCAGACAATACTATTTTCTTTATAAAAAATTACCTCTTTCAATGTATAATGTTTAGGAGTGGCTTACTCCACGTGGAGCTGTCGTGAGCCCACTGCTTCAGATCCTAGCTTAAACTCGTCGTCTACAAAATGTGCGCCTTCTTATTAAAAATATTGGATCTGCGTCTGTTAGGTGTTCCACGTGGAGCTACCATGAACCCGCTGCTTGAGATCCTAGCTTAAACCACACGTCTACAAAATGTTGCGCCTTGTAATTCAACATATTGGATCCGCGCCTGTTAGGTGTTCCCAATTGATATAGTAAATATTATCTGAACTGCTGCATTGGAATGTGAATAATATTTTTTATTTCTTGTATTTAATGATGTTATTTCATTTGTGTTATTATTATCTAATTTTGTAGACCATCATGTCTTGTCATGTGTTTTTGATATCTATTTATGTTAAATTGGCAAATTCTCTGCACCACTGTTTAAACTATGGTTTTATGAGAAATAAGGAATCTTGAATCTTGTTGTGAGGTAAAGACATTTTCTATTATTATATCATTCAGTTGTTTATTATTCAAGTAACATAATAACAGGAATAATGAATGTGTAAAGAATCAAATCAAATTGTATGAGACGCAATGGAGTAAATCTTTTACACTGAGTAGGTTTATTGAGTTAACAATTTCTCTACCAGAAATGATATCTTTTAATACACTTTGTGGAATTATTTTACTATTAACAGTTGTCTGAAACGCACGACAACATTTCAATTATATCAAAAACAAAATTAAAGGATGTCATTTTTGTTGCATTTAGGAACAAATTACCTTCCAATTCGGTAATGTAAAATTGTCTACTTCATCATAAATAAGAAAATTTGATCCTTGTCTATTACCTCGAGGGACTTCGGAGAATAATTGCAATCCAGTTAAATTAACAGCTTTGAACTCTTTAAATGTTTAAATGCATACAATTAAAAAATAAAAATGTTAATTATTAATGTCCGATTCGGGGACAAAAGGATCCATTTTGATCAGTTGCTACGGGTAAAATTCAAATTAATCAGAAAACTCGAACCATTTAATCATATTTGATATGTTAATTTTCAATTTCTGCCATGTAATCCAGTTTGCATTAAATTAAATGCTGAGTTAATACAGCTCACGAAGATATGGTTACGGGAAATTGGAAAATAAACTTCATTAATTGAGCAAATATTTATTAAATATGTACTCCTCGGGCGTTTCTAATATGTTTGGGATTCAATCTCCATACAAATATCAAGTTAATGAAGCGACGACACCGCTAAATCAACGACGAAGGAATTAATGTAAATAAATGGCATCCATTTAATCGTAGATTATTTATAAATTGTAGTAATTAATCTGTAATTAAAACATTACAGGAAGAAATATGTGACAAATTTACCGTATAGACAATTGATGGATGTGCAGAAACAAGATTTAGATGTAATGTCGGTTATATGATAATCAAGTTTTTGTTAGATTTCTTAGACATATATACATGTAGTGTCTTAGACATATATACATGTAGTTTCTGTTTAACTCTGTCACATTTTTGTTGTTGTTCCAAACCAGGACCATATACATATATATATAAACAAAACACGCTTAAATTGTTTGGCTTTGCAATATTTCGATATTGAGCGTACGTGATGAAGGTTATTCCAGAAACTCCTCCTGCACACTAAATTGGATATCTACGTTTTATTCTATGATATTCATGTTTTTGCTGACGGACATTAAGTTCTAGATTTCTTAATCATATATAGTATATGTTTGACCCTGCCATATTCTCGTCCCTGTCCCAAGACATGACCTGAATTTCCAACGTCGTATGTCATGGTCTTCTCTTTGTTTTTGTGTTCAGTGACTGAAGGTGAAAGGTAATTGTTCGTTTTTGGTGATACTGGGGAATTGTCGATCATCACAGATTAAACTTTCTTTTCATAATTTGTTAATTTATTTCAGAATATGCTTTTTCATATTTAAACCACATACATATTATCTGGATATACATGTATGTGTAGACTAAAATAAAGCGACCTCCCTTCTCCAAATGTACATGTTTTATCTAAGTTCCCAATGTAGTCAAACGAACAGGGTTATCACAGGTGACCAAATAAGTCCTGGGGCCGTGTTCTCGAAAGTGTCTTAGGACTAAGACATGTCCTAAGACCATCTTAGGACAAATCTTAGTCCTAAGTCGTGTTCTCGACCATGTCCTAAATTAGGACATGTCGAAATTTTTTTCTTTACTTTAGGACATCTATGGAGGTGTCTTAAGATGGTCCTAATCCCGAAATTGTAATATGATTTGATATTTTGTACCAAAAACGAACTTTAAGTTGTATATCATGATTATACTGTTTTAAAATCTAAGTAAGTTAATTAACAATGATTTTTCTATTATAACTTAAACGGCGCACGAGATATCTTTTGTTCATCTTTAATCAGTAATTCATTTAAAGTTTGAAATCAGCTCACTCGAAAACTCGTCTAGAGGTCAATTCTATGCGACATTCAAAACAGAATTTTGTTATGAAAACTATTTGTCTAGATTATCTGAGTTTGGAAGAAAACAGATATCAAAATTAATGACATCTAATTATAAGATGCCGATAGAAACGGGAAGGTAGCTAAACATTTCTAGAGAGGACAGAATTTGTCATTTGTGTAGGGAAGGAGTTGGTGATGACCCTCGAGAAATAGACACACAAAGACATTATTAATTCACACCTGTAACACTGACATTTACAAACACTCATATATACGGCATTCTACTATTGATTGGAATTCCTTACCTGAAGCTACAGTTACCAGCAAAACAGTGGACAGATTTAAAGCAGCTCTCCTGAAGCGCGACTAAGAACTTACATGTGCACACACCCCTGAAGGACTTTTACTTAGAATTGAGTTAATCTTCAGTAACCATACAGATACAGATACAGACTACCTCTTCCTCTGCAAAAATTAAGCTGTTTTTGAATTAAGACAAAAATATATACCAAGGTATTATCATCTAACTCCTAATATAAACAAAATTGGTGGCATGTTGTCACTGTGTAATGTAAAACTGTTAAGTAATATAGCTGTTTTTGTGAACAAACTGAATAAGTTATTGTAATGTCAATGTTCGTATTATGCCCTTTTGCCTGTCTACTTACTCATTCTGTTATTTATATTTGTATATATGTTGATGTATGACCTCATGTAGCACATGTTTGTGTCTGAGTGTACCAATAAAGTAACCACACAAAAAAATAACGGTATTTCATCATAAAAAAGTTTTACACATTAGTTCTATATCGTATATGAACCTCTAATAAACGAAAACAAGAAACAGGCTCATGCCATGGGATGCAGCGTAAAAAATAAATAAAATTGAAAAAAAAATCTGTATTTACCTCTTATATTTTATTATGAGTATTTTTATCAAAGATTTGATAAATATTTATATTGGAAATAATTGTTGGACACAATATTTCTATTATTCTACTTATTGCGTTGACACTTAGGACATATTTAAGACATCCTAAGTTAGGATAGTCTTAAGACAGCTTCGAGATCACTCCTAGGACATGTCCTAAGATGGTCCTAAGACCATCCTAAAAATCGTCCTAAGACATATTTTAGGACAAATCTTAGGATACTTTCGAGAACACGGCCCCTGGTTCTCTAAATAAGCGAAAATGTGAGTCAATTTAATTACTTTCATAGGTCTCAAATCACAGCTTTAACAGTTATCCCAACTCATGTCCTCTCAAAAAATGTTTCTAGTAATTCTAGTTCACCATCATTAATTAGTATATCTTTATTTCTCATAACCAATTTACAGAGGTACAGAGATGATAATTAACACAATATACACAAGAAATAAATACATGTAATACATAATTAAACAAATATTGTATTGTGAAAATAAGTGGATCAACCTAGAGGACATATCCTCTTGTTTACTATTCTGATAAATTTACAGAGTTTACTTAAAGTATATATAGTGTTAGAAGACATCCTGGGGCGCATTTCTTTTAGGTGAATCTGGAACATGATTCTGAATCACATAATTGTTTTGTTGCTTTTTTCATCTAAAACAGAAACGGGTTTTCGAAACATGCGAAACATATGTGACCCATGTTTCAAATCGAAACATGAACCGGAACGAAAATTAGTTTGTTTTTGAAAGAAATGGCGGAAGTTACGGATGTTGTGCTACAATGTGGAGTCTCTCGACAGGAATACTTTTTGCTGGACGATTATTGCAAGCACCAATGTGCCGATAATAATTCTACATAACTACTACACCTATTTGCATCTTCACGTTTTTGAATATCAATGGTGTCATGCAGAATCATATCGCACAGTTTAGTCTGAAAGGTTGATGAGTTATAACCTTTAAAAACTAATCTTGCAGAGTACATGTTCTGTAATTCTAAGAATGTATAAGCTTTTTGGAGGCCATCTTTTAATGTTTCATGAAACATTGTGTTATTCATTTGGTGGAAACATGTGTCTGATTTCATGAAACATAATTTTGAAACATACCGTTTTTTAAAGCAACAAATCATGAATTTGTTTTCTGGAACAATGAAGTGAAACATGTTCCAGATTCACCTAAAAAAATGCGCTCCAGGTTATTATATTTAATGATATTAGGTTTATTTCTATGGACGAAATAAAAAAGAGGTTTTCTTTCATTAATGAATTTAGTACATTCAAAAATATAGTGATACTCATCTCCCGATTCTCTTCTTGAACATAAACGACAGAACCTGTTTTCTGTATTAATTTTTTCCCATCTCCCCACTTCTCCTGGTAGTCTGAGGTTCGTAGCTCTAAGTCGATCATTAAAAGATTTCTAATTTTAACTGTTTGCCCAGTTTTCCGCAATGAAATCGCCAGAATGTTCGTGTCTTTTTGATATGAGCTATATAATATTCCCATTGTTTTTTCCTTAAATGTAATACATTTTTTGTACTTGAAATTTGAAGCATTGATGTTTTTTAATTAATATCTCATATGTAAAAATGCCTGTTTTGTCATTTAATGTTTTTATCTTTTCATAGAATCAAATACTCATGACAATATAAATCGGATTCGAAACCAGTCGTAAACAGCATAAGAACCATATAAATTGTTTGTATCAAAGCAAAACTAAATGAATTCTTTATTGTATAACTTACTGTTTTCAAATGTAATATTGTATGCATATCATTAATATAGACTAATTTACAAAGTATAAAACAAAATTAAACACATGCAACTTAAATGAACATATTTTTAAAATAAAAATAGCAATCCATTTTCACATAATTATTCATGGTAATATTAGCCATGAAACCAACAATTGTAAATGAAAAATAATTAAGAATTACCTAGTATAATATTATGATGACAAATATTGGATATGCTATCCTTAAATACAGTCGTTAAAAAGTCAAATAAATAATTAAGGATTTTATTACTGGAATATCAATTTTCAAATAATTGGATTTTATGTACGTGCTAACACACCATGAGTTCTATTATAATTATTTGTTTGATGATTCTCTGTAATTACTTTTCAGTTTAAATAGAAATAGCGAAAATGAAATTCGTTACATTGGTAAACCAAATGCTTGTTTTTAATCCCCTTAATGCTTTAATAACGAACACTGATTTGACAATCATAAAAACATTGCTATAGGGCACGATCTTTGCTGTCGTCACCATTTTCGTGGTCACGTGTCAGAAATTGGACCTCCAGGGAAGCGTACGACTCAGCAGTTGACACCCATATGGCCACCACCTGGACGGGTTGCTTTTTATGTATAAAACCAGTGGAACTATTCCATTAGGAGTATTTGCATTCAAATACCTGTGTAACACAGGTGATGTTCTCTTCAAAATAAATCGCTAAATTATTTTCTATTAGTAACAAATATAAAGGTACTAAAATTACAATGATAGGAAAATTGATAGAAACAGATAATTAAACACATTTTGTATGTACATTAAAAGAAGAGATAGTATGCTTGTTTGATGGTGTTTAACGTCACTTTTAACAATATTTCAGTTATATCATGGCGGTCAGTTTTATTGGTGGAGGACCCGGAGAAAACCACCGACCTGTCGCAAGTTACTGACAAACTTTATCACATAATGTTGTGCATCTCGCCCTGATCGAGATTCGAACTCACAACATCAGTGGTGATGACTGCATAGGAGAGAGAGAGAGAGTACGAAATTAGTACATGATATATTAAAATGCTTTATTTTGATTGGATGATAAGTGTTTTAAAAATTTTTGGACAGTGTATGCTTAATCTTGGCAACGGGTGACTATGCCTAACGACGGGAACTATACCACATCAGACAACACTATAGGAAAACAGCCCCCCCCCCCCCCCCCCCCAGGAGAAGTCAATAATAGAATATTAAAACACAAACTATGCAACTAGATAAAAAGTCAAAAGTTGAAATAAAGTTATTATTATTATTATTATTATTATTATTATTATTATTATTATTATTATTCTAGAACAAATATTTTATAAAACATTGGTACATTGAACTTAAGATGATAGGGATTGAACAATACTAAAAATGTTAAATACATACTGCCAATCTGGTGCAATAATTCAATATTGTTGTTATCCTGCACTCTTTTTACTTGAACAGTCAAATTGCGTTGCTGTATTAATTTTCTATGTGTACAATCACTGAAATATGGCTTTTCTGGTATCCATTTCACATGTTGTACAAGTTGAGCTTTGGGAAACTAGTAGTAAAACAGTTCACTTCCAGTTTATTGAAAATATCAAAAGGGGCAATTAGGAGATAATTGTGCCATTTTATTTTTTAATTTAAAGTATAACGGTCCATGTATCAAGGTTCTTCTTCAGGATAAAGACAATATTAATGCAGTGTCTCTGGAGCCTCTTATGTTTGTGAGGAGTCCATGTTGTCCTTATACGGTACATGCTAAATATGGTATGTTAGCTATTTTTCATGTGAGTATGACCCAATGTTAAAATAAGACATTCCAGTTTTCGATCTTGTTCGACTTACTTAGTCACCTTAACATTGGATAATGTCATGATACTACGCCTCGGAAGAATAAAGTCACAATGAAAGTCATTAAATTTTAAAAACATAATTTCATTTTTGTTTGTTATCGGTAATTAATATCACAATGAAAATATCGATACCTAATTTAGTGTGAACGATCCGTTTCAGGATAACCTTCTTCAGGTACGCAAAAAATTAAAATACAAAAATGTATTGGAAAGTCAAATGATTCTAAAAGTATTTGAGAGCAAATAAGCAAAATGACGTACAATTAAGTAAGCATGGTGCTTCTTTTGTGATCAAAGTAATGTTACAAAATATATTCTTTAATGCAACATAAACGCTTGTCCATGCAGAATTAAATTTAGAGCGATTTACTCAGATATTTCCAGAACTATGTTCAATACATGGCAGACAGGTAACGGTCGTATCTTTTATATGCATGTTACATGTAATCTGCTTATGCAGGTCTCTAGTAAAATATGTTATATATACTCTCCAAAAAAAGAAACGCAACATGTAAAAAAATATAATTTACTTCAAATTTTCAACATCATTTTAAATACAGAAATAAGCATTACATTACATTGAAAATAGGCACACTGATTGTTCTGACGTTCAAGTTCATTAAAATGTCAAAATTGATCACATTTAAGTCCATAGCGTTTAGATCACGTCACTTCAAAGTCAATATCTGTTGTGCCCACCATTAGCCTGTAGCATAGCACGGACACATCAGCAGCCCAAGATCGCTACATCCGGGTACTTCACCTGAGAAACCGGACAGTGACAGCAAGAGAAACAACATCAAATGCCCCCAGGTCTCCGACGAATATCGGCACAGACAGTCAGAAAGCGTCTCCGTGAAAACGGCTTACGCGCCAGACGTCCTTTCTTTGGCACTGCACTGAGATGTCGGCATTTACTTGCAAGGGTCCGATGGTGCAATAGAGTAAGGAGATGGGACCTGCAAAACTGCATGTGAGTCTGGTTCAGCGATGAATCAAGATTCATGCTGCAGAAAATAGATAGCCGTACACGTGTCGAGATGGCCGTACACGTATCTACAGACGCCGAAATGAGAGGTTCGCAAGGAACTGCGTCCTTGAGGTCGACAATTTCGGCGGAGGAAAGTGTGATGATGTGGGGTGCCATATCCTACGCCGAAAAACTCAGCTGGTGCACATGCACGGCAACCTTAACGCCGCTCGATACAGAGGTGAGGTTTTGACACCACACATACTGCCCGCAATGGACCTCAGTATGGAAGGCACGACAACGCTCGGTCGCACACAGCTCGTGCTACTGTTGACTTTCTAGCCAACCAGAACGTAGTGCTCAGTGCTCCCCTGTTCGTTTAAATCACTAGATTTCAACCCAATAGAACATTTGTGGATGACTTGGATCGACGCGTGCGCAGTCGTCAACCAGCGCCGCAAACTCTGCAAGAAATGCAGCAGGCTCTTGAGCAAGAATGGGGGAGAATTCTGCAATACCGTATTCGTCGACTGATCGAGTCTATGCCGAGACGGGTCCGTGCTGTGTTACATGCTAATGGTGGGCACAACAGATATTGACTTTGAAGTGACGTCATCTGAACGCTATGTACTTTAATGTTATCAAGTTTGACATTTTAAAGAACTTTAAAGTCTGAACAACCAGTGTGGCAAATTTCAGTGTAATGTATTGCTTATTTCTGTATTTAAAATGATGTTGAAAATTTGAAGTAAATTATATGTTTTCACATGTTGCGTTTCTTTTTTTGGAGATTATATTTTATATTAAAGCCAATCATTTGCATATATATCCTATTTCTACAATGAAGCAGAACAAAATGATTAAAATGTCTGATAAACAATATTGGTATGGCAGGAATAAATGTCATTAACCTTTGTTAGAAGGAACATCTTCTTTTGCAAACAAAACAGACGGAAAAAACAATTACACACAATGTGTAGGCGGTTTGTATTATGTATTTCTGTCTGAAAATACCATATTAGATACAATTTGTACAATTTGTAATGGAATTTATTTAACTCATTTCACATTCTAATGAAAAAAATTAGGCCATGGCTGTTTTACAACTTAGAAAATAGTCGGAACATAGCATACTTAATACGTCAGAAGATAATCATACTTTGAGAAGGTGGGAGTTGTGGCTAAGGCTGGTGATTTCTTGCCATAAGCCGAACACCACTAATGTGGATTCAAGACTCATATACTCACCACAGGTACTAAGATTTTCAGGCATCTACAAAAAGACTAGTTGTAGTAAAAGCCTAGATATCTGATGGAGGTGGACTTTAGTTTAATTATAATTACAGATTTATATTATTTAACTATAGAAACTTCTTTGAAAATATATAACTCACACCATCCGCACACAAGTGTCAGATTACCTTTTAACAAAGTGTTGAAATCTTCCCAAAAACATTTTGGAAGAAAAGATGAGACGGTTCTTTAAAATCCTTTACTCAATAGTTTCCCATTCAGAAGGTGGTGACTTTCAAAAAAGTCAGAATACAAACGGCAAGCTCTAGCGTAACGTTTGAGTTGAATGAGTTGTGAAATATAGATTCCATAGGCTGCAACAGTTTGCATATTACTGAAATTAATGTAAAAAATTACATCTTATATCATTTTTCTAAAATTGAGAAAAATTAAAAGTTGAGTTCATTCTCAATAATACAATTTATTTTTACTATAATATATTCTTCAATTCAATACCGTTGGCTACATCAGAAAACAATATAAAGTGTTATAATGATAGTATCTGAATTTTTCTGAAATTTAAACGAAATTTTCCAACCATGTGGACAACGCAACAACAGGTCAAAGGTAAAACAACATATAATAACAAACAGGAACATACGTCACGATACTAAGTTCACCGGAGGGGTTGGCATCTCGTGTTCTATTAATAGCGCGACAGTGTACAAATGTAGTTCCAAATGCATAAGTCGGATAAGAAAACATATATTCATATTAATATCGACAACATGTCTGCAATGTGTCAAATCAAGAATATAGGGTTCCTTGAATATCTGAAATTATTTAAGCAATAATTCTAGGTTTGGTGATTTTGTTGATCGCATCTATCCCATTGAGCGTGAAAAAAAGGATCCCACAGATACAGATAGGTCTGCTTCATACCTTGACCTACACCTCGAAATCGACAGTGAGGGTCGGTTAAGAACGAAACTTTACGACAAAAGAGATGATTTCAATTTTCCCATTGTGAACGTTCCATTTATATATAGCAACATTCCAGCAGCACCTGCATATGGAGTATATATCTCTCAGAAGATACGATATTCCAGAGCTTGTGGTTCCTATCAGGATTTCCTTGATAGAGGGTTGCTGCTAACAAGGAAGCTACTGAACCAAGGGTTCCTTTTGGTAAAGTTGAAGTCATTACTTCGAAAATTTTACGGTCGCCACCATGACTTGGTTGACTGTTATGGAATATTTGTGTCACAAATGACCACGGATATGTTCCACTTGTCGTAAACACTTCCCGGTCCTTTCCTCATTCACGACTTATTACCGGGTTTGTAACTAGATTACCACGACGGGTACGACTAGTGAAGCAGGAACTGCCTACCCTTCCGGAGCACCTGAGTTCACCCCCGGTTTTTAATGGGGTTCGTGTTACTCGATCTTTAGTTATATATGTATGTTTTGTCGATCGTTGTTTGTCCTTTTGTTTATTTTCTTTTGACCATTGTGTTGTCTCTTCTTCTTCGATATACGGTTTCTGATTGCTCCTTTGATATCTTCAAACTCTTCACGATATGTTGCTACATTGCATGGAAATCGTTATTTAATTATTTGCACAATGCTCTAATTAATGTTTTAAGTTGTTATGATAACAATAATTATCTCGCCATATGTTCATACAAGGAACACTAAATTGCATGGCCATTGTGCGCAAAGGCAAGCAATATGTATATATACGTGAATTATATGTTTGGTTTCATATATGGATCGTCGTTTTAACATCAGCTCAACCGACAGTGTGGTATTTATTTGTTTTTCATTTTATTACTTAAATAATTAGACATATCTCTAATTTAAATAGATATCTCGAATTAAGATAAGAGAGCTATTTGTATTGAATCAGATCGATAAATGTCTTGAAGAGTTCAACAACTGGGCCGATACCTCTGCTGAGGGACTATTAGTCCCCAAGGGTATCATCCGCCTAGTAGTCAGTGCTGTGGCACTGACATATTTTATTAGATATATCTTTTATTGAAATTGACAGTTCCTAATTAATGTAATTATTATTAAAACTAAGACTCTCATCCCTCGTGTATATGTGACCTTTGCCTTCTCACCCCTCGTACATATGTGACCTTTGCCTATTTTGGCTATATCCTGGTTAGGCCCTTACATTTTATTGCTCCTAAAATTTTTATTAATTATTTGGCTTTCCAATCTTTTGACATTGAGCCTACCTGATGAAGGTTATTCCAGAAATGCGTCATAGCCAAAAATCATGGGTACTTTTGCTCATGAATATTCATAAGCCAAATCGCGTCATGTATGACGTCAGCAAATAAACGTTGAACCATATTTGGAAAACGCTGATCAATGAACGCTGATGAAAACTCGTATCTATTTATTTTTAATAATATTTCATCAGTTTTGATCACATAAATAACTTCATATAATTATTTGTGATCGTGTCAAAATTAATTGTCATCATATGTTCATTAGGAACTCGATGATGTGTGTAAAAGATCGAAAATATATGCACCCCCCCCCCCCTTTTCACGATCAATTAAATAAATAAAAATATGTAAATAAAAACATATTGGGCATTTTTTTTTCAATATCTGCCCCACATAAGTATTAACTATGTCATTGAAATCATTTAGTATATAGATTTTATATTGTTCAATTTTTTGAATGTGCTTACTACAAGTATTCAATGTTTTGTTGATATTGTGTAATAAACATTCATCGAATTCAAATGTATCATTTATATAAAAAGTTTATTCACCCTTCATGGAGCCTCGACTTAATTATTTTCTATATTTAAACCGGTGTCGACAATGATTGACTATTTTTCAGCAGATAACAATTCGAGTTTTAATGAAAACACATGTTACCCTTCAAGTGGCCCTTACAGAAGCTGACATTTCCCAAAATCTGACCATTTCAATCTTCCTGTGAACCGTGGAAATTTTATTCAAATAATGTGTGAAAAAAAGAGATAAATCTACACCGGAAGTTTCCGTATTTGGTTCAGAAAATAGTGTGCATCCATGGTAAACAATTAAAAAAATGGTCAGAAGTCGACTAAGATTTGAATTCTGCAGTGATATCCATATTAGAATTCACAGAAATATGCCTTGTTTTTAAAATAGTGTGGGAACCGCGAATAATTTATACATCTAGCTAAAATTTGCTGTGCTTGTTTCTACCGGTGTAACGTCAAATATTTCACCTCAGAAAAATGCCCGCACCCCCGAACAAAATATTTCTTTAAGAAATCTTTGTAGAAATTTCTGGCTTGAAGAAACCGCCATCTTGGATATGCAAATGAGCAAACAACCCATGATTTCTGGATATGTCGTGCGCACTAAATTAGATTTAGGTTTGTATGCCTTTATTATGCACTTGTGAAGATATCTACTGTATTTAGAAAGCTCTTTATTGTATTTGGAGAACCCTCTAATTCAATAATATTACACAAAATCAATTAAATGTTTCAACTTGTTAAATTACGCTATAAACGTTTGATAATTGTCAATGGTAGTTTCCAGACAACTACCGGATGCTACTTGTTTCATCTGTCAAGTTAGTTACTGTGCTCTCTATTAAGAATGTAGTCATGATATAGCTGAAAATGACTGAAAGTGACGATAAGGCAATCGTAACTACTCGGCCATTCTCGCTACCCTGCAAATAACCTCGTATGCATTAGGCGTATAAATCGCACTACTTTTCACATGTCAGTTACATGAAAGTTTGATAATGTTATATTTTAAGCAATTTTCTATATTTCAATTAAAGTTTTAATTAGTTTTGCATAATTAGATTTTACTTAGTATGTCTTCCATATTGGATTTTCGTGGACTATATTTTTGTGCGGCTTAACTTAACTTAACTTCCGGCAAACAATTTAAGAAGAATTTCTACTATGTACGTACGAGGTTATTTGCAGGGTAGCGAGAATGGCCGAGTAGTTACGATTGACGATAAGGAACAATGACCCAATCCAAGACGAATGTAATTTTATGAAGAATTAACAGTACATCATTCGTTATGAAAAGAAAGTTTAAACTGTGATGGTCAACAATTCTATCAATATCAACAAAATGAACAATCAAATCAAGGAACACATAAAGACCATGTCATATAACGTCCAGCTCCTGGCTTGGGTTCTACTCCTGGTTATCATATAAGCTGCACCTGTTAGGTATCAACAAATTCCAGTGTCAGTTATCCCAAGATTCCATAACAGGGAGGATGTCATATAATATCTATTATTCGATGTATTTTAGAGTTATGTCCCTTTAACTAGTATGTACATCTCGGTTATCGACGTTACTGAAACATTAAGTGCTACATGATAATTAACTATTTGAAACAAATTATTCTTTTAAAGCGAGGATAAAAATAAACTGATTATTGTATATTGAATATTTATATCACATTCTAATAAGTATGGTATAATAGAATTGTAATATACCATGATGATATGAAACGCGGAAAAAAAAAGTACAACGGTCAATTTTTGATTTATAGTGACGACCCTTAAATGAAACAAACAACAGCACACACAAACAACGGTAAAGCAGAGCAAGCTAATAATAACCCAAGCAACTACACATCCCCAGAGTGATATATCTTGTTCACTGTTGCTATATATTCTACACTTGAATTGTTTGCATTAACGTACATTTTCTTCTCGTAGTAAAGATAGATAGATAGATAGATAGAAAAGAAAGAACGACATATAGATATTGTGACAGAACAGGAAGGCCACAAGTTATAACATTGATTTTCTAATTGTAGATGTTTGTTTCTAGAGAAGCAACATTCCTGCCCCCCCAATGTATTCACAATGAATTATATCACAATTTGTACACTATTCTAGAACTTGTGCTCCTCATCATGACAGCTTAAACAATGGTAGCCTTATTAGATATATTCTTAATCGAAATTTACAGTTCCCAAATCATGTAATTATTAGTAAAACTAAGGTTCTCCTCCCTCGGGCATAGGCGACCTTAGTCGATTTTAGATATTCTGTTTAGGCCCGTTGCTCTCAGTGTCTTTTATATTATTTGGCTCTCACATATTTTGGTTCTGGGCGTACCTGATATAGGTTATTCTGGGCGTACCTGATATAGGTTATCCTGGACGTACCTGATATAGGTTATTCTGAACGTACCTGATATAGGTTATTCTGGGCGTACCTGATATAGGTTATTCTGGGCGTACCTGATATAGGTTATTCTGGACGTACCTGATATAGGTTATTCTGGACGTACCTGATATAGGTTATTCTGGGCGTACCTGATATAGGTTATTCTGGACGTACCTGATATAGGTTATTCTGGACGTACCTGATATAGGTTATTCTGGACGTACCTGATATAGGTTATTCTGGACGTACCTGATATAGGTTATTCTGGGCGCACCTGATATAGGTTATTCTGGACGTACCTGATATAGGTTATTCTGGACGTACCTGATATAGGTTATTTTGGGCGTACCTGATATAGGTTATTCTGGACGTACCTGATATAGGTTATTCTGGGCGTACCTGATATAGGTTATTCTGGACGTATCTGATATAGGTTATTCTGGGCGTACCTGATATAGGTTATTATGGACGTACCTGATATAGGTTATTCTGGACGTACCTGATATAGGTTATTCTGGGCGTACCTGATATAGGTTATTCTGGACGTACCTGATATAGGTTATTCTGGACGTACCTGATATAGGTTATTCTGGGCGTACCTGATATAGGTTATTCTGGACGTACCTGATATAGGTTATTCTGGGCGTACCTGATATAGGTTATTCTGGGCGGACCTGATATAGGTTATTCTGAGCGTACCTGATATAGGTTATTCTGGACGTACCTGATATAGGTTATTTTGGGCGTACCTGATATAGGTTATTCTGGGCGTACCTGATATAGGTTATTCTGGACGTACCTGATATAGGTTATTCTGGACGTACCTGATATAGGTTATTCTGGGCGTACCTGATATAGGTTATTCTGGACGTACCTGATATAGGTTATTCTGGACGTACCTGATATAGGTTATTCTGGACGTACCTGATATAGGTTATTCTGGACGTACCTGATATAGGTTATTCTGGGCGCACCTGATATAGGTTATTCTGGACGTACCTGATATAGGTTATTCTGGACGTACCTGATATAGGTTATTTTGGGCGTACCTGATATAGGTTATTCTGGGCGTACCTGATATAGGTTATTCTGGACGTATCTGATATAGGTTATTCTGGGCGTACCTGATATAGGTTATTATGGACGTACCTGATATAGGTTATTCTGGACGTACCTGATATAGGTTATTCTGGGCGTACCTGATATAGGTTATTCTGGGAGTACCTGATATAGGTTATTCTGGACGTACCTGATATAGGTTATTATGGACGTACCTGATATAGGTTATTCTGGACGTACCTGATATAGGTTATTCTGGACGTACCTGATATAGGTTATTCTGGGAGTACCTGATATAGGTTATTCTGGACGTACCTGATATAGGTTATTCTGGACGTACCTGATATAGGTTATTCTGGGCGTACCTGATATAGGTTATTCTGGGCGTACCTGATATAGGTTATTCTGGACGTACCTGATATAGGTTATTCTGGACGTACCTGATATAGGTTATTCTGGGCGTACCTGATATAGGTTATTCTGGGCGTACCTGATATAGGTTATTCTGGGCGTACCTGATATAGGTTATTCTGGGCGGACCTGATATAGGTTATTCTGAGCGTACCTGATATAGGTTATTCTGGACGTACCTGATATAGGTTATTCTGGACGTACCTGATATAGGTTATTCTGGACGTACCTGATATAAGTTATTATGGACGTACCTGCTATAGGTTATTCTGGACGTACCTGATATAGGTTATTCTGGACGTACCTGATATAAGTTATTATGGACGTACCTGATATAGGTTATTCTGGACGTACCTGATATAGGTTATTCTGGACGTACCTGATATAGGTTATTCTGGACGTACCTGATATAAGTTATTCTGGGCGTACCTGATATAGGTTATTCTGGACGTACCTGATATAAGTTATTCTGGACGTACCTGATATAGGTTATTCTGGACGTACCTGATATAGGTTATTCTGGACGTACCTGATATAGGTTATTCTGGGCGTACCTGATATAGGTTATTCTGGACGTACCTGATATAGGTTATTCTGGACGTACCTGATATAGGTTATTTTGGGCGTACCTGATATAGGTTATTCTGGGCGTACCTGATATAGGTTATTCTGGACGTATCTGATATAGGTTATTCTGGGCGTACCTGATATAGGTTATTATGGACGTACCTGATATAGGTTATTCTGGACGTACCTGATATAGGTTATTCTGGGCGTACCTGATATAGGTTATTCTGGGAGTACCTGATATAGGTTATTCTGGACGTACCTGATATAGGTTATTCTGGACGTACCTGATATAGGTTATTCTGGGAGTACCTGATATAGGTTATTCTGGACGTACCTGATATAGGTTATTCTGGACGTACCTGATATAGGTTATTATGGGCGTACCTGATATAGGTTATTCTGGGCGTACCTGATATAGGTTATTCTGGGCGTACCTGATATAGGTTATTCTGGGCGGACCTGATATAGGTTATTCTGAGCGTACCTGATATAGGTTATTCTGGACGTACCTGATATAGGTTATTCTGGACGTACCTGATATAGGTTATTCTGGACGTACCTGATATAAGTTATTATGGACGTACCTGATATAGGTTATTCTGGACGTACCTGATATAGGTTATTCTGGACGTACCTGATATAAGTTATTATGGACGTACCTGATATAGGTTATTCTGGACGTACCTGATATAGGTTATTCTGGACGTACCTGATATAGGTTATTCTGGACGTACCTGATATAAGTTATTCTGGGCGTACCTGATATAGGTTATTCTGGACGTACCCGATATAAGTTATTCTGGACGTACCTGATATAGGTTATTCTGGACGTACCTGATATAGGTTATTCTGGACGTACCTGATATAGGTTATTCTGGGCGTACCTGATATAGGTTATTCTGGGCGTACCTGATATAGGTTATTCTGGGCGTACCTGATATAAGTTATTCTGGACGTACCTGATATAGGTTATTCTGGGCGTACCTGATATAGGTTATTCTGGGCGTACCTGATATAAGTTATTCTGGACGTACCTGATATAGGTTATTCTGGGCGTACCTGATATAGGTTATTCTGGACGTACCTGATATATTATTCTGGGCGTACCTGATATAGGTTATTCTGGACGTACCTGATATAAGTTATTCTGGACGTACCTGATATAGGTTATTCTGGACGTACCTGATATAAGTTATTCCAGAAACGCTTCGTGTGCACTAAATTTAATATATAACTCTTATATATACAGGTAAAACTTTAATAGTGAAAAATCTCTTGATCTCTCTTTGTGGTTACGAAATTGAAATGCGGGGAATACCAGAAAAATACGTAAAAGAAAGAACAACTTTGGCATGGAGTTTTATCTGGGGAGGGGGTATTAATCAAATAGATAGGAAAGTTTGCTGCTTGGGAGTAGAAAATGGAGTCATGGGTATGATTAACATACAAGAATTTATTGACAGCAAAAGAATTAAGCTTCTATACCGAATTTTACATGAACCATTAGAAAGTTGGAATGCAATTGGTAAGTATTGGCTCCGTAAGTTAGACATCAAGTTTAATGAAAAATATTTTGTATGTAAGTGCTCTAATGTATCAACTCTAAATTTAAATATATTACCAATTTTTTACAAAATATGTATCCAATCATGGTTAAAATTACAGGAACTTATTCAATTGTGTAATAATGACATTGATTCCATTCTAAAAACCAGAATATTTTGTAACTCTTCAATAACTTTTAAAAACAAACCATCAGTGTTTACCTCGTTTCTGCAAAGTAACTTACGAACTATAAACGATATTTGGGATTCAAATAATACAAATTTTAAAAGTTGTCATGATATATACAATTTATTAATAGATAGGAGGAACTGTATTTCAGAGTTTTCTAAGATAAAAAAAGAAATCCCCGAAAAGTTCATAAAAGTCTTAAAAGGTGAAACTACAATAGTACCAGAACGTAGAGTTACCTTAAATATCAACGATAAGCTACAATTTTTAAATGAGTCAAATACAACTATTTCACCTGATAAATTGAAAATAAAAGTAATTCAGGGAATCTTTAAACAAAATATAAAACCAAAATGTCAGATTAAGTGGGAAGAACAGTACGGGGGTAATATTGATTGGACACAAATTTGGACAAAATTAAAGAAAATCAAAGTTACTGATAAGGTCAAAGAATTCCAGTGGAAATGTCTCCATAATAAAAATTATACAGAACATAGATTGAACAAAATGAATTTGTCAAACGGAAGATGCCATCTCTGCCAAATAAGAGACAACGATGAAACGATGCAGCATCTATTTTTTTAAATGTCCTTCTGTGAAAAAAATTATAAACGAAATAGAAGCAATATTTAACAGATCTGGATTAACACCTAATATAGAAATCAAGGAATTAAATATTATGTTAGGGCTATATGGGGGTGAGGATTTAGACGTCATTTGTAATACAGTAATATTTATCTCAAAGTGGGAAATATGGAAATTACGTAATAAGGTGAAATATAACCAATCTCGAATTGGAGATCAAACAATTTTCAACACTTTGAAAAATAATTTTAAAAAACATTTACAATGCACATTACAAAATTCGCATATTAATGAAATTGATAAAAACAAATTAAAACTTTTTCGGAATAACATATGAGTATTTATTATTTATGAACATAAAGTAATGCATGGTAATAATTGTATCGTCTAATTGTGTATATTATAATGAAATGTAAAAACAAATGAATATGAAAATTAATACAGTAATATTTATCTCAAAGTGGGAAATATGGAAATTACGTAATAAGGTGAAATATAACCAATCTGTAATTGGAGATCAAACAATTTTCAACACTTTGAAAAATAATTTTAAAAAACATTTACAATGCACATTACAAACTTCGCATATTAATGAAATTGATAAAAACAAATTAAAACTTTTTCGGAATAACATATGAGTATTTATTATTTATGAACATAAAGTGGTCGAGTGGTCTAGAGCGCTGGACGTAAGGCTAAGCGAATGGTGCTGCAGTGTATCAATGGTGTGGGTTCAAATCCCGTCGAGGGAAGAACAAAAATTTGACAGCCTCTAAAATCTAATTCTAACACTGTTTGGTTTAATTTTCAGACGTATATATATATATTTTTTTTTTTTTTTTTTTTACATCATAATAGAGTTTATTCAAAATCTCCTGCTTACAATAACCTTAATGGCCCAGGAGTGAACATTAAGGGTCCCTGTTTTACATAAATCTCACTTGTCCAGGGGTAGCAAGTGAAAATAAAAATAATTTTCATATTCATTTGTTTTTACATTTCATTATAATATACACAATTAGACGATACAATTATTACCATGCATTACTTTATGTTCATAAATAATAAATACTCATATGTTATTCCGAAAAAGTTTTAATTTGTTTTTATCAATTTCATTAATATGCGAAGTTTGTAATGTGCATTGTAAATGTTTTTTAAAATTATTTTTCAAAGTGTTGAAAATTGTTTGATCTCCAATTCGAGATTGGTTATATTTCACCTTATTACGTAATTTCCATATTTCCCACTTTGAGATAAATATTACTGTATTACAAATGACGTCTAAATCCTCACCCCCCATATAGCCCTAACATAATATTTAATTCCTTGATATCTATATTAGGTGTTAATCCAGATCTGTTAAATATTGCTTCTATTTCGTTTATAATTTTTTTCACAGAAGGACATTTAAAAAAATAGATGCTGCATCGTTTCATCGTTGTCTCTTATTTGGCAGAGATGGCATCTTCCGTTTGACAAATTCATTTTGTTCAATCTATGTTCTGTATAATTTTTATTATGGAGACATTTCCACTGGAATTCTTTGACCTTATCAGTAACTTTGATTTTCTTTAATTTTGTCCAAATTTGTGTCCAATCAATATTACCCCCGTACTGTTCTTCCCACTTAATCTGACATTTTGGTTTTATATTTTGTTTAAAGATTCCCTGAATTACTTTTATTTTCAATTTATCAGGTGAAATAGTTGTATTTGACTCATTTAAAAATTGTAGCTTATCGTTGATATTTAAGGTAACTCTACGTTCTGGTACTATTGTAGTTTCACCTTTTAAGACTTTTATGAACTTTTCGGGGATTTCTTTTTTTATCTTAGAAAACTCTGAAATACAGTTCCTCCTATCTATTAATAAATTGTATATATCATGACAACTTTTAAAATTTGTATTATTTGAATCCCAAATATCGTTTATAGTTCGTAAGTTACTTTGCAGAAACGAGGTAAACACTGATGGTTTGTTTTTAAAAGTTATTGAAGAGTTACAAAATATTCTGGTTTTTAGAATGGAATCAATGTCATTATTACACAATTGAATAAGTTCCTGTAATTTTAACCATGATTGGATACATATTTTGTAAAAAATTGGTAATATATTTAAATTTAGAGTTGATACATTAGAGCACTTACATACAAAATATTTTTCATTAAACTTGATGTCTAACTTACGGAGCCAATACTTACCAATTGCATTCCAACTTTCTAATGGTTCATGTAAAATTCGGTATAGAAGCTTAATTCTTTTGCTGTCAATAAATTCTTGTATGTTAATCATACCCATGACTCCATTTTCTACTCCCAAGCAGCAAACTTTCCTATCTATTTGATTAATACCCCCTCCCCAGATAAAACTCCATGCCAAAGTTGTTCTTTCTTTTACGTATTTTTCTGGTATTCCCCGCATTTCAATTTCGTAACCACAAAGAGAGATCAAGAGATTTTTCACTATTAAAGTTTTACCTGTATATATAAGAGTTATATATTAAATTTAGTGCACACGAAGCGTTTCTGGAATAACTTATATCAGGTACGTCCAGAATAACCTATATCAGGTACGTCCAGAATAACTTATATCAGGTACGTCCAGAATAACCTATATCAGGTACGCCCAGAATAATATATCAGGTACGTCCAGAATAACCTATATCAGGTACGCCCAGAATAACCTATATCAGGTACGTCCAGAATAACTTATATCAGGTACGCCCAGAATAACCTATATCAGGTACGCCCAGAATAACCTATATCAGGTACGTCCAGAATAACTTATATCAGGTACGCCCAGAATAACCTATATCAGGTACGCCCAGAATAACCTATATCAGGTACGTCCAGAATAACTTATATCAGGTACGCCCAGAATAACCTATATCAGGTACTCCCAGAATAACCTATATCAGGTACGTCCATAATAACCTATATCAGGTACGCCCAGAATAACCTATATCAGGTACGTTCAGAATAACCTATATCAGGTACGCCCAGAATAACCTATATCGGGTACGTCCAGAATAACTTATATCAGGTACGCCCAGAACCAAAATATGTGAGAGCCAAATAATATAAAAGACACTGAGAGCAACGGGCCTAAACAGAATATCTAAAATCGGCTAAGGTCGCCTATGCCCGAGGGAGGAGAACCTTAGTTTTACTAATAATTACATGATTTGGGAACTGTAAATTTCGATTAAGAATATATCTAATAAGGCTACCATTGTTTAAGCTGTCATGATGAGGAGCACAAGTTCTAGAATAGTGTACAAATTGTGATATAATTCATTGTGAATGCATTGGGGGGCAGGAATGTTGCTTCTCTAGAAACAAACATCTACAATTAGAAAATCAATGTTATAACTTGTGGCCTTCCTGTTCTGTCACAATATCTATATGTCGTTCTTTCTTTTCTATCTATCTATCTATCTTTACTACGAGAAGAAAATGTACGTTAATGCAAACAATTCAAGTGTAGAATATATAGCAACAGTGAACAAGATATATCACTCTGGGGATGTGTAGTTGCTTGGGTTATTATTAGCTTGCTCTGCTTTACCGTTGTTTGTGTGTGCTGTTGTTTGTTTCATTTAAGGGTCGTCACTATAAATCAAAAATTGACCGTTGTACTTTTTTTTTCCGCGTTTCATATCATCATGGTATATTACAATTCTATTATACCATACTTATTAGAATGTGATATAAATATTCAATATACAATAATCAGTTTATTTTTATCCTCGCTTTAAAAGAATAATTTGTTTCAAATAGTTAATTATCATGTAGCACTTAATGTTTCAGTAACGTCGATAACCGAGATGTACATACTAGTTAAAGGGACATAACTCTAAAATACATCGAATAATAGATATTATATGACATCCTCCCTGTTATGGAATCTTGGGATAACTGACACTGGAATTTGTTGATACCTAACAGGTGCAGCTTATATGATAACCAGGAGTAGAACCCAAGCCAGGAGCTGGACGTTATATGACATGGTCTTTATGTGTTCCTTGATTTGATTGTTCATTTTGTTGATATTGATAGAATGGTTGACCATCACAGTTTAAACTTTCTTTTCATAGCGAATGATGTACTGTTAATTCTTCATAAAATTACATTCGTCTTGGATTGGGTCATTGTTCCTTATCGTCAATCGTAACTACTCGGCCATTCTCGCTACCCTGCAAATAACCTCGTACGTACATAGTAGAAATTCTTCTTAAATTGTTTGCCGGAAGTTAAGTTAAGTTAAGCCGCACAAAAATATAGTCCACGAAAATCCAATATGGAAGACATACTAAGTAAAATCTAATTATGCAAAACTAATTAAAACTTTAATTGAAATATAGAAAATTGCTTAAAATATAACATTATCAAACTTTCATGTAACTGACATGTGAAAAGTAGTGCGATTTATACGCCTAATGCATACGAGGTTATTTGCAGGGTAGCGAGAATGGCCGAGTAGTTACGATTGCCTTATCGTCACTTTCAGTCATTTTCAGCTATATCATGACTACATTCTTAATAGAGAGCACAGTAACTAACTTGACAGATGAAACAAGTAGCATCCGGTAGTTGTCTGGAAACTACCATTGACAATTATCAAACGTTTATAGCGTAATTTAACAAGTTGAAACATTTAATTGATTTTGTGTAATATTATTGAATTAGAGGGTTCTCCAAATACAATAAAGAGCTTTCTAAATACAGTAGATATCTTCACAAGTGCATAATAAAGGCATACAAACCTAAATCTAATTTAGTGCGCACGACATATCCAGAAATCATGGGTAGTTTGCTCATTTGCATATCCAAGATGGCGGTTTCTTCAAGCCAGAAATTTCTACAAAGATTTCTTAAAGAAATATTTTATTCGGGGGTGCGGGCATTTTTCTGAGGTGAAATATTTGACGTTACACCGGTAGAAACAAGCACAGCAAATTTTAGCTAGATGTATAAATTATTCGCGGTTCCCACACTATTTTAAAAACAAGGCATATTTCTGTGAATTCTAATATGGATATCACTGCAGAATTCAAATCTTAGTCGACTTCTGACCATTTTTTAAATTGTTTACCATGGATGCACACTATTTTCTGAACCAAATACGGAAACTTCCGGTGTAGATCTATCTCTTTTTTCACACATTATTTGAATAAAATTTCCACCGTTCACAGGAAGATTGAAATGGTCAAATTTTGGGAAATATCAGCTTCTGTAAGGGCCACTTGAAGGGTAACATGTGTTTTCATTAAAACTCGAATTGTTATCTGCTGAAAAATAGTCAATCATTGTCGACACCGGTTTAAATATAGAAAATAATTAAGTCGAGGCTCCATGAAGGGTGAATAAACTTTTTATATAAATGATACATTTGAATTCGATGAATGTTTATTACACAATATCAACAAAACATTGAATACTTGTAGTAAGCACATTCAAAAAATTGAACAATATAAAATCTATATACTAAATGATTTCAATGACATAGTTAATACTTATGTGGGGCAGATATTGAAAAGAAAATGCCCAATATGTTTTTATTTACATATTTTTATTTATTTAATTGATCGTGAAAAGGGAGGGGGGGGGGGGGGGTGCATATATTTTCGATCTTTTACACACATCATCGAGTTCCTAATGAACATATGATGACAATTAATTTTGACACGATCACAAATAATTATATGAAGTTATTTATGTAATCAAAACTGATGAAATATTATTAAAAATAAATAGATACGAGTTTTCATCAGCGTTCATTGATCAGCGTTTTCCAAATATGGTTCAACGTTTATTTGCTGACGTCATACATGACGCGATTTGGCTTATGAATATTCATGAGCAAAAGTACCCATGATTTCTGGCTATGACGCATTTCTGGAATAACCTTCATCAGGTAGGCTCAATGTCAAAAGATTGGAAAGCCAAATAATTAATAAAAATTTTAGGAGCAATAAAATGTAAGGGCCTAACCAGGATATAGCCAAAATAGGCAAAGGTCACATATGTACGAGGGGTGAGAAGGCAAGGGTCACATATACACGAGGGATGAGAGTCTTAGTTTTAATAATAATTACATTAATTAGGAACTGTCAATTTCAATAAAAAATATATCTAATAAAATATGTCAGTGCCACAGCACTGACTACTAGGCGGATGATACCCTTGGGGACTAATAGTCCCTCAGCAGAGGTATCGACCCAGTTGTTGAACTCTTCAAGACATTTATTGATCTGATTCAATGCAAATAGCTCTCTTATCTTAATTCGAGATATCTATTTAAATTAGAGATATGTCTAATTATTTAAGTAATAAAATGAAAAACAAATAAATACCACACTGTCGGTTGAGCTGATGTTAAAACGACGATCCATATATGAAACCAAACATATAATTCACGTATATATACATATTGCTTGCATATATACATATATTCTTCGACTAGTGATTCCTCTTCGACTAGTGATTCCTTTATCCCCTCCACAATAAAAATGTGGAATAGTTTAAATAACAATATTCGAAACGTTGATACTTTATCAAAATTCAAATCTGAATTAAAGAAAATCGACGAAACTGAAAATCATTCTGTCCCTAAGCATTTTTTCTGTTGTCCTCGAAAATTAAATATTATTTTAACTCAGCTAAGAAATTCAGCTTCTTTTTGGAATTTTGATTTATTTCGAGTTGGAATCGTATCTGACCCATCTTGTCGATGTGGTGCAGCCCTTGAAAATTTAAAGCATTTCTTTTTGGATTGTCCTATATACATACAAGCCAGAACTATATTGATAAGTAATATCAACAGGGTTACAACTTGCTACACTCTAGATATTGAATTTCTGACATGTGGCAATGATAATTTAACTTATGAACAAAATTGTATTATATTTAAATATGTTTTTGATTATATTAAATGTTCAAAAAGATTCCTTAATGTATAACTGGAATTGAATTGGGTGAACATGCACATCATATGAATCCATCTTAATTTTCTTTTTCTTTCTGTTTGTGAATATTTATCATTTATCATTGATTCGTTATTAGTGCTACATATAGTAATGCATGCCTTTTATGTACCTCTTTATTGTAACATATTGTAATTTGGAGAAGACTTCATAAGTTTGTTTAACTTGTGTCTAATCCATTTTGTCTGTTTAATTGGCAAATAAAATATGTTTAAACTAAAAAAATATTTCTTGCCTTTGCGCACAATGGCCATGCAATTTAGTGTTCCTTGTATGAACATATGGCGAGATAATTATTGTTATCATAACAACTTAAAACATTAATTAGAGCATTGTGCAAATAATTAAATAACGATTTCCATGCAATGTAGCAACATATCGTGAAGAGTTTGAAGATATCAAAGGAGCAATCAGAAACCGTATATCGAAGAAGAAGAGACAACACAATGGTCAAAAGAAAATAAACAAAAGGACAAACAACGATCGACAAAACATACATATATAACTAAAGATCGAGTAACACGAACCTCATTAAAAACCGGGGGTGAACTCAGGTGCTCCGGAAGGGTAGGCAGTTCCTGCTTCACTAGTCGCACCCGTCGTGTTAATCTAGTTACAAACCCGGTAATAAGTCGTGAATGAGGAAAGGACCGGGAAGTGTTTACGACAAGTGGAACATATCCGTGGTCATTTGTGACACAAATATTCCATAACAGTCAACCAAGTCATGGTGGCGACCGTAAAATTTTCGTAGTGATGACTTCAACTTTACCAAAAGGAACCCTTGGTTCAGTAGCTTCCTTGTTAGCAGCAACCCTCTATCAAGGAAATCCTGATAGGAACCACAAGCTCTGGAATATCGTATCTTCTGAGAGATATATACTCCATATGCAGGTGCTGCTGGAATGTTGCTACATATAAATGGAACGTTCACAATGGGAAAATTGAAATCATCTCTTTTGTCGTAAAGTTTCGTTCTTAACCGACCCTCACTGTAGATTTCGAGGTGTAGGTCAAGGTATGAAGCAGACCTATCTGTATCTGTGGGATCCTTTTTTTCACGCTCAATGGGATAGATGCGATCAACAAAATCACCAAACCTAGAATTATTTAGTGAAAGGACATTATCTATATAGCGGAACGTGAAATTAAAGAATCGGGCTAGCTTCTTTTCGTTTTTCCTGAGAAGCCCCTGTATGAAGTCTGCCTCATACGAATAAAGGAACAAGTCGGCGAGAAGAGGAGCACAGTTTGTACCCATAGGTATGCCGACTGTCTGTTGAAAAACACGTGAATCAATTTGTATAAGTATATCAGTAGGCATTCAAGCTCTACAGCTCTATGATAGAAAAAAAACCTTTGGTATAATGTTTCGAGTTGAAATACCGTGGACAAATTGACATAAATTAATAAAATTGACAAGTGTTGAAATTGTTTCTTTTCTTTTCTTTCGTAATTACTCTGACATCAATGTAAAATGACAATCTCGTGGTTTTACTAGAAAAAATGTAAATATTTTTTAATAGCTTACACATAAAATGTAAGAAACACCGAGTTCGAAAGCCTCAAATATATTATTGCTGTACATTTTCAGAGTTAGAACATGAATCTGATTCTGCTGTATAAATCTCCATACTAAATGAAATAAGTCTCGAGTTATGTCGCTTTGTACGTATTTCGTAATTTCGAAGATCTTTCTATCCATATATATAATTTATACATGTAAGAAAAATTGAAGATACCAAAGAGGTAATCAGAATGTATAAATGGAAGAAGGACAAACAGTACAATGTTCAAATGGAAAAAATACGAAACATATATAATGCTTCACAAAACACTACACATGAATCTATCGATTGAGCAACACGAACACGACTGAAATTCATAGGTGAACTAAGGTGTTCGGCAGCGAAAGCGGAACATGGGAAAGGACGGGATTGGACTACGAGAAACAATGGTAATCTATGATACAGACATTTCGTAACTGTTATCCCAAATATTTAAAGAAGACCAATACAATTCTATTCTGACATGGTTTCTGAGACATATTTATTTTTGAAATTTACTGTTCCTAAATAAAGTAATTATTATCAAAGGTAAGGTTGTTAAAGTAATGTTATTTAGGAGTTTCTCCTCCCTCAAGCATATGTGATATTAGTTGTTAAAGGTAATGTTATTTAGGAGTTTCTCCTCCCTCAAGCATATGTGATATTAGTTGTAAAAGGTAATGTTATTTAGGAGTTTCTCCTCCCTCAAGCATATGTGATATTAGTTGTTAAAGGTAATGTTATTTAGGAGCTTCTCCTCCCTCAAGCATATGTGATATTAGTTGTTAAAGGTAATGTTATTTAGGAGTTTCTCCTCCCTCAAGCATATGTGATATTAGTTGTTAAAGGTAATGTTATTTAGGAGTTTCTCCTCCCTCAAGCATATGTGATATTAGTTGTTAAAGGTAATGTTATTTAGGAGCTTCTCCTCCCTCAAGCATATGTGATATTAGTTGTTAAAGGTAATGTTATTTAGGAGCTTCTCCTCCCTCAAGCATATGTGATATTAGTTGTTAAAGGTAATGTTACTTAGGAGTTTCTCCTCCCTCAAGCATATGTGATATTAGTTGTTAAAGGTAATGTTATTTAGGAGTTTCTCCTCCCTCAAGCATATGTGATATTAGTTGTTAAAGGTAATGTTATTTAGGAGCTTCTCCTCCCTCAAGCATATGTGATATTAGTTGTTAAAGGTAATGTTATTTAGAAGTTTCTCCTCCCTCAATCATATGTGATATTAGTTGTTAAAGGTAATGTTATTTAGGAGTTTCTCCTCCCTCAAGCATATGTGATATTAGTTGTTAAAGGTAATGTTATTTAGGAGTTTCTCCTCCCTCAAGCATATGTGATATTAGTTGTTAAAGGTAATGTTATTTAGGAGTTTCTCCTCCCTCAAGCATATGTGATATTAGTTGTTAAAGGTAATGTTATTTAGGAGTTTCTCCTCCCTCAAGCATATGTGATATTAGTTGTTAAAGGTAATGTTATTTAGGAGTTTCTTCTTCCTCAAGCATATGTGATATTAGTTGTTAAAGGTAATGTTATTTAGGAGTTTCTCCTCCCTCAAGCATATGTGATATTAGTTGTTAAAGGTAATGTTGTTTAGGAGTTTCTCCTCCCTCAAGCATATGTGATATTAGTTGTTAAAGGTAATGTTATTTAGGAGTTTCTCCTCCCTCAAGCATATGTGATATTAGTTGTTAAAGGTAATGTTATTTAGGAGCTTCTCTTTCTCCTCCCTCAAGCATATGTGATATTAGTTGTTAAAGGTAATGTTATTTAGGAGTTTCTCCTCCCTCAAGCATATGTGATATTAGTTGTTAAAGGTAATGTTATTTAGGAGTTTCTTCTCCCTCAAGCATATGTGATATTAGTTGTTAAAGGTAATGTTATTTAGGAGTTTCTCCTCCCTCAAGCATATGTGATATTAGTTGTTAAAGGTAATGTTATTTAGGAGTTTCTCCTCCCTCAAGCATATGTGATATTAGTTGTTAAAGGTAATGTTATTTAGGAGTTTCTCCTCCCTCAAGCATATGTGATATTAGTTGTTAAAGGTAATGTTATTTAGGAGCTTCTCCTCCCTCAAGCATATGTGATATTAGTTGTTAAAGGTAGTGTTATTTAGGAGTTTCTCCTCCCTCAATCATATGTGATATTAGTTGTTAAAGGTAATGTTATTTAGGAGTTTCTCCTCCCTCAAGCATATGTGATATTAGTTGTTAAAGGTAATGTTATTTAGGAGTTTCTCCTCCCTCAAGCATATGTGATATTAGTTGTTAAAGGTAATGTTATTTAGGAGCTTCTCCTCCCTCAAGCATATGTGATATTAGTTGTTAAAGGTAATGTTATTTAGGAGTTTCTCCTCCCTCAATCATATGTGATATTAGTTGTTAAAGGTAATGTTATTTAGGAGTTTCTCCTCCCTCAAGCATATGTGATATTAGTTGTTAAAGGTAATGTTACTTAGGAGTTTCTCCTCCCTCAAGCATATGTGATATTAGTTGTTAAAGGTAATGTTATTTAGGAGTTTCTCATCCCTCAAGCATATGTGATATTAGTTGTTAAAGGTAATGTTATTTAGGAGTTTCTCCTCCCTCAAGCATATGTGATATTAGTTGTTAAAGGTAATGTTATTTAGGAGTTTCTCCTCCCTCAAGCATATGTGATATTAGTTGTTAAAGGTAATGTTATTTAGGAGTTTCTCCTCCCTCAAGCATATGTGATATTAGTTGTTAAAGGTAATGTTATTTAGGAGTTTCTCCTCCCTCAAGCATATGTGATATTAGTTGTTAAAGGTAATGTTATTTAGGAGTTTCTCCTCCCTCAAGCATATGTGATATTAGTTGTTAAAGGTAATGTTATTTAGGAGTTTCTCCTCCCTCAAGCATATGTGATATTAGTTGTTAAAGGTAATGTTATTTAGGAGTTTCTCCTCCCTCAAGCATATGTGATATTAGTTGTTAAAGGTAATGTTATTTAGGAGCTTCTCCTCCCTCAATCATATGTGATATTAGTTGTTAAAGGTAATGTTATTTAGGAGTTTCTCCTCCCTCAAGCATATGTGATATTAGTTGTTAAAGGTAATGTTATTTAGGAGTTTCTCCTCCCTCAAGCATATGTGATATTAGTTGTTAAAGGTAATGTTATTTAGGAGTTTCTCCTCCCTCAAGCATATGTGATATTAGTTGTTAAAGGTAATGTTATTTAGGAGCTTCTCCTCCCTCAAGCATATGTGATATTAGTTGTTAAAGGTAATGTTATTTAGGAGTTTCTCCTCCCTCAATCATATGTGATATTAGTTGTTAAAGGTAATGTAACTTAGGAGTTTCTCCTCCCTCAAGCATATGTGATATTAGTTGTTAAAGGTTATGTTATTTAGGAGTTTCTCCTCCCTCAAGCATATGTGATATTAGTTGTTAAAGGTAATGTTATTTAGGAGTTTCTCCTCCCTCAAGCATATGTGATAGTAGTTGTTAAAGGTAATGTTATTTAGGAGCTTCTCCTCCCTCAAGCATATGTGATATTAGTTGTTAAAGGTAATGTTATTTAGGAGTTTCTCCTCCCTCAAGCATATGTGATATTAGTTGTTAAAGGTAATGTTATTTAGGAGTTTCTCCTCCCTCAAGCATATGTGATATTAGTTGTAAAAGGTAATGTTATTTAGGAGTTTCTCCTCCCTCAAGCATATGTGATATTAGTTGTTAAAGGTAATGTTATTTAGGAGCTTCTCCTCCCTCAAGCATATGTGATATTAGTTGTTAAAGGTAATGTTATTTAGGAGTTTCTCCTCCCTCAAGCATATGTGATATTAGTTGTTAAAGGTAATGTTATTTAGGAGTTTCTCCTCCCTCAAGCATATGTGATATTAGTTGTTAAAGGTAATGTTATTTAGGAGTTTCTCCTCCCTCAAGCATATGTGATAGTAGTTGTTAAAGGTAATGTTATTTAGGAGCTTCTCCTCCCTCAAGCATATGTGATATTAGTTGTTAAAGGTAATGTTATTTAGGAGTTTCTCCTCCCTCAAGCATATGTGATATTAGTTGTTAAAGGTAATGTTATTTAGGAGTTTCTCCTCCCTCAAGCATATGTGATATTAGTTGTTAAAGGTAATGTTATTTAGGAGTTTCTCCTCCCTCAAGCATATGTGATATTAGTTGTTAAAGGTAATGTTATTTAGGAGCTTCTCCTCCCTCAAGCATATGTGATATTAGTTGTTAAAGGTAATGTTATTTAGGAGTTTCTCCTCCCTCAATCATATGTGATATTAGTTGTTAAAGGTAATGTAACTTAGGAGTTTCTCCTCCCTCAAGCATATGTGATATTAGTTGTTAAAGGTAATGTTATTTAGGAGTTTCTCCTCCCTCAAGCATATGTGATATTAGTTGTTAAAGGTAATGTTATTTAGGAGTTTCTCCTCCCTCAAGCATATGTGATATTAGTTGTAAAAGGTAATGTTATTTAGGAGTTTCTCCTCCCTCAAGCATATGTGATATTAGTTGTTAAAGGTAATGTTATTTAGGAGCTTCTCCTCCCTCAAGCATATGTGATATTAGTTGTTAAAGGTAATGTTATTTAGGAGTTTCTCCTCCCTCAAGCATATGTGATATTAGTTGTTAAAGGTAATGTTATTTAGGAGTTTCTCCTCCCTCAAGCATATGTGATATTAGTTGTTAAAGGTAATGTTATTTAGGAGTTTCTCCTCCCTCAAGCATATGTGATAGTAGTTGTTAAAGGTAATGTTATTTAGGAGCTTCTCCTCCCTCAAGCATATGTGATATTAGTTGTTAAAGGTAATGTTATTTAGGAGTTTCTCCTCCCTCAAGCATATGTGATATTAGTTGTTAAAGGTAATGTTATTTAGGAGCTTCTCCTCCCTCAAGCATATGTGATATTAGTTGTTAAAGGTAATGTTATTTAGGAGTTTCTCCTCCCTCAATCATATGTGATATTAGTTGTTAAAGGTAATGTAACTTAGGAGTTTCTCCTCCCTCAAGCATATGTGATATTAGTTGTTAAAGGTAATGTTATTTAGGAGTTTCTCCTCCCTCAAGCATATGTGATATTAGTTGTTAAAGGTAATGTTATTTAGGAGTTTCTCCTCCCTCAAGCATATGTGATATTAGTTGTTAAAGGTAATGTTATTTAGGAGTTTCTCCTCCCTCAATCATATGTGATATTAGTTGTTAAAGGTAATGTTATTTAGGAGTTTCTCCTCCCTCAAGCATATGTGATATTAGTTGTTAAAGGTAATGTTATTTAGGAGTTTCTCCTCCCTCAAGCATATGTGATATTAGTTGTTAAAGGTAATGTTATTTAGGAGTTTCTCCTCCCTCAAGCATATGTGATATTAGTTGTTAAAGGTAATGTTATTTAGGAGTTTCTCCTCCCTCAATCATATGTGATATTAGTTGTTAAAGGTAATGTAACTTAGGAGTTTCTCCTCCCTCAAGCATATGTGATATTAGTTGTTAAAGGTAATGTTATTTAGGAGTTTCTCCTCCCTCAAGCATATGTGATATTAGTTGTTAAAGGTAATGTTATTTAGGAGTTTCTCCTCCCTCAAGCATATGTGATATTAGTTGTTAAAGGTAATGTTATTTAGGAGTTTCTCCTCCCTCAAGCATATGTGATATTAGTTGTTAAAGGTAATGTTATTTAGGAGTTTCTCCTCCCTCAAGCATATGTGATATTATTTGTTAAAGGTAATGTTATTTAGGAGTTTCTCCTCCCTCAAGCATATGTGATATTAGTTGTTAAAGGTAATGTTATTTAGGAGCTTCTCCTCCCTCAAGCATATGTGATATTAGTTGTTAAAGGTAATGTTATTTAGGAGTTTCTCCTCCCTCAATCATATGTGATATTAGTTGTTAAAGGTAATGTAACTTAGGAGTTTCTCCTCCCTCAAGCATATGTGATATTAGTTGTTAAAGGTAATGTTATTTAGGAGTTTCTCCTCCCTCAAGCATATGTGATATTAGTTGTTAAAGGTAATGTTATTTAGGAGTTTCTCCTCCCTCAAGCATATGTGATATTAGTTGTAAAAGGTAATGTTATTTAGGAGTTTCTCCTCCCTCAAGCATATGTGATATTAGTTGTTAAAGGTAATGTTATTTAGGAGCTTCTCCTCCCTCAAGCATATGTGATATTAGTTGTTAAAGGTAATGTTATTTAGGAGTTTCTCCTCCCTCAAGCATATGTGATATTAGTTGTTAAAGGTAATGTTATTTAGGAGTTTCTCCTCCCTCAAGCATATGTGATATTAGTTGTTAAAGGTAATGTTATTTAGGAGTTTCTCCTCCCTCAAGCATATGTGATAGTAGTTGTTAAAGGTAATGTTATTTAGGAGCTTCTCCTCCCTCAAGCATATGTGATATTAGTTGTTAAAGGTAATGTTATTTAGGAGTTTCTCCTCCCTCAAGCATATGTGATATTAGTTGTTAAAGGTAATGTTATTTAGGAGCTTCTCCTCCCTCAAGCATATGTGATATTAGTTGTTAAAGGTAATGTTATTTAGGAGTTTCTCCTCCCTCAATCATATGTGATATTAGTTGTTAAAGGTAATGTAACTTAGGAGTTTCTCCTCCCTCAAGCATATGTGATATTAGTTGTTAAAGGTAATGTTATTTAGGAGTTTCTCCTCCCTCAAGCATATGTGATATTAGTTGTTAAAGGTAATGTTATTTAGGAGTTTCTCCTCCCTCAAGCATATGTGATATTAGTTGTTAAAGGTAATGTTATTTAGGAGTTTCTCCTCCCTCAATCATATGTGATATTAGTTGTTAAAGGTAATGTTATTTAGGAGTTTCTCCTCCCTCAAGCATATGTGATATTAGTTGTTAAAGGTAATGTTATTTAGGAGTTTCTCCTCCCTCAAGCATATGTGATATTAGTTGTTAAAGGTAATGTTATTTAGGAGTTTCTCCTCCCTCAAGCATATGTGATATTAGTTGTTAAAGGTAATGTTATTTAGGAGTTTCTCCTCCCTCAATCATATGTGATATTAGTTGTTAAAGGTAATGTAACTTAGGAGTTTCTCCTCCCTCAAGCATATGTGATATTAGTTGTTAAAGGTAATGTTATTTAGGAGTTTCTCCTCCCTCAAGCATATGTGATATTAGTTGTTAAAGGTAATGTTATTTAGGAGTTTCTCCTCCCTCAAGCATATGTGATATTAGTTGTTAAAGGTAATGTTATTTAGGAGTTTCTCCTCCCTCAAGCATATGTGATATTAGTTGTTAAAGGTAATGTTATTTAGGAGTTTCTCCTCCCTCAAGCATATGTGATATTATTTGTTAAAGGTAATGTTATTTAGGAGTTTCTCCTCCCTCAAGCATATGTGATATTAGTTGTTAAAGGTAATTTTACTTAGGAGTTTCTCCTCCCTCAAGCATATGTGATATTAGTTGTTAAAGGTAATGTTATTTAGGAGTTTCTCCTCCCTCAAGCATATGTGATATTAGTTGTTAAAGGTAATGTTATTTAGGAGCTTCTCCTCCCTCAAGCATATGTGATATTAGTTGTTAAAGGTAATGTTATTTAGAAGTTTCTCCTCCCTCAATCATATGTGATATTAGTTGTTAAAGGTAATGTTATTTAGGAGTTTCTCCTCCCTCAAGCATATGTGATATTAGTTGTTAAAGGTAATGTTATTTAGGAGTTTCTCCTCCCTCAAGCATATGTGATATTAGTTGTTAAAGGTAATGTTATTTAGGAGTTTCTCCTCCCTCAAGCATATGTGATATTAGTTGTTAAAGGTAATGTTATTTAGGAGTTTCTCCTCCCTCAAGCATATGTGATATTAGTTGTTAAAGGTAATGTTATTTAGGAGTTTCTTCTTCCTCAAGCATATGTGATATTAGTTGTTAAAGGTAATGTTATTTAGGAGTTTCTCCTCCCTCAAGCATATGTGATATTAGTTGTTAAAGGTAATGTTATTTAGGAGTTTCTCCTCCCTCAAGCATATGTGATATTAGTTGTTAAAGGTAATGTTATTTAGGAGTTTCTCCTCCCTCAAGCATATGTGATATTAGTTGTTAAAGGTAATGTTATTTAGGAGCTTCTCTTTCTCCTCCCTCAAGCATATGTGATATTAGTTGTTAAAGGTAATGTTATTTAGGAGTTTCTCCTCCCTCAAGCATATGTGATATTAGTTGTTAAAGGTAATGTTATTTAGGAGTTTCTTCTCCCTCAAGCATATGTGATATTAGTTGTTAAAGGTAATGTTATTTAGGAGTTTCTCCTCCCTCAAGCATATGTGATATTAGTTTTTAAAGGTAATGTTATTTAGGAGTTTCTCCTCCCTCAAGCATATGTGATATTAGTTGTTAAAGGTAATGTTATTTAGGAGTTTCTCCTCCCTCAAGCATATGTGATAGTAGTTGTTAAAGGTAATGTTATTTAGGAGCTTCTCCTCCCTCAAGCATATGTGATATTAGTTGTTAAAGGTAATGTTATTTAGGAGTTTCTCCTCCCTCAAGCATATGTGAAATTAGTTGTTAAAGGTAATGTTATTTAGGAGTTTCTCCTCCCTCAAGCATATGTGATATTAGTTGTTAAAGGTAATGTTATTTAGGAGTTTCTCCTCCCTCAAGCATATGTGATATTAGTTGTTAAAGGTAATGTTATTTAGGAGCTTCTCCTCCCTCAAGCATATGTGATATTAGTTGTTAAAGGTAATGTTATTTAGGAGTTTCTCCTCCCTCAATCATATGTGATATTAGTTGTTAAAGGTAATGTAACTTAGGAGTTTCTCCTCCCTCAAGCATATGTGATATTAGTTGTTAAAGGTAATGTTATTTAGGAGTTTCTCCTCCCTCAAGCATATGTGATATTAGTTGTTAAAGGTAATGTTATTTAGGAGTTTCTCCTCCCTCAAGCATATGTGATATTAGTTGTAAAAGGTAATGTTATTTAGGAGTTTCTCCTCCCTCAAGCATATGTGATATTAGTTGTTAAAGGTAATGTTATTTAGGAGCTTCTCCTCCCTCAAGCATATGTGATATTAGTTGTTAAAGGTAATGTTATTTAGGAGTTTCTCCTCCCTCAAGCATATGTGATATTAGTTGTTAAAGGTAATGTTATTTAGGAGTTTCTCCTCCCTCAAGCATATGTGATATTAGTTGTTAAAGGTAATGTTATTTAGGAGTTTCTCCTCCCTCAAGCATATGTGATAGTAGTTGTTAAAGGTAATGTTATTTAGGAGCTTCTCCTCCCTCAAGCATATGTGATATTAGTTGTTAAAGGTAATGTTATTTAGGAGTTTCTCCTCCCTCAAGCATATGTGATATTAGTTGTTAAAGGTAATGTTATTTAGGAGCTTCTCCTCCCTCAAGCATATGTGATATTAGTTGTTAAAGGTAATGTTATTTAGGAGTTTCTCCTCCCTCAATCATATGTGATATTAGTTGTTAAAGGTAATGTAACTTAGGAGTTTCTCCTCCCTCAAGCATATGTGATATTAGTTGTTAAAGGTAATGTTATTTAGGAGTTTCTCCTCCCTCAAGCATATGTGATATTAGTTGTTAAAGGTAATGTTATTTAGGAGTTTCTCCTCCCTCAAGCATATGTGATATTAGTTGTTAAAGGTAATGTTATTTAGGAGTTTCTCCTCCCTCAATCATATGTGATATTAGTTGTTAAAGGTAATGTTATTTAGGAGTTTCTCCTCCCTCAAGCATATGTGATATTAGTTGTTAAAGGTAATGTTATTTAGGAGTTTCTCCTCCCTCAAGCATATGTGATATTAGTTGTTAAAGGTAATGTTATTTAGGAGTTTCTCCTCCCTCAAGCATATGTGATATTAGTTGTTAAAGGTAATGTTATTTAGGAGTTTCTCCTCCCTCAATCATATGTGATATTAGTTGTTAAAGGTAATGTAACTTAGGAGTTTCTCCTCCCTCAAGCATATGTGATATTAGTTGTTAAAGGTAATGTTATTTAGGAGTTTCTCCTCCCTCAAGCATATGTGATATTAGTTGTTAAAGGTAATGTTATTTAGGAGTTTCTCCTCCCTCAAGCATATGTGATATTAGTTGTTAAAGGTAATGTTATTTAGGAGTTTCTCCTCCCTCAAGCATATGTGATATTATTTGTTAAAGGTAATGTTATTTAGGAGTTTCTCCTCCCTCAAGCATATGTGATATTAGTTGTTAAAGGTAATGTTACTTAGGAGTTTCTCCTCCCTCAAGCATATGTGATATTAGTTGTTAAAGGTAATGTTATTTAGGAGTTTCTCCTCCCTCAAGCATATGTGATATTAGTTGTTAAAGGTAATGTTATTTAGGAGCTTCTCCTCCCTCAAGCATATGTGATATTAGTTGTTAAAGGTAATGTTATTTAGAAGTTTCTCCTCCCTCAATCATATGTGATATTAGTTGTTAAAGGTAATGTAACTTAGGAGTTTCTCCTCCCTCAAGCATATGTGATATTAGTTGTTAAAGGTAATGTTATTTAGGAGTTTCTCCTCCCTCAAGCATATGTGATATTAGTTGTTAAAGGTAATGTTATTTAGGAGTTTCTCCTCCCTCAAGCATATGTGATATTAGTTGTTAAAGGTAATGTTATTTAGGAGTTTCTCCTCCCTCAAGCATATGTGATATTAGTTGTTAAAGGTAATGTTATTTAGGAGTTTCTCCTCCCTCAAGCATATGTGATATTAGTTGTTAAAGGTAATGTTATTTAGGAGCTTCTCCTCCCTCAAGCATATGTGATATTAGTTGTTAAAGGTAATGTTATTTAGGAGTTTCTCCTCCCTCAAGCATATGTGATATTAGTTGTTAAAGGTAATGTTATTTAGGAGTTTCTCCTCCCTCAAGCATATGTGATATTAGTTGTTAAAGGTAATGTTATTTAGGAGTTTCTCCTCCCTCAAGCATATGTGATAGTAGTTGTTAAAGGTAATGTTATTTAGGAGCTTCTCCTCCCTCAAGCATATGTGATATTAGTTGTTAAAGGTAATGTTATTTAGGAGTTTCTCCTCCCTCAAGCATATGTGATATTAGTTGTTAAAGGTAATGTTATTTAGGAGCTTCTCCTCCCTCAAGCATATGTGATATTAGTTGTTAAAGGTAATGTTATTTAGGAGTTTCTCCTCCCTCAATCATATGTGATATTAGTTGTTAAAGGTAATGTAACTTAGGAGTTTCTCCTCCCTCAAGCATATGTGATATTAGTTGTTAAAGGTAATGTTATTTAGGAGTTTCTCCTCCCTCAAGCATATGTGATATTAGTTGTTAAAGGTAATGTTATTTAGGAGTTTCTCCTCCCTCAAGCATATGTGATATTAGTTGTTAAAGGTAATGTTATTTAGGAGTTTCTCCTCCCTCAATCATATGTGATATTAGTTGTTAAAGGTAATGTTATTTAGGAGTTTCTCCTCCCTCAAGCATATGTGATATTAGTTGTTAAAGGTAATGTTATTTAGGAGTTTCTCCTCCCTCAAGCATATGTGATATTAGTTGTTAAAGGTAATGTTATTTAGGAGTTTCTCCTCCCTCAAGCATATGTGATATTAGTTGTTAAAGGTAATGTTATTTAGGAGTTTCTCCTCCCTCAATCATATGTGATATTAGTTGTTAAAGGTAATGTAACTTAGGAGTTTCTCCTCCCTCAAGCATATGTGATATTAGTTGTTAAAGGTAATGTTATTTAGGAGTTTCTCCTCCCTCAAGCATATGTGATATTAGTTGTTAAAGGTAATGTTATTTAGGAGTTTCTCCTCCCTCAAGCATATGTGATATTAGTTGTTAAAGGTAATGTTATTTAGGAGTTTCTCCTCCCTCAAGCATATGTGATATTATTTGTTAAAGGTAATGTTATTTAGGAGTTTCTCCTCCCTCAAGCATATGTGATATTAGTTGTTAAAGGTAATGTTACTTAGGAGTTTCTCCTCCCTCAAGCATATGTGATATTAGTTGTTAAAGGTAATGTTATTTAGGAGTTTCTCCTCCCTCAAGCATATGTGATATTAGTTGTTAAAGGTAATGTTATTTAGGAGTTTCTCCTCCCTCAAGCATATGTGATATTAGTTGTTAAAGGTAATGTTATTTAGGAGTTTCTCCTCCCTCAAGCATATGTGATATTAGTTGTTAAAGGTAATGTTATTTAGGAGTTTCTCCTCCCTCAAGCATATGTGATATTAGTTGTTAAAGGTAATGTTATTTAGGAGTTTCTCCTCCCTCAAGCATATGTGATATTAGTTGTTAAAGGTAATGTTATTTAGGAGTTTCTCCTCCCTCAAGCATATGTGATATTAGTTGTTAAAGGTAATGTTATTTAGGAGTTTCTCCTCCCTCAAGCATATGTGATATTAGTTGTTAAAGGTAATGTTATTTAGGAGTTTCTCCTCCCTCAAGCATATGTGATATTAGTTGTTAAAGGTAATGTTATTTAGGAGCTTTCTCCTCCCTCAAGCATATGTGATATTAGTTGTTAAAGGTAATGTTATTTAGGAGTTTCTCCTCCCTCAAGCATATGTGATATTAGTTGTTAAAGGTAATGTTATTTAGGAGTTTCTCCTCCCTCAAGCATATGTGATATTAGTTGTTAAAGGTAATGTTATTTAGGAGTTTCTCCTCCCTCAAGCATATGTGATATTAGTTGTTAAAGGTAATGTTATTTAGGAGTTTCTCCTCCCTCAAGCATATGTGATATTAGTTGTTAAAGGTAATGTTATTTAGGAGTTTCTCCTCCCTCAAGCATATGTGATATTAGTTGTTAAAGGTAATGTTATTTAGGAGTTTCTCCTCCCTCAAGCATATGTGATATTAGTTGTTAAAGGTAATGTTATTTAGGAGTTTCTCCTCCCTCAAGCATATGTGATATTAGTTGTTAAAGGTAATGTTATTTAGGAGTTTCTCCTCCCTCAAGCATATGTGATATTAGTTGTTAAAGGTAATGTTATTTAGGAGTTTCTCCTCCCTCAAGCATATGTGATATTAGTTGTTAAAGGTAATGTTATTTAGGAGTTTCTCCTCCCTCAAGCATATGTGATATTAGTTGTTAAAGGTAATGTTATTTAGGAGTTTCTCCTCCCTCAAGCATATGTGATATTAGTTGTTAAAGGTAATGTTATTTAGGAGTTTCTCCTCCCTCAAGCATATGTGATATTAGTTGTTAAAGGTAATGTTATTTAGGAGTTTCTCCTCCCTCAAGCATATGTGATATTAGTTGTTAAAGGTAATGTTATTTAGGAGTTTCTCCTCCCTCAAGCATATGTGATATTAGTTGTTAAAGGTAATGTTATTTAGGAGTTTCTCCTCCCTCAAGCATATGTGATATTAGTTGTTAAAGGTAATGTTATTTAGGAGTTTCTCCTCCCTCAAGCATATGTGATATTAGTTGTTAAAGGTAATGTTATTTAGGAGTTTCTCCTCCCTCAAGCATATGTGATATTAGTTGTTAAAGGTAATGTTATTTAGGAGTTTCTCCTCCCTCAAGCATATGTGATATTAGTTGTTAAAGGTAATGTTATTTAGGAGTTTCTCCTCCCTCAAGCATATGTGATATTAGTTGTTAAAGGTAATGTTATTTAGGAGTTTCTCCTCCCTCAAGCATATGTGATATTAGTTGTTAAAGGTAATGTTATTTAGGAGTTTCTCCTCCCTCAAGCATATGTGATATTAGTTGTTAAAGGTAATGTTATTTAGGAGTTTCTCCTCCCTCAAGCATATGTGATATTAGTTGTTAAAGGTAATGTTATTTAGGAGTTTCTCCTCCCTCAAGCATATGTGATATTAGTTGTTAAAGGTAATGTTATTTAGGAGTTTCTCCTCCCTCAAGCATATGTGATATTAGTTGTTAAAGGTAATGTTATTTAGGAGTTTCTCCTCCCTCAAGCATATGTGATATTAGTTGTTAAAGGTAATGTTATTTAGGAGTTTCTCCTCCCTCAAGCATATGTGATATTAGTTGTTAAAGGTAATGTTATTTAGGAGTTTCTCCTCCCTCAAGCATATGTGATATTAGTTGTTAAAGGTAATGTTATTTAGGAGTTTCTCCTCCCTCAAGCATATGTGATATTAGTTGTTAAAGGTAATGTTATTTAGGAGCTTCTCCTCCCTCAAGCATATGTGATATTAGTTGTTAAAGGTAATGTTATTTAGGAGTTTCTCCTCCCTCAAGCATATGTGATATTAGTTGTTAAAGGTAATGTTATTTAGGAGTTTCTCCTCCCTCAAGCATATGTGATATTAGTTGTTAAAGGTAATGTTATTTAGGAGTTTCTCCTCCCTCAAGCATATGTGATATTAGTTGTTAAAGGTAATGTTATTTAGGAGTTTCTCCTCCCTCAAGCATATGTGATATTAGTTGTTAAAGGTAATGTTATTTAGGAGTTTCTCCTCCCTCAAGCATATGTGATATTAGTTGTTAAAGGTAATGTTATTTAGGAGTTTCTCCTCCCTCAAGCATATGTGATATTAGTTGTTAAAGGTAATGTTATTTAGGAGTTTCTCCTCCCTCAAGCATATGTGATATTAGTTGTTAAAGGTAATGTTATTTAGGAGTTTCTCCTCCCTCAAGCATATGTGATATTAGTTGTTAAAGGTAATGTTATTTAGGAGTTTCTCCTCCCTCAAGCATATGTGATATTAGTTGTTAAAGGTAATGTTATTTAGGAGTTTCTCCTCCCTCAAGCATATGTGATATTAGTTGTTAAAGGTAATGTTATTTAGGAGTTTCTCCTCCCTCAAGCATATGTGATATTAGTTGTTAAAGGTAATGTTATTTAGGAGTTTCTCCTCCCTCAAGCATATGTGATATTAGTTGTTAAAGGTAATGTTATTTAGGAGTTTCTCCTCCCTCAAGCATATGTGATATTAGTTGTTAAAGGTAATGTTATTTAGGAGTTTCTCCTCCCTCAAGCATATGTGATATTAGTTGTTAAAGGTAATGTTATTTAGGAGTTTCTCCTCCCTCAAGCATATGTGATATTAGTTGTTAAAGGTAATGTTATTTAGGAGTTTCTCCTCCCTCAAGCATATGTGATATTAGTTGTTAAAGGTAATGTTATTTAGGAGTTTCTCCTCCCTCAAG